>OX632363.1:3652348-3982348 GCA_951751655.1 Ophion costatus
GGAGAGAGAGAAGGAGAGCCGATATTTATCTTCCCGTTGTGTAGCGCAAGTCCACCGAGCTAATCCCGAACTATATCCTCCGATATACCCTTACCTACCCTTTACCTACTACCCTTTATCCGCATTACGAACCACCGGCGACCCTCCCGACACTTCCTGTCCTATATGGAAAATTTCACCCCTTTCCGCTGTCCACTGTCAGTAGCGATCGCCCGCCCGTTGGCATACAAAAGCGTATAAATAATTGAAAATATCTGTGTACGATTGTCCAGAGAGGAATCGATCGTTCGTCGAAGCGCCTATTGCATATACGTGTAGGTATGTACACTCGACTAGAATTCATTGGGTTTGTACGAATAATGTGAAATTTAACGATTTATTGCCCAATTTCCAAAGTCAAGCTCCGAGAGCCTTCTGTACCGTGCCCCACCCCTCAAGCCCCTTTAATCGTCAAACCCGTCGCATTCAACTGAGTCGGCTCAGCGTTGTTTTGTGGTCACGCGGACCTGGCTTGACGAATCATTCGCTCCGATGACTGATCGAACCGACGCTCGCGTACCAATTTCCGGCAAAATAATATTTCCACCCTCCTCATTGACGTGTGTACGCCTTTGCATTCAACACTGTGAATGGGACGCGTATAGCATATATCCGTGATACGGTAAAATGCAGCGTTTCATCAGACTACCCAACGCAACTGGCCCAGTTTACAAACGAACGAATAAATAAATGGGCACATATATCGTACATATATTCATGCCGATATGTACAGAGTATCCCGAAGTAACATCGAAGCTTCATACAGGATAGATAGGTCGCGAAATTCTAAAACGAAAAGTCGTCACTCGTGTTTCTCGGCGAGACGCCGTTGTTTGAATACTAGCGGGTTTGCGACAGCCAATCCGATGAGCGAGCGCAGGATAGCAGAGTACGCGGGTGGGGATATGGCCACGCCCCGTCGCGGCTAGGCACATGGGATACGCAACCGCATCGATCGGAGATCCGCCTAGGGCACCTAATTGGTCATCAATGATTAGTTAATATCTAAATGACGGTACGTCAGTGAGAGACAGGAATGGAGACTTTTGTCTTCCTAATCCTGCGATCTTTCTATCCCGCAAAGATCCGACTCGTTCTTCGGCCCACCCTGTTTGATATATACAGGGTGAGGCACATAAAGTGTTACAAAGCAATAGCACTCAAACTATTAATCATATCCAAAAATGTTTCAGACAAAAGTTTCCGTGTTCGAGAAGGCCGTCATACTGGACCACCCTATTTTTTTATCGGTGGACACGCTGAAGCTACGTCAAGGTCAACTCGACTTGTTTAAATGGAACCATGTATTTTTTTTCGATGACACTGTTGCCGACTCTAAGACGAATTCAGCGACCTACAACACAAGGTCATTCTAGATCAAGTCAAAGTCAAGTGATTAATGCGATTTTTGGTGACAAGTGGATCGGACGAGGCGGCCCTGTAGCTTGGCCACCTCGTTCGCCAGATCTAACGTCACCAGATTACTTTTTATGGGGTTTTGTCAAAGAACCCGCAATGGCGGTAGCACCTACCACGCCCGACCTTTTCATCATCGAATTAACAAGTGTTTACAAGTCGAGGGTCATCACTTCGAGCATCTTCTGTAGGTAGACCCATACCAAGGTTAGTTCGACTATTTTCATACTTTGCCCGACTAGAATGACCTTGTGTTGTAGGTCGCTGAATTCGTCTTAAAGTCGACAATAGTGTCATCTGAAAAAAAATACATGGTTCCATTGACAAAGGTGGAGTTGACCTTGACGTAGCTTCAGCTCTTCCACCGATAAAAAAATAGGGTAGTCCAGTATGAAGACCTTCTCGAACACTGAAACTTTTGTCTGAGCATTTTTGGATGTGATCAATAGTTTGAGTGCTATTGCTCTGTAACACTTTATGTGCCCATCCTGCATATATATATATATACACACACAGTCGCGTGCGCGCACGTGTGTATGTGGAGCAAGCATTGTTACCCACTTCTGCGGCTCAGAGCAGATAAAATTTGCCTTCCTTTGTCCACAGAACGTTCCACTAGGCTGCTTTCAGCTGGCATTCGTAAAGAATTCAGGTATTGAGGGGCAGAGACCTACTACGGAAGACGACAAGCAGCACGGTTTTGAAAATATTACGTATTGGCGGCTGAAGAGTGCGTTTGAGCCTTGCAACTAAACGAAAGAATCGAGAAAAGTTATTTCATCAAGTTGACATGGAACAGATCCTCAACAACGTTAATCGTCGATAAAGAGCGTATAACGTGAACCAGAACGGCGGCAATTTCATTCCGTTATGACCGTGCCACTACCAAGAGCGATAGGTACTGAGCCACGTAGTGGTACTTTCCTTACAGATAACGGGATAAAGCACCCCGCATTTATGACACACCTTTCGTACCTAACCTCAATAAGGCTCTTTTACACTCGGGAAGTGACTGCCTCGCTGTACGCTTCTAAATCCACGCTATGTGTTCTTTACATCCAGTTTTTTTGTAACCTGAAAAGGGCCATCCAATTTTACCGGGGTTTAATTCTTCACCGGGCGAACCCGCTCAAATGTCACTTGCCAGAGAGATCCGCCATCACACCGCCGAGATACGCGTCACTTAATTCCTCCATAAAATGACGGTATGACTTTTCTCGAAAATTTCGAGAATATGAACACCGAGATTTCATCAACTCGGTGCAGAAAGAGGGCTGTGACGTTTTAAAGTAGTTAGGATGCGTTCGTGCGAAAAAGAACTTGAGTATTTTTTAGAGCCCGGGAAACAGGTGAATTTCGCCATATTTTTATGGATACCCAGCTTATGGAATGCCGATTCCGCTTGGTGACCTTTATTCGGAAGAACTTCGAGTAACTTTGCAAATTCTTCCACGAGATTCTGTAACAAAATGCCGACGCGGGAGGTGGATGAAGCGATTCATCTTTTTCTGATAGTGTCCCGCGGTCGGAGAGAGTGGCCCTCTAATTTTCTGCCTGAAATGAAATTCCAAAATAAGTTGAGTTCTAGATAAGATTTGGCTTCAAATTACATAGAAGAATGGAAAAATATCGATTACTGAAACAATGGTATTTGATTGAAAAAAAAAGTTTTTGCTAAAAGGAAATTACCGGAAATAATATTTTGGAAATTTTTTTTCTCCTACGTATTTCGATGTAAAATGTTGTTATGAGCTTGCAAATAAAAAAATTCCAGTTAATCAATGAAGAATCGGCGTTGTGATGATACCAGCCGCAGAACACTATCAGACAAAGGTGACTCGCTTCGTCTAGCTTCAACGCCGCCATTCCGTTGCAAAGCCTTGTAAAAATTGTACAAGGCTAAATATTTGAAGACATGTAGAATAAAAGCCACTGAACGGAATCGCTATTCCTTCGCCTGGGTATCCAAAATACATTGTCGAAACTTACCTTTCTTCCCCGGCTTTAGGCTGGTAGTCTCCCTTAAGAAAATATGGGTAGATATACCGGGGGAACCACCGATGTATACATACTCTTCCATACATACATACATCTACACACCTGCTTACACAAATAGCACCAGTTTTATTTTTTTGTCCAATTATTGAGTTTTCATTTAATATTGAAATCTTCCGCGTACCTAGTAATCTGCAAAAACTACTCGACCGCTTTGTGTGTCCAGTCGTACATCGATCCACTCAAAAATTAGAAAAAGAAAAAGCTTTTTAAAAAAAATTGCTTCCGTCAAAATTTCAGTCCCATAGCATAATTTAATCGAGAATTGTTGGGAAAACAAATATACATATATATATATATATATATATATATATATATATATATATATATATATATATATACACACTGTAAAAAATTAATACACAAGTGTAGGAAGTTTTTATGCGGATACCGCTTATGAAATTTCAGATACGACTTTGAAAATCCAAAACAGGTTATTTGAAAAATGATAGTGTAGCTCCGTAATATTAATATACTTGTGCGTTTGAAAAATAATGCACGTGTAAAGAAATAATCACATCCAAGTATATTGAAATCAAGAACCATTTGCTAATATCAGCATACGGGTGTGTATTAATTTCACAGAACCAAAGTATTACCTTTAATGTACACTGTAAAAAGCTTCTGTATAAAAATTAATACACAAGTGTATGATGTTTTTATGCGGACGCCGTTTATGAAATTTCAGATAATATTTTGAAAATCCAAAGCAGGTTATTTGAAAAATAAAAGTGTAGCCCCGTAATATTAATATACTAGTGCGTTTGAAAAATAATGCACGCGTAAAAAATGTTCACATCCATGTATATTAAATTCAAGAACTATTTGCTAATATCAACATACGGGTGTGTATTAAAATTACTGATCCTAAGTATTAACTAAGTATTAAGTTTATTTCAGAAATTGATAATTAAGCCCACTGAAAATGTGACTCGTATTTATCCTCCTCGACGGGAGCTAGAGATAAAAAAAGGTGGTTTTTGTGAAATTTCTTCCTTCAACACCTGACGGCTTGAAAAGGGAAAATAATTTCCTTCCGGAAAGGCGAGTTCAAGAACTGCGACTCGGGCGTGGATATGGAGAGGTAACGAATTTGTGACACTCTCCGACGCGTGCACGAGTTGCAAACGCGTCTGTTTTTCCCAGGACGATCGTAATAGGTGGTCGGATTATATGCCCGACCGAAGCTGCGAGTGGCTATGGGAACGTGCGGAACAAGGCGCCGTCCCTCGGGCGCTACGCGAACTACGCGCGACCATCGGTCGTCTCGAGCGGCCGAGGTGGGTTGAGCGCGTTTTGTATTTGCAATACTCTGTTTTTTATATTTGAATTAATATACAACTGTTGTAATCTTTAATTTAAGGCACGGGTTGATGCAATACATTTTCCATAAATTTGCAAACTTTTCTTGGAAATTCCATGTTGCATCTATTAAATTCTATATCCACGTTAGAATTTCATGTTCCTGTTTTAAATTTACGGTACAAGTGTCTTAAATTCAATTTCATTTACTGAGTTCGTAAAATTCAATTCTTTTATCTCTTAAATGTAGTGTAAATTTAATATAATTTTCACGTTGCTTCATGTGATTTTCATCAGCGTTTATGAATTCTTTTTTCAATTCCAGTTTCGCACTTTTAAATAAATCTGTTGTGATCATGCATTGTACGTATCGTAAAATTCAGTTTCACATATATTTTTCAGGCAGCTGTAAATAAATTTCAAACTTGTTTTGTATTTTCAATGCTCTGTTTTTTATAGTTGATTTATCATACATCTGTGGTAATTTTCAATTGAAGACACGGGTTAATGCAATAGATTTTCCACAAATTTACAAACTTGTCTCTGAAATTCCATGTTCCATCTATTAAATTCTATATCCACGTTAGAATTTCATGTTCCTGTTTTAAATTTACGATACAAGTGTTTCAAATTTTATTTCATCTACTGAGTTCGTAAAATTCAATTCTTTTGTATCTTAAACGTATTGTAAATTTCATATCTTTTTTTACAGTGTATATATGTCGTGCGGTATATCGTACGGTCGTGAAAAAAATGAACAAAAGTGATCGCCTCGAAATCGAGCCGTTGTCGCCCTATGAATAGTCCAGCCACAAAAGCCCGCACCGGCGATGACCTATTGGTCAATATGCTTACGTAAAATTCTCGCGAACCCATGCGGATAAATCTGATCGGGAATTTGAATAACGGGCCGAAGTATACTTCCGCTTGATTCCAGGCTGCGTTCTCTCGATGAGGCCCCAGGACCGAGTAGATATAACACATCCCTTTTACAATGGGGTGTGTGTGAGAGAGTAGACCTCGATCAGCGAGCTATCGTTGCGGCTTTCTCTGTAAAAATGTTTCGAGAACCGGGATAGTGCCTTATCAGGTATTTCACGACCTTTCGCCCCTTATTCTTCGATGCATAAAGCATAAAGTTCCTATCTCATGCATACATTCATGTGGCCGCTGGAGAGTCATGACTTATGGTGGTCCACACGAGTATTCGTATCGAATAGCGCGCGGGGCCACGCCGCTGGCTTAAACTATACGCATAATAACTTCACTTCAACAAATGTACCTATAACTGTGGTACGTACTTCTCGAACTGTTATGAGGGCGAAATCGACGAAGGACGACGGAGGCACGTATGACGTACCACTCCTCAATCTTTCGGACACACGAATGCCTAGACCTGTGTGCATGAACGTATATACCGAGTGGCTCGTTTTCGATCTATCCAGGCAATTATCTCGGAAAATATGAAGAATACTTTTTAAAAACGTTCCGAACGAAAGATTTTCGGTTTTTTACGTAAAGCAAGATTCCGTCAAACAAAATGTAGGTCACTATCTTGTAAAACGAAGTTGACCTTGAAATAACCTTGAACGGAGCGAGCGGCAAATCTTTCCAGTTCAGCAAGATGTTTTTTCTTCTGAAAACATTGCAAGTTGGGTTGATAACTTTATCTCGTGGCTTTCATATTTTTCGAGATATCAGCCTGGATGCATTTAAATGGGACATCCGGTGTACAACGGGTGTCCCATTTTAATATTACACCCGAATTATCTCGAAAAATACTGCTCCGGCCATGTATTGATTATTACGATTAAACTTTTAGGGTTCAAAGCAGGCCGTTAAAATGAAATGTTGGTCGAAAATTCAAAATGGCGACGTTAAGACGATCGAAATGGTTTTTTTTTTTATAGAAACAACTTTTTTTTACCACAAAACTTTTCAGGTCAAAACCAACAACTTTTGCAGGATAAAAAAAAATGATATCCATAATTTTTAGGTTAGAACACCACTTTTGACTATTTAAGCGCTATCCAACATGTACCACAAGGAGGTAAAGTCTTGGAATTCTAAGTGTAGGTGGGCGTGCATGCGGAGGTGTGAGTTTGTTTGGGTTTATGTGATGACAGAAGTGATTAGCCGCAGAGACCTAATCCCTATTTGGGTTTGTTTCGGATTTTTTAAATCCTTTTAGCATCCCTTGACACTTGAGATTCAAAGACTTTACCGCCTTGTTGTACATCCGAGATAGCGCTAAACAGTCAAAAATGGTGTACTAAACTGAAAATTATGGTCTTTATAAAACAAAAAAATCCTATGAAAGTTTATGGGTTTGGCCTGACAAATTTTTTGGTAAACAAAATCCGTGTTTCCATTCTTTGAAAATATTTCGGACATCCCAACGTCGCCATTTTGAATTTGAGAGCGAACAATTTTTTTTTAACATCCCCCTTTCAACCTCGAAAATTTCACTTTACTCAATAGTCGATCGGAGTAGACTTTTCCGAGATAAATCAAGTGCGAGATTTTCAATGGAACACCCGGTATATTATATATATACACACACACGAACGCACACACACTTATGTACGTATGTATGTAACGAACGAAATGATTGCTTCCACTAGTCATACAGCTCTGAGGGAAGAAGAAGTGAAACACACCACCCATCCCATATACCGGAAAATTCCATTTTCTACTGCTCGGAAATCATTGGCACTGGTCGTTTATTAAAATATATCGGCACTGTCGGTGACCCGGTCATAAGTTACGCGTCGATTTATAGTAATGTTTTACGAATTCAAAAGTTCATGCACGCTTCTGTGTGCTCGGTTTACCAACTTTTTACCAACACATTGCAAGTTCGCACATTATTATGAAGAATCGTAGTCTCGTGGTTATGTTCGATATTTTTATATACTCGGTTATAATTTGATATGAAGCGAATATGACCATCCGCTTGACTCGATGAGCTCACTTATTACATTGAATTTAAAATTAATATAGTATGAATATCGTATTGAAGATTCGATCATCAACAGATCGATCGGTCAATCAATCAACCCGATCATTCGAAGCACTGCAATTATTTTTGTTCCCATTGAAACTCGAAAATGCAATCGATTTTATCCCTAATTATGCGCTTTGTGTATATTCATCCGATTTTGGTGTTTCTGTTTTTTTTCCACAGACACGAAGCAACACTTGGGCTGCGAAATTGGCTGAGGTGTAAAACGATAGTCGTTTGAAGGAAAGCAAACTCATTCAGGCCCATGGCAGCGAGAAAAATAATCGCTGGAATTTTCGCAGCGATACTGCAAATTTCCTCATGTGAGTAAACAGTACCTCGTATAAATGGAAGTTGAAAGAAATTGTAACTTTCTAATCATCGTCGTAATTTACTAGACTCGCCCCACCAATGTCAAAGTTATTTATTATTGTTGCTGCGATCCGTTTGAATTGTTTTTTTCTTCGTGTAAGTGGAAAATCCTATAAATGTAATGTATGTAAATAATTGATAAATAATGAATACGATATAATAAATAGTTGATGAATATTCGATGAAAGAAAATAAAGGATAATTCGATATAATGTAATGAAGAATAGACAAGTAACTAATACAATATAATGAATAATTGACAAATATTAAAACAGTGCAATCAACAATTTAGAGAGATTATAACAATATATACTGATCAGCCAGCCAATTAAACATGCCCAATCGACATACCAAAAACCTTATAAGATATGAGTAAAATATTTGCAAAACCACATTATTTTCTTCTTTGTGTGGGTAATTTTAATCAAATTGGGACAGTACATCCTCGGTGAAAAAAAAAATCACAAGGGAGTTTTCGCAATTTTTTCTCAAGAACCACTGTAGCCGATGACTTAAAATTTTCATGGTCGATGTCTGGCTACCGTACGAAGGATCTATATCTCCCGGATATTCGTGCCTGCGAGAAACAGAAAAAAATTACCGATCAACCACGAGAGATCTGGCTCAAAAAAAAGTTCGAAAATAATCGTTTTCGTATATCATATGGACGATCGAATAATCGTATTCACTGTAGTAACGCGCATTAAGGCCTCAGGCCACAATAACGGGTATAAAATCATGTGCGAATTTAATACTGTTTTTATGAAATTTTTTTTTTTGAAATTTTATGAAAATTTTTTTATGAAATTTTATGAAATTTATGAAAAAAAATTTTTTTGAAATAAAATTTATGAAAAAAATTTTGTGAAAAAATTTTATGAAATTTTCGTATGAAAAAGTGATTCACTCATAAAATTAATAACACGTCTATTGAGTATGAATGTCAAGCTGTTAGAAAAAATATATATTTTTTTTCCGATGTTCAAAATGGCCGAATACTGGAAACTTCTCGAAACAGCTTTTTTTCCAAATTGGCGTGACAAATAACTTCGACAACTTTCACTCGATTTACTTCAAATTTAAAAGTTACGTTCCTAATTGCATTTCGCAGAGAAGTACGTACGGAATTTCTGATTAATCGAAAACTTTTCATCTTACGAGTAGTTATAAAGACCTTTTTCACTGAAAATTCGTTTCAAGTTCAAATACCTACAACTTTTGAATAAAACAATATTTTTTAAATTCAGTACGTACTTCTCTGAATATTCTAATGTAGATTGACAAGAATTTTTGTTTTTAGTTGTAGGTAAAAAATTGTGGATGCTAAATGTCACGCCTGAAAACAAGATAACAAAAGAAAATATTAGTAGTTGGCCATTTTGTACATCGAAAAAAAATCCTAACAGCTTGTTATTCATACTAAATAGATGTGTAATTAATTTTATGAGTTATAAAATAAAAGTGAGATATTTCACTTTTTCATACGAAAAAGGATTGTTAAATTCTCACACGATTGTATACCCGTTACTGTGGCCTAAGGCATTAAGAGTGTCCAACGACTAGTTTCTTTGAAAAAATAGCTGAGAAAAATTGCAAAAACTATGATTCACGTAATCATTCAAGAAAAATGCGACAACACGTACGCATGCTTCGATCGCTCACACAGGGTGCATACTGCATACGTAAACAGGGTGGATGAATAATTATTAGCACCTTGGATATCTTCGAAACTATAAGGTTCACAGAAATATTTGCTGAAATGAAATTGCACGGTACGAAAGGGGCCATCCGATAGCGATAATAGTTTTTTTGCAGGTGGAGGTACTTCGGAAATTTGAAGGTCAAATCGATTTTTTTAAATGGATCGATATGTTTTTTTTCTGTATCATGAAAGAGGAGCTTAAGGATGTTGAGTCCCTATGAAACATGTTAATGTTAATTGTTCAATAAATAGTTTCTCAATCGTCATGAAATTTTTACACGACCTCCTGAATACTTCATGTAAAAACATACAAAATTTTCAGAATTCTATCATCATTATTTCAACCTCCTTAAGGGTTGAAATAAAAAATGATAAGAAAATTCTGAAAATTTGGTATGTTTTTGTATGAAGTATTTAAGAGGTCGTGTTAAAATTTCACGACGATTAGGAAGCTCGTTATTAAAAAATTAACATTTTGTTAAGAACAATTTTTAGAAGAAATAAAAAAAAAATTTATCAATAAACTTCGTTTTGTTTCCGTTGCTTTCAGTATATTGTAGAAATTATAAAATTGAGAGGTCAAAAAAAAAACTTATTGCAAAGTTACATCAGTTTTCATAAAACAACATTTAATTTGTGAATGTTAATTGTTCAATAACGAGCTTCCTAATTGTCGTGGAATTTTTACACGACCTCTGAAATACTTCATAGAAAAACATACCAAATTTTCAGAATTTTATCATCATTTGCTGTTTGGGACTCAACATCCTTAAAACGAGTTCAACGACCTATAACATAATGCCATTGAAGTTCATAGAAAGTACAGAAAGGCGATATAACCTACAGTTTCGGTAGCAAATGAAATTACTACGTCTGTAGCAAGTGTTCGAAAAGACGACCACCACTATCAATGCAACATAGGTTTCTTTTTTAAACGATAAGGATTAATTTAATTTAAGGATCAGAAGCATATCGACTTGCTATTCAAACGGATACATTCCACTCGATTGACCGATTTATCGATACTAATCTTATCGTGTTTATCTTATCCTGCAAACTTATTAAAGTGTCCTTGAAACAGTGTTTATTTTCAGTGAAGTAAACCGTAAGTATTATCGCCTTTCTGTACTTTCTGTACCTGTTTGAGAAATCTGTAAACGTACATAATAATGTACGCATTGATATTGATGGTCGTCATTTCGAACACTTACTATAAACGTAGTAATTTTATTTACTACCGAAACTGTAAGTATTATCGCCTTTCGGTACTTTCTATGACCTTCAATGACCTTATGTTATAGGTCGTTGAACTCGTTTTAAGGCGTTACCCCCACTCGTAGCGCAAAAAAAGGCCTTTTTCATTAATTTTTTTCAAAGAAAACTACAAAACTTTTTTATCGATCAATATACCATCTTAAAGAACACATCTTGAAGAACTTTCAGTAATTTTTTTATTGAAAAATATTACATTGTTTAGAGGCAAATGGCCGTCAATGAAATAATGTTTTTATATACACGGTTTGCGGTGACCAACATTGCGGCGAAGTGGATCATCTGAAAAAAAAAATGCGGATGGATTTAGTCAAATATAAGTATAAACTAGTCTTTAATCGAAGAATTTTGAAAAATATTCATTTTTCACAAAATGGCGGACAGTCAAAGTTAATGGTTCGATTTTAACGAAAAAAAACGGCCGTTTTTTGGCTATAAAACGGCCATATTTTTTTCGAAAAAAAAAAATCGAACGATTAAAGACTACATTTTTATGTATTAAATAAGCCTGCAAAATTTCAAGAATATCGGTTCATTAGTGTTCGAGTAATCTTGGTCACCGACTTCAGAAATGCCATTTTGAGAAAAACGCGTTTAAAGTTTCAATTCCAGTTAACACGAAGAACGGATTCTTCTCTTTCAACGCTGATATCTCAGTCAATTTTGTTCGGATCGACTTGAAATTTTCAGGACATATTCTCAGATACTTATACTTCAAAAAAATGCAATAAAAAAAAACGATTTTTTTTCAAAATCGCAAGTGGGGGTAACCCCTTCAGCGAATACTTCTGTGAACCTTATAGTTTCGAAGATATCCAAGGTGCCAATAGTTATTGATCCACCCTGTATATCGGTATCGAAGCAGGACCTTAACGGTGCGTCATTTCGCTCCAAGACGATGCCGCTTATCAGGAAAAAAGCTGACAGAGCTCTATATAGGTGAACCGTGCGAGCTGTCCATCCGCGAGCTTTTCCAAGAATGTTACCCGTTTCAAAGTCGCGCGCCTCGACGACACACCGCCGATCGACTTATCGACGGCGGCCGCCGCCGCCGCCACCGCCGCGCCACGCACGGGACGTAAAAGCGCGGCGCGGGCACTTCCGTTCTCCTCTCGTATATAAGCGGATCGCTAGCGGATGTGGCAAATTGAAAATCCGTGTCTCCGAGACCTCCGTTTCATTGCTACGCGTCGTAGCCTCCTAACGTGCGCGATTCTTGAGCTTTGGAAGCTTTCCCACCCGTCGCCTCCTCTCTCGCTCTTTCTCCATCTCCGTCTCTCCCTCGCCCCTCGCTCTCTCTCTCTCTCTTTCTCTAGCCCTTTTCTCCGGAGACTCTCGCAAAGCTGAGACGTTTCCGTGGCTATGGAAAGGGGAAAAACGGGCACGATCGCGGCTGGCGAACTTCCGCGGCGAGCGAGACTTTCATGAGATTTCCACCGCTGCTCGGCGTGGCATTCCATGTCACCCCTTGACATGCCAGTACCTTTTGTGGGTGTGTGTGTGGGCAATTTTGTGCCCTGCATCCCCGCGCGATCTTTATGAGCCAGCAAACAGGTCACGTACGGTAAAATCGATGATGACGTATACGCCTCGATGGCCCTCAACAGCTCGTCGGTCACCAAAGACTTTTTACCAACTGCCAAAGTCGCCAGACACGAAAAAGTAAACATGTCTGCGGATCTGGTGGAAACATGGGAACTTGATCTACAGTAGCCTTTTGATGATGACTATTTCATTTCGTGGTAACTGACAGGCCAAGGATCGCCTGGTGAAGGGTACTAGCGGTTTGTGCAGCTCCTGGTAACCCACCAGGTATCCTAATTCCACTAATAAAGGATACTAAACTGGAAGAAAAGTCATGGTGTTTACAAAATACCCCCATGGTAGAAGAGAGGATGGTAAACCTCTTTATAGTTTATCGACACCGCATTCGTGATCCGAGAAACACAAATGTTGTTCCCGAAATAATTATTAACTGTTATAAAAGACCCGACGATATAAATATGGTTACTTCAGTGCTACCACAAAATCGGCGCACGTGTGTATACGTGTGCAAAGTGTAGCCTAGACTTTATTCTGGTCAAACTTCTACACTGAGAGAAAAGTGCATAGTATTTACAAAAAACCGGGCATGGTAAAAGAGAGTATAGTCGAATTCCCTATAGTTTATTGTCAACGCAATCATAATATGGTTAGCACAACTATAAGCGAAAAATATATCTAAACATGCAACTTCGGTGGCGTGCTCGACTATCTATTATCTCGGAAAAAAACTACTGACTATTGTAAGAATATTAACTGAATTTACTATATCCATATTGTAAAGTCTTTCACAGTAGTTAATAGTCATTTCAGGGATACTAGGTGAAAAAACACACTACCAAATCGGCATGATTGGATAGACATTTATAGTTGTGTTAACCATATTATGATAGCGGTAGCAATAAGCTATATGAATTTTACTATGCCCACTTTTACCATGGGCGTTTTTTTATATTATAAATACTATGGACATTTTTATCAGTGCAAGTTTGTACTATTTATATGGTTGACATTAACACTTGTTGAGTATAAACTGTTACAAGATCTTACGAAAAGTGACTATACGAACAACATTATGGTAATGGTATAGTGAAGACGTAAATCACTTGTCAATAAAGTGGAGACAGCGGTGGCACGATATGATCGATATAGATATATCAGCGCATTCATTTATCAGTTTTTAGAATCCGATATTTCGAAAACTATTGGGCCGCGCCAAAAATCCATTTAAGCAGTGACATATATTATCAAAAAAACAATCTGTGCAAAATTCCACCTATATCAGAGGTAGCAGCTATTCGGAAATGCAGCTGGAATTACTTTTATCCGTTATGCCAAATCTACGATCGAAATACTATAAGTACCCGGTAGCATAGTGGCAGCGTGCCTGAATATAGATAGGTAGGTCGTAGGTTCGAATCTCCATGTAGGTGAAATATGTTCTTCGATAGGAATCATTTCAGGAGGTCAGGGAATAACAAATCATGAAAAACAATCATACATATAGCACTCTCAATTGAAAATTTTTGAATTTTTGAATTTACGAAATATCATATACATTTAGTAGACATACCATTCAATATGGTAAAAACCACTATTGTTTGATAGTGTAAGGAATCATCTATTTTATGAAGACCTACTATATTATATAGCATTGACAAACAACGTATGCTTGAAAGATTGTTGGTTGCGGTTAACATATGATCATAGTTAATACAATTGCTAAAATATCATCAGCAGTACTATATTTTCGGCAGTAACCATGACTACAAAATATTATTATCCCCTCAGGGTAATATAAAATATGGTTGAAATATGGTTGAGCTTATTATACAATTATCTCTGCGTACTATTCCATTCAAGTTTGTACAATTCATTTATATGGTTAACATTAACGTTTGTCGAGTATAATTTCGTAGGAGACCTTATGAAGAGTGACTATTCGAAAAAAATTATTCTAATATTAACGTAAAGGGAAGACGCAAATCATTTGCCGTTGGAGCAACTACGGCTTAGTAGTTTCAAAATCTACGCGTGTCTCGCAGACTGTTACATAGGATGTTTGTTGCATCGCAAAAATAGAATACCAGTTCAATACTTCTTGTTGTAGTTCACCTGCTGTTCTTGTAGGACACACATTACTATGCATATAGCAGGTCATGTCTTGTAATATGCTTCGCATCACTATTGCGACGCGTCACAAATCCATTTGAGCAGAGTATGTCATCTAAATCGGAGGTATAAGCTATTCGAAAGTACAACCGGAATTACTTTTGTCTGTTATGCCATATCTGCGATCAAAATACCACAAGCGTCCGATAGCGAGTGGCAGCATGCGCAGTAGGTAGAAGCAGAAGATAGGCAAGTAGGTTGTGGGTTCGATTCTATGCGTAGGCGAAATATTTCCTTCGGAAAGAATCATTACAAGAGGTCAGGGAATGATGAATTACAGTAAAAAATCATTGAGGTAGAACTTTCCGTTGGGCGTATTATTTTATTTGGGATTTATGAAAAAAATGTCATGCATCTAGTAGACGGGCATTGGATACTTAAACCAACACGTATGCGGTGTATGAATCGAATAACACACCAAATACACATATAGCAGTTCGTATCTCATAATATAGAACAAGTCACTATAAACATCATCGCAAATCACAAGCAGCCTTTTAATCGATGGATATGTATATTTAAGACCTATTCAGTATTAGGATCTTGGGGAAGTACATTTTTTAGTGTCAGATTATTTAGCATTGAACAATCAACGTACATGTGCTTGTGAGATTAGTGATTGCCGTTAACATATGTGCATAATTTATGCAGCCGCTAAAATATCAAAAAGCAATACTATACTTCTCCCAATAACTATGGCTACAACATATTATTGTCCCATCAGGGAAATATAAAATCTAGTTAAGATATTGTTGAAAACACCATACATTTTTTTTAAATCTCGCGGATTGTGTCTTTTGAATTCGCAATCACACTGATTCACGCGAGATTGCCCATTCAATCTTTGTCCTTATCAATTTGACATTTATGCCTATCAATTGGATTATAATGTTCTTCAAATTTATTGTTTATTATTGTCGTTTCGATAATTATGTCCATTAATTTGGTATTAATCTTTATCGGTTTAAAAAATTGAATTCTTTGTTTTTTTATTGTTTCTCGAATTCTTCTCGAATTCTTGATCAATTTAATGTTTATTCTTATCAATTTAACTTTTATGTTGTTCAACGTATTTATAGCGTTTTTTAAATGTCTTGTTGATTTTGATCAATTCGACATTTATGTTTACTGGCGCTATATTATCTTCATAAAATTAATATTAATCTCCTTCATTGATTATTTATCAGTTATGGTTCATATTGTAAAGTGAATCGTAATTAATTACATAATTTTGATAACTTTGATATGAGTCCTGATAAACGTAATATTTACCTTTCTCCATATGTTACCCACTTTGATCAATTTATCTCTTACATTTACAAATTTAATCATATTCTTCAAATCAATAGTCTACGCTTGAGGC
The DNA here is from genome assembly GCA_951751655.1 of Ophion costatus. Taxonomy (NCBI): domain Eukaryota; kingdom Metazoa; phylum Arthropoda; class Insecta; order Hymenoptera; family Ichneumonidae; genus Ophion; species Ophion costatus. The sequence goes on from OX632363.1 coordinate 3,668,588, forward strand.
CATCGAACTCTATTCCGTCCACCTATCCACTCGTTCGCTCGATTTCGACACCGCATCTGGGCTCAGAATCTGAAAAACAATACAAGCACGTCCTAAGACACGTCGATCCAAAGATTCGTGCTTTCAAGCCCGATTCGCTCGAATTTCGCTGATCCAACGGAAACGAATTTTCGCCCATGCTCGTAGTTCGAAAACTTTTCTCCCAGTGCTTGTAGACTTCCTTACGAAAGGGAAAAAGCTGGGCTTCTCTCCTTTTAGTGAATCCCTGAAACGTATGGCCCCAGTTTCATCGTGTGTACTCGAGACAGATCGGGCTTGCGGGAAATTGAATTGAAGAAAAATGTGAAGAGGGGAAATCGCTGGGGTCGACTCAACGAAAGAATAGCATTCAACAACGTAATATTTAAAGTAGGATTTCGTTGTTTGCACGTTACACACATAATTATAATATTGAATGAAAACTATTACTTTCCCGAAATTAGCGAATCAGTCTACCGTTCATCGAACAACAATTATTTGATAGACACCGATGAACGAATAATATCGTATCAACCGCAGGCCAGTAAGGCTGCTAGCTTACCGACTGGACGCTAAGGCGCCTATCTTACCGAACTATTTTTTTTAACTTTCCCCGTGCCCGAGAGAAGACCTGACGACCGTTCCGGTCCAGTTTAAGGCGGGATTCTACTTTGAAACTTTGAAAAGGCTAAATTGGATGAAAACACCCACCTGGAACACGTCGAAGGCATATTATATGGCCCAGGCATCGCTGATTGAGGGTAAGATAATTTTTTCTACGATTTATCACTCACCAAAACTTTAAACGCGTTTTTCTCGAAACGACATTTTCAAGTACCGTGGTCGTGATAACTCAAAAAGTACTGAACCAATCCTTATGAAATTTGGAACACATATTCTATATGTGTGTACCAACCGACCTAACTACAATCAACTTAAAATTTTGATTAGAACTTTTTTTTTATTGCAAAAAAAAACCCAAAAAAAACGCATTTTTTTTTTCGTATTTTAGCCGCCATTTTGTTAATTTTGCACGTATATAAAATATTCTAATTAGGTCGGTTCCTGAAGACATACTGAACATGAAACTATTTGATTTTTTTGTTTCAGACCATCCGTCGGGAAGATTTCACGACCACGGCAACGGTACCTGCTTTTCGAGGCGTTGGCTTTAAACATATTTTACGTGTACAAAAAATGAATAAAATACATTAAAAAATTTTTTTTATGTACTTAAAGAGTGTATTTATTGAACAGTTTAAACCCCATATCGATATCTTTAATAGTATTCTCAGAAAAAATTCACGAAAATGGCGTTTTTTTCATGGTTTCAAAGTAGAATCCCGCCTTAAACTTTTTCACCGCCGCTAACGACGTAGCATGGCTATGCGAATGTCTGTCGACGATTCCGACAAGATGATCCTGCGTCATATCAGGACCGAAAGGTTCAAATCTATCCAGGGTTGGACATAGCAATGCTTATATAAAATGTCCTGAAAAAATGAGGAAAGCTCGAAGATGCGCGAGATCTTGAAACATCTCAGAATTATCAAGAGATCAATCACTATCGCGGGAAAAACGATATAAAATTTATTTTAAAAAAAAACGAAGTTTGCAAATACAGTGAAAATAGATGAGGAACGAGTACGTGTGACTGAAAGCTCGTACGATCGGGTATAGAAAAAATAACTAAAATTTCCTCTTTCTATCACAATTCTGCTTCTTTTTCCTTTTTTTTTCTCCACTCTCTTTCTTTTCCACCCTTAGGGTGCGTAGCTTTCGCCGCGCTGGAAGAAACGTATCGCTCGTCGGGCGTGAAATTATGTGACGTGAAATTATTTACGTGCCATTCGACATCGCCTCTCGCGTCTTTCAGCCCCTCTTTGGAAAGGATCGAGAATGGCGGTGCTTCGGATAGAGGGAGAGGGGGGGCGAGCGGGAAAGGGCGAAATGGCGGTGAGGGACGCAAGGGAAGAGGGCGAAAAGAAGCAAATAGTCTTTTGCTGAGAGAGCATGTGTCCGGAAAATCCGACGTGCCATATGAGGGTGATGCAACGCCCCTCGAATAATCTTAAGGCTATTCAACCTCCGCGCTTACTCTACGCTGTGCTTGGCTAGCCAAAGCTTTTTGTCCCTCGGCTTTTTTTCTTCTCTTTAGTGTTTTTTTTATCAATTGACGGGCCACGTTCGTCGGAGGGGGAAGAAAAATGTCCAACTTACAGGTCTGAATCTATGTATGAGTGGCGATTGAAGAATCATTGCGTCGATATGAAAAAAATCATAAAGTTTTCCAGTCATTGCTTCGAAGGGTTTGAGCAGGTTTGTTGGGGTCTGTCTGGAATTGCTCGGATTTTTTTCGGTGCACTTGGGTTTGTTTGGGCTTATCTCGGTTCTTTTGGACTCGTTGGGGTTTGCCTAGGATTGCCTGAATTTTCTCTGATTTACTTGTGTTTACCTGGGTTCGTTCAGGTTAACGGCGGGGTAAAGTTAATTCGGCGAAAAAAAGGCATGTTTTCAAGATTTTTTTTTGGCGTAACGAATAGCGTTCGTTTATTGAAAAATTTACATATAATAAAGTAACATTTGAACAACATTCTCCTAAATTTGCATTGCAAAATATTCAAAATTGAGCGAGTGAAAATTAAACCCCGGAGGCGCCTCGAAAAAAAGTTGGTTTGCGGTGTGCACCATAACTCGCAACAGAATCATCTGAACCAAAAAAATCAAAATGCATTTGTTAAAGGAGATGCTTTTCGAGGTAATGACGGGAGGATTTTTTTTTTCGATTTTTCGATTTTTCGTAGCACTTGGGAGCCAAAAACCCGATTTTCGGTAAAAAAAATCGGCTAATTGGTTGTTGAAAAATAAGTAATTATTTTAAAAAAACAAAAAAGCTCTCGACAATACCTGGTGAATTATGTGAAGAAGTACTGTGCAAAATTTCAAAGCGATTGGTCCAGTAGATTTTGAGTTATCGTGCACACGGACTTCAAATATGACAAGTCTCAGAAAAACGGTTTGAAAAACGCAGAAGAGTTTGGTCGCTTAGCGCTCATTGCACATAAGTTTGAGAACACTTCCCGATGGCATAAAAATCTGAGAAAATTCATGCATATTAAAGGTACTCAAAGGATGAATTTTGCATAATAATAATTCCAAAATGTTACTAACAAAATAATGAAAAAAAAAAATTAGTCAACAAATTTCCCCGCAACCCAATTTTTTTTCGTGATTCGTTCATCTTTCCGAATACGTATGAATTTTTTCAGATTTTTCAATTATCGTTGAATTTTTAGAAATTCAAAATAAAACTCGATCATTTTCTTATACTCACTCAAAGTCGTCGATGCCAAGTCCGTAGAGCAAAAGACTTCCATCAAGATGATCGAGAGCATCTTTTTGCGTTTGTCTACGCAAAACTCAGAACCGGGTTTTATACCTGCCGCCGAGGTATAAAACCCGGCATGGAGCAATAGACGCTCAAATACTCATAACTTCGTCAATTTTACTCCGATCGACTTGCAATTTTAACACAATATTCTTGATATATTATGCATTCATTTAAAAAATGAAAAAAAAAAGTTTAATACTTTACCCCGCCCTTAATCTGGGTATGCCTGGATTCGCCTGGCATGCTTGGGTTTATCTGAGGTCTTTTGGGTTTGTTGGGTTCGTCTAGGCTTGTTTGGGTCTGTTTGGGTTCGCCTGGACTCGATTAGATTTATCCGGGTTCTATGGTACTTATTTGGGTGGACGTAGATTTGTGTGGGCCTGTTTAGGGTTGCTCCGATTCATTCCGGTTAGCCTGGGTATATTCGCGTTCATCTGGATTCTTTGGGGCTTATATGCGGTTACCTGGCCTCGGTTGGGCTTGTTTGGGATCGTTTTGGTTTTAGTTCTGTAAATATACCGTATACACTTTCCAACGACACTTTGGGGTGCGGGCTCTGAGGGACCGGAAATAATCAAATGAACAGTGAGGTAAAGGGTGAAAAGGGGATGTGAAAGTCTGCAACGGCGCACGAGGAAGCAATACTGACAATGAGGAATTGAAAGATACAGATATACAGTGGCTGTGTCAATTAGATGCCGTGTGTCGTGTATACACTCGCCGAAAATGAACGAAATTGTTACGAGACACTTCTTTGACACAATGAAATATCGTAGCATCTTTTTATTCAGAGACTCGGCATTTTTCTCATTTCTCCGTGCGAACGTCTCTTGAGCAACGTGGAGTGCGGAAATTACGGAAATTTGCAGTCTCTGCTGATTCACGTTTCTCTCCCATCAGCCTGAAAAAGATTCGCGTCGCAAGAGGCTCAGGGACAATTTTATAGCCATTGGGAACATGCGTGATGAAAAGTGGCAACCCGAGTCGAAATTTAGACCCTCCTTTGAATGCTCGAGAACCTATTTCCTTTGTAACGCACAGACCGCCGCCCTCCTTTGACTCCCCTTGAACCTATATGGAGAAATTTGCACCGTTGGCGACCCTCCTTTAGCCCTACTGAACCTTCTATTCAACCTCCTGAGCCTCCTTTAGGCCTATGGGCGGAGGGCAGCATATTGAAGTAGGCTTAAAGGAGGGTTAGTAGGGTCAGAAGAGGTTTAAAGGAGGGCTAGGAGGCTCTGCGAGCCACCGGTGAAAGGAGTCAAAGGAGAGTTAGTAGGGCGAAAGGAGGTTTAAAAGAGGGTCTGTAGGTTTGCGTAAGCATTAAATCAGGCTCACTAGGGTTTAAAGGAGGTTCAGATGAACCTACTAAACCTCCTTTGAGTGAAAAAGTCCAATTTCTGCCACTTTTGGAGGTTCAGTAGGTTCTGATATACATGTTTTTGAGATTTCCATTTGAACCTCTTGAACCTCCATTGAATGACAAATTGGGATCGAAAGGAGGTTTAAAGGAGGGTCTAAATTTCGACTCGGGAATAGTTGATGACGTACGAATAAAATTGTACGAGCGGCCCAAAACGTAAACGTAACTCCGACAATTTTTCTCGGGATAAGTTGCTTCTTTAGGATCGAATCTTATTCTTCGGGAGCACTTCCAATTAGTTTCTAGGATCGTGTGAAAGGATGGGCAGGTCGGCAAGGCACGAAGTGTGTGCGAAGCACGGACAATATACAAAGATACAAACACGTCCGTGCATGGGCATAATTAAGCGGCGGCTGGCTGGCTATACCGTGGATAGCATTTTAACGGTTCCTATCACTCTAAAAAGCTGCCCCGTAATTCGTGGGCGCCTGCGCTCTCTCAGGAGGATAGCGCCTTCAGCCCGAAGCAGCGACCATCGAGCTCGCAAACCCGACTAAATCATGGAGGATTTAAGTGGATTCGGAAAAGCCCGGTGCCGGTCCGAGGATGCATTACTCCTGGTACGGCCATTGCGGGACAATCCACTGCGACGCTTACGCCACCGCACTCACTGCTCCTTTTCCGCCACATTTCCCTATCTATACGTCGGCCTCTTCGCTTTGCCTAAGAAAATCTCCGATGTTCCCACTTCTCGGCCTCTTTCCAAGCTCCGTATACCCAGCCAGCTTTTTCCAGCTCTGCAAAAGCCGTCCTACAGCCGCTTCCCATCCAACCCTTTTGAGCTTGCGGGATTTCCTTTGCGAGCCTCATTCGATCGGGTCCTTAGCGTGGAACAGCCATCAGCAAAAACGACATAAAGAAAAACCTGATCGCTGATGTTCGTACGCCGAGAACGTTTCTCGCTGAGAGGTAATGTCGAAGGTAAAAAATGTTGGGACTTTGAACACCGACGGGAATCTCCATGCCAAGCAGCCTCGGTCTGGTCCATGACGCCGATGACTGACATGCACACGCCAGGCCAAAAGTTTGGGTACACCCCACGAAATTCCGAGCCGCACTAAAAGTTCGATAACTTAGTGAAAAATGAGGATAATCCAATTTCCAAAGCGGTATTTTGAAAAGGACATGTCAGGCTTCATTTTGCTTTTTTAGAAAAAAATTTGTGATTTTTTTGTGCCCGGTGCACCGGTTTTCAAAATGGCTGTTTTTACTTTTTTTTTGCTGTTTTCAATCGGTTGCACGGCTTCTAGAAATTTTTGTCGTTAATTTTTTTTCGAATATCGTTGAAACGGTAACCAATAGCTTCAATTTCATTTATTAGAAAATTTCGTGCGATTTTTTTTTGAGAGAGTTATGATTGCTTTTAACTAAAAACGACCATTTTCAAAAAAAGCAGCGCAACTAAAAAAACTTTGAGGTTTAAATAAAATGGTCAAGAGTGAAAGAAGTCGCGTACGATCATGCTGAATCGACTAGAATTTTTTCAAAATTTTACTTCGAAATTTTTTTTTACTACCTTGGATCGAGCTTCTAATAATTTAAGTAGCTCAAACTCGTAGATGATTGAGTTTGGGCTCAATTATCACGGGAGAGATCTTCTTATGTGAATATTTTGAGCCTTTCATAATGTTTTTAAAATTTTTTTGCCACATTTTTTTTTGTCGAATTTTGAAAAATTGTAAAAAAAACAACTGGCAAGCGAAAAGAACAATGTCCTCCGGGAATATACGCAGTATACACATTTTACTCCAAAAATGTTTTTTTCTCTCTTACTATACATAGAGAGACGCTAGAGCGAAGAAAGTTTACATTTGACAGAGGACTGTACTTCGGACTCTAGAGGACTAGAGAGACTCTGGAGTAGAGGACTCTGTAGCGGACAGTCCTCTGTCAAATGTAAACAAAGTCAAACAAACTCAATAATCTACGAGTTTGAGCCACTTAAATTATTCGAGGCTCGACCCAAAATAGTGAGAAAAAAAAATTCGAGGGAAAGTTTTGAAAAAATTCTAATCGATTCACCATGATTGTACGCAACTTTTTTCCCTCTTGACAATTTTATTTAAACCTCAAAGTCTTTCAGCTGCGCTGCCTTTTTCGAAAATGGTCGTTTTTAGATAAAAACAATCATAACTCCCTCAATAAAATCGCACAGTATTCCGAGCAGGATCAAGTTTGTTCTTCTCCAATTGCCGATTGTCACATCCCGAGGCGACGTACCAATTTCGGTGCCCAAGCAATTCCTTTGATCTGCTTGTTGTGCTGCCCAATACCTTAAGTGGGGAAATCACAGTAGCACACAAAAAATAGGCATATATTCGGGAATTAATTTTGGCTGAATAAAAGTATCACTCGAAAATCTGTAAAGTAGGTTTTATAGCAATACTAAAAAAGTACAAAATGTAATTTTTTCAATAAAAAATATTCAAAAATGGCGGCTGTGCAGCATATGCCCCAAGGCGGCTATTTTTGAAACCGTGTCGATGGCCGAAGACGTAGACTCCTTAATTTTTGACCTGGAAGAAAAAACCAAAAGTTTTTAGTTTCCATATAACAACAGCTAGCGAGCTACGTAGGATTTTTTCGATATATTGATTTTTCGCAAAATGGTGCATGTTTGAAAATAAAGTTAAATTTTTAACAAAAAAAACGCCATAAAATCGTCGATAAAAAAAAACTAAGCCATATAAAATAAAAAAAATCCTACGTAGCTCCGTGGAGAAAGATGTTTCGAAGCTACTGTCAAAATTTCAAGTCGATCGGTAAAGATTTGCTCGAGTTGTGTCTTCGGCGAGCTCAAAAAAAGTGCACGGAAAAAAAATCCTGTAAATTTTGATGGAAATCCCATCAAAATGTACTGTGTCTCACATCAATAGCGCCTCTCCGTACAAAATCTTCGATATTTGCTACGTAAAACTCTAAAAAGTGCACGCCACGTTTCAGACAAAGAACTGTAGGACTATTGAGTTTATGTTAAGCGATCGATAAATTTTCGCAGTGTGAAACTGTGAACAGTAGATGAACCGACTCACGACTTTTTATAATGTGGACCTGTGAACAGTAGATGAACCGAGTCACGAATTTTTACAATGTGAAACTGTAAACAGTAGATGGACCGACTCGCGAATTTTTATAATGGGTACCTGTGAACAGTAGATGAACCACCTCACGAATTTTTACAATGTGAAACGGTTAAAAGTAAAGAGCGGACCCACGAATTTTTACATTTAAAAATGGTATAAAATGAACGACTTCATTGCCAAATTTTTACACTGTGAAATAGCAAATAATGCAGATCGTGAATAGCTTTATGTACACCAAGCATCATTATTTTTTTACAGATTTTTTTTTTAATAATATTGCTCGTTGCAGAAGTATCAATGAAACTATTTAAAAATGCTTTTATTTTCAATCACAAAAATGGCTGTAACTTGAAAAATTGCTTATGACATTTTGTAAAATTGTAATTTCTCATAAGTTGTGCTGTGTTTTGTGCGTTTTTATGTTTGTATGTATTACAATCACAAACACAAGTACTGCATTAAGTAATGCGGTATTTGTATCTGTAATTGCGAGACATAAAATAATAAACAATGCACAATACATAGCATAACCGGGAGAAAATTACAATTTGTTAAATGCCATAAACAATCCGTAAAGTGACGCAGTGTAATTTTTGGGATACAAAATAAAAGATTTTTTAATAGTTCAATGAAACTTTTCCTCACGAGCGATAACATGCCCTGCATAAATGTGGATATAAAATTGTCAATTGCTTTATTGTTATCTAAGCATTGAGGAAAACCACGAAAGAACCTTATTGTAGAATGGGTACACGAATGTTTAATAATAAATCATATAGGAATGTACAACATTCAATAGAAACGAACAATTTATTGAAGATTACAGTAACAATCCAGAACCGAAGTACAGTAACAATCCGGAACCGGTAACCGAAGAGCGGACTGTTTTATTCGGTTATATATATCGTCAAATTCATTCGAAGTATGAGAAAAAGGTGATGTCGACTCATCGAAATTTTTCAACAAGCGATTTCGATCGGTGATATATTTTGCATATATCGATTCATTATCTTTTCCGATCTCTTTAGACTCTTTCGATCCATGTACTGCACGCGGCGAACAAGTGCTATCGGCAATAATCTCGACTTTTTCATTTCCAATCGTACCGCTGTTCGCAGGAGGCTTTAATGCGTGATAATTTTTTAAGTGCTGTCGGAAGCTTTTTAAGCTATCGAATTTACGTGTGCAGGGGATTTTTTCGCATTTACATTTGAAAGACATTTTTTACATTTAATGAATAAAAGAGAGAATATGAACAATACTCTGCGTCAATTTATAAAAATCAAGTAATTTTGGTGAAAGTTCTCGAAGGACGTATACTTTACTTAAACTTGATGTTCATTTCCCCAAGCATTGCAAAAACGGACGGTGAAACGTTGCGGTGATTTGCACTGTCGATTTCAAATATCGCCTTTTCAATAAAGGTCCACGCCGGTCGAGCTTCAGGCGGATACTGCGCATTTAACGCAAAGAACGCCTTAAAACATACTTCAACGGCTCTTACGGTGGACGGTAAATCGTACTGGATGTCGTTAATAAAAACATGGGCAGAAATAATTTTCTCCGTTGAACCAACGACCACTGGCCTTGGCTGGAACGGCAGGTTATACGTCTGCAGGTTTTGCTTCGTTCTTTCCAGTGATGTATGTACATCACAAGCAGTCTGAAAAATGCATCATTTTTTTGTTCAACACAATGACATTTTTTTAATGTTAATGCTGATTCTGAAAATACATGGAAAGTTATAAATTTACCGCGACGCAATGGATAAACCCTTGCCGAGCTTCGGCCTTTGAAGGGTTCCATTTCTTCACAGAACTGCCTGCATCCACCTCTTCATTTCTGCTTCGTTTTCTCCGTTTATTTCCTCCGATCGGGGCAGGTTTAGGGAACGCATTTGATAGAAGGATAAGAACTGTTGTATCTACTGCCTCTGCCAAAAATTGAAAGTCAGGTTCAGGTTAAATAAAAAAAATTCAGTCAAGACAAAAGATACTCAATAAATAATTGTTGAACAATAAACTAATTACAATGTTTTTAATTAAATAAACGCGTCGTATTTCATCAGTAAAAAATATATCGAACCTCCTTCAAGTTTTTGTAACTTGACGATTTCAGCGAAAAAATATTTCTCAGATGGCTTCCGCGGGCCCAGAAAAAGATTGATAAGTTGCGATCGCACCTTTGGCCAATTTTCGTGGAAAATATTTTTCTTCTCGGGAAATTTTGCCTCGAAATCTCGTTCAAGCTATAACAAATATTGACCTTGATTCAATTTTTTTAAGTGTTTAAATTACGAATAATAATTTTATTGTATGCAAACTGACCAACATGTATCCTTTTTTTTGCTTCAAACAAGGGAACAGTTGAAAATACGATGTTATTGTTTCGCTTTTCGAAATTTCTTCCCGTTGTTTTAATGTGCTGATCCACAGCTCTACGACTGTTTCCCACGGTTCGACGTTATTTTTTAAGAATTCTAAAGCCTCCGTTGAAGCCACGTCGAGATCAGGTTCATCGTCTAAAATAAGTGGTAATTACATTCAATAAAGAAAATCTATTGTTATTTTTTAATTAATTATTGTGTCTTTGCAGATATTAAATAGAAAAAGTTTAAAGTACTAGAGCAATTGGTAAACTTTATTTAAAATTTACGAAATAGAATTTTTCCAGTGCTTTACAATGAATAAATGCAATGTTCTTACTCGTGTTTTTTTTTCAGAATCGTTCGTGACGCTCTTTCTTGTGCTTGCTTTCGACGCAAGTAGGTGTTGTGGTAGATCAGTTTTCCCCGTGCGTTCTGCAATTCCAATCCAAAGTTTGCAAGGGGTATATAATAAGTTCCTGGTGTCTCACTCTTAAATAAGTGACAAATTTCTTGAGCTATTTCGGCCAAGCGTTTGGCCTCAATATTCCCAAACGCTTTTTTCCCTTGATGCTCTTTCAGGAAGGCCAGACGAGCTAGAAGGTTTCGCATACGAGCCGTCAGAGTTTGGTTTGCCTCATAGGATTCAAATATACTTGAGCCCGCTGCGTCTTTGGACAACCAATCCAGAAGTGATAGGCCCTATGAAATATTTGAAAAAAAATAACCACTTAATTGCATTGTGTTTTCATTTATAATCAGAATTTTACCACAACTGGATGCCGATTATTTTCCTCGGCAACTTCAACCGGAACTTTCGGATCCGGTGCTCTATTTGGAGAAACATTTACTTCGCGATCTTGCGTGGATGAGAATGCCCGGCATTCAGTACTATCGGATAATAATTGGTAACTGTTACCTCCAACCTAAGCATTGATTAAATGAAAGCATGAGCATGCGAAAGTTAAAAAATTGAAGGAAAGTTACATGCGAAAGTTAATAAATTTGTAATATTTCATTCAATTCGTACAATCGGTCCTACCTCTTCCAAATATGTGCTATCATAGACTCGCTGTATTTGACACGGATTTGATAAATACGAAATATTATCCTCCATTATCTCTCCCCCGGGAAATCACGAAATGATTAAAAAACTGGAGGCAAAAAGCAAACAGGAAATTTTGTTACCGTCATTTTTTGGCCTAATATGAGGGTGAAAATGTATAGTCTGTTCAAATACAACGTTAAAAACGTTTATTTACAGTAACAGCAAATCATGTAAATGATTTCAGAAAAAAAGTAACACAGTACAGGAACATAAGTGGAAATAAGTAATACAAAAAAAAAAACGGATGAAAATGAAACATTATTTCAATTTCATTAAAATACAAGACAGGGCACGAAATAATTAATAAAATATTCAATGGAAACGTTAATATATATATATATATATATATATATATATATATATATATATATATATGTATATAAAAACAAAATAAAATGGGTGAATAGAGAATTTAAAAAAATCTACTTTTGAAATATTTTTGTAAAGCATGTAGTACAGTAATGCAAAAAAATAAAGTTGAAAAATCAAATGAAACAATGAAGAGATATGTCTAGAAGGGAGCTGTAGGGTGCGGTTAGGGAAGAAAGGTCTCGGGAAATCCAACGCCGAAGCGTTCCCCGCTACTACCCAGAGAGCTGGAGAGCCACGCTTGTGGTGGTGTGTGCGTGACCCATCACTAGATTCGGATGAGTGAGAGGCCTCGCGTACCCTGGTAGAGTGGGGGAAGCTCTACAATTCGCTCAAACAAGACGAAGAGAAGATTCTCGAATAACCAACACTTTTTTCAGAGAGGTAGTAATGTAGTCAAATACATGGACTGGGAAAACTTGAAAATCATGTCAATTATATTCTTTTCTCGCACATGCATGCCCATCCAAATACGGGTCCGTGCACTTAGTCACGCCGGTTATTTTTAACACTATACATTCTGGACGACGAAATTAATAATTAGCGATTTCAATGAAAAATGTTGAAACGGTTGTAGGAAAATAATTATTTATTTTGTATATAATTAATATACCCCGGTAAACCCGATTATGCTCGCCATCGATATTTTGTTTTCGCCCGATAATTTGTCATTAATTAATTTCTTGTATTTTCCCTTTTCCGCGCACAGCACCAGATTTCTGTTTATCTCGAAAATAAAATATAGAGAACGTACATTAACAAGAAGAAGAATGCAGGGCAAATCCCCATGCGCTTTGTCTAGTATTCTATTATTCCTTCCTCGCCTTTTGTTCCCCCTCTCAGAATCATAAGAAAACCATTATTAACATAGGGTGATAGATCTGAATGTACGATCGTTATCAAATAAATAAACAAGCGTGTTAAGCTAAACGCAAAGTTCCCATACATCAAGGTGTACGGGCATTATATAAAAGACAAAAGTTGCAGAAGACAAAATGTATACGTGAAAGCGAGATAGAAAAGTACAAACACAATACTCACTTCGTTTTTTCGTACTCTTCTCAGCAGCAACAAATTGTCGTTTCTCGAAGACACTGCGCAGGAGTTTACGCCACAAGATCCAAAAGAACACTGAGTAGATGTCGGGACAGAGGCGACCACGCGATAGAATTTTTCTTAGTTGATTTCGGCGTGCAGGTTTGAACGCCTCAACCCCCGAGTTGACGCGGTCACGCATTTACGCAGTGTACACATTGTAAAAATTTAGGATACACACTGCGAGTTGTGCAGCGCTTACGTAGACGTAACGTGCACGCTCGTGGTGGCTAACGCGTCCACGCGTTTACAGTGTACATTGTAAAAATTCGAGGTTCACGCGGTGTACCGCGCAATGTCGGCTGTAACTTCTACTGAGCGCTTTGAAATTTTTTCATGTACTCACACAAATAAATTCAAATGTCCGTATTAGTATTTAACAACCCGTTATCAAAATATGCTTTGCCCGATTTGTTAAAAAATGACAATTGACTCTGTAAAAATTAAATCTGTACGTATTGAATAATATCGAGCTACGATACAATTTGCAAGGTGCACACTGCAGATTTTAATTTACAATCACACCACATTTTTCAGAAGACAATACCAAATTTCAATAGAATTTAATCTCATTTTTAACATTTGCTTGTTGAAGAATGTTATAGTTCAAATCAGTGATTACCAGTCTAATGTCACTTTTTTTTTAAACGGTACTCCCTATATTTTACGCATTGAGTACCGCGATATTTCATATTTAATTTGTAAATTCGACAGTTTACTTTATCGCGGTGATCATAATGATTTTTTTACAGTTTAAATCTGCATTTCCATCGGTTCGAATAGTAAAAAGTACGTCTGATGCATTATTTTTTCCTAAAAGTTCTGTAACATCATTGGTTTACAGTGTGAAACTGCATTATGTTCATTTTTCCTCAGTAATTTATAAACACTAACTATTAATTTTGACGAATCATTTTTTTCCGTGTGGTTTCGAGAAAAACGCGTTTAAAGTTTTAAGTACTGAGAAACCATATGAAAATTTCATATACCTCTAATCTGCAATGCCTGCACCGTACAGTCGATTTTCGTACGCAGTATCCTTTTTCGTCCCTTTTCTAACACGACTCGACGATGTGTCACTCATAATGACAATGATTTACAAATATCACTGTTTTTTATCACTATTTATGTTACATATGTATGCACGAAAGTGAAGCGTCGTGAAAAAGCGTTGTATTCAACGCAAGAAATTTGGGCACTCGGACACTTTTGCCGTATTCCATCATTTGGTATATTATTTTTAAGACCCTAAAGCACCTTTTAAGCGAAAATTTTTTTTTTCGAAAAATTGAAAATTTTACTGTGATTTCCCCCCTTAAGGATCACGCATTCAGTCCACATCAAGATTTTGGGACACAAGGTGAGTACATGATCCGGGATATCTAGAACGGCATCATCCGTCCCGGGAGTACTGTTCGAACGCCGGGGTTGACAATCGCCTGGTGAAACCTCATACGGTGGAGGTGGGCTTCTTGGCCTGTGATGGCTATTGGGAAGCGTCAAATTGAAACGCGGCGCCTCGGGCTATGGGGATTGCCGCATCCCCTACTTTAGGAGGCTCAATCTATAGGTGCTATTTACTGGCCGGATCGGAAGCAACCAGGATGGAGACGGGAAAGCACGTGGAAATGAAATTCATTGAGACCAGTATACGAATCCTGTCTCGCGCCTACCGATACATCTGTGCCTTCGATCTAATACCGAATCTGTGGACCAGTATGCAATAAAGCACATGCGAAACTACCACGTATGCGTATGTCGATCCGTTTCGGATTCCGGTTGAAGCAAAAAACCACTAGATTTTTTTTTCATCTCAATTGCTTGATTAATTGTTCTCAAAGGAAGATTTGGATATTTAAAAAATCGCGTTGATCCTATTGTTTTGAAGATTTGTGGTAAACTTTCGGTAATCTGCTATAGCGATAGAAGTTAGGTGCATTTTTACTTCGCTTGTTCCGGGCCTGCGTGTAAAATTCGTGATCGATCAAGAATCCGTTGAAAGATCATAACACTTTCAATCCACAATAGTTTCGCATGTGTTCACTTTCTGCCCAACGCATTCATAACTCTTTGAGCATGTTATTGGTAACTCGTTGACCATGGCACTTTTTGTCCATGACACTAGTAATTTTTTTCCGATTCACTTTGCCCTCCTGTTAACTTTCCGCGCATGGCACTAGTAACCTTTTCCCCATTGCACTGGTGACTTTTTTTCCACGACACTAGTCAAGCTTGGACCATAAAACTAGTGACTCTTCGCCCACGACATGTTACCACAAAGATAGATTTCCATTTCCCCAGTATCATTCAGTTGTTCACAAATTGATATTAATACTTTATCGAGTAGTCCTCGCTTCCTTCGATTTCCCACGTGTCTTAAGGCGGGATTCTATTTTGAAACTTTGAAAAGGCTAAATTGGATGAAAACACCCACCTGGAACACGCCGAAGGCATATTATATGGCCCAGGCATCGCTGATTGAGGGTAAGATAATTTTTTCTACGATTTATCACTCACCAAAACTTTAAACGCGTTTTTCTCAAAACGACATTTTCAAGTACCGTGGTCGTGATAACTCAAAAAGTACTGAACCGATCCTTATGAAATTTGGAACACATATTCTATATGTGTGTACCAACCGACCTAACTACAATCAACTTAAAATTTAGTTCAGAACTATTTTTTATTGCAAAAAAAGACCCAAAAAAAACGCATTTTTTTTCGTATTTTAGCCGCCATTTTGTTAATTTTGCACGTATATAAAATATTCTAGTTAGGTCGGTTCCTGAAGACATACTGAACATGAAACTATTTGATTTTTTTGTTTCAGACCATCCGTCGGGAAGATTTCACGACCACGGCAACGGTACCTGCTTTTCGAGGCGTTGGCTTTAAACATATTTTACGTGTACAAAAAATGAATAAAATACATTAAATTTTTTTTTTCATGTACTTAAAGAGTGTATTTATTGAACAGTTTAAACCCCATATCGATATCTTTAATAGTATTCTCAGAAAAAATTCACGAAAATAGCGTTTTTTTCATGGTTTCAGAGTAGAATCCCGCCTTAAAACACACACCCACACACACATGTGGCCGGGCTGATTGATCAAATATTTCTCGACGTACATTGAAGACCGTGGAAAAATAAAGCAAACCGCGGCACGAGAAAGGAAGAGGGAGTCGTTGCTGGAGCGAGGTTCACTCGAAAAAAATCTCTCCCACTGCTGTCTCTTTGATCGACTGTCATTTTTGTTTTTGCCAGCCGCTATGCGTTGTATGCCAGTCCCTTGGCCGGGACGAAAAACTTCGGTTCCACCGCACTCTATCGTGCAGTTATAACCGTTTGTCCTCGGCTCGTTGGCATTAAGCCTCGGCCTCTCTCAGCTCGCACAGATAAACTTCCGGCTTTTTGTTTGCTCTCGTTCTTTTGAAAAATCGCAGCATACACGTCGACGAGACGAGAAAGATAGGAAGAGTACATGAAAAAAAAAAAAAGCGAAAAGAAAGAAGGGACAGAGATGCGCGCGGCGTGTGCGTTTGTTTGTTCGGCTGGTATTCCTCTTCTTCATCCCCCACCAATCCTGTTTTTTTTTTTTTTTTTCGTTGACATCCTCTTTTCATTTATACATCGTATATACCAAGCTTGCAAACAAAGTCTAGGGGTATTCGTACAACATTCATGCCCAAGCTACGGTAGCTCGGTCGGAAACATTTTTCAAGCGCGGGCGTCGCGACGCTTTCCAGTGGCGAAAATCCTCGAAGAAGTCCTTCCGGCGATACACTCTCATTCCCACCCTCCGTGTCATCGCGGGACGTTACAGTAATACCGTGTGTCTGGGGATAAAACCACGGATTCATCGGTGTGGCCGTCGCTGCCACCCTTGTCGCCATTTTTCTCTCTGTTATTGTACATCCATTTTCTGCTCCCGTGACGTTTCTTCTTTCATTTTTGCACTTCTCGTTTTTGCTCTCGTTGTTGCGTTGATGGTTTGACGAGGAGGGGACGATTTTGGCGATCGTTGAGCCACGAGTTGGTGACCATCGGTCGACGTTTGCACGTTGTTTTTCGTTTCGAGCCGCTATACTTGAACGCGGTGCACACGCGAATCGAGTACAGTGCGCAGAGGGGTGAAAGAAGCGGCAACTCCGGGTAAGTGTCTTGCTTGAGTTGGCAGCGATCGGTTCACCAAGTTTGGGTTGAAATTGCACGATGACACTTGTTTGTCGTGACTACGTAAGTAATCTCATCGTGATGCAAAGACAAAGCTCCGCAGACTTTGCGTACGAGGCGGGCTTTCAAGTGCCGTTCAACGAAATTCAATCAGTGTACTTGGAGTGGAAGGAAAATCGTGCTGGAGGACTCGCTATTTCAAGGATCTTACGAATACGAGAAGCACCGCCTCATTGGCGGCGTGCCGCAGCTTCCGAATGGTCACGGCGTCGAAATTCATTGGCGCGCGTCGCTGCTCGAAAAAAAAAAACGGTGAAGCGAAAATTCAACCCGAAAAACCCGTTTCGCGAAAAATTATAGATACCCTCTAAGCATTCGACGAGAGCAGGTCAACGTTTAATTTTTTTAGGCTATTGTCCTGATGACCCCGGGATTTTACACATAATCGATACACAGTCTTGCCAACTTGGAGTTTTTCTTAAGGCGGGATTCTACTTTGAAACTTTGAAAAGGCTAAATTGGATGAAAATACCCACCTGGAACACGTCGAAGGCATATTATATGGACCAGGCATCGCTGATTGAGGGTAAGATAATTTTTTCTACGATTTATCACTCACCAAAACTTTAAACGCGTTTTTCTCGAAACGACATTTTCAAGTACCGTGGTCGTGATAACTCAAAAAGTACTGAACCGATCCTTATGAAATTTGGAACACATATTCTATATGTGTGTACCAACCGACCTAACTACAATCAACTTAAAATTTTGATTAGAACTATTTTTTTATTGCAAAAAAAGACCCAAAAAAACGCATTTTTTTCGTATTTTAGCCGCCATTTTGTTAATTTTGCACGTATATAAAATATTCTAGTTAGGTCGGTTCCTGAAGACATACTGAACATGAAACTATTTGATTTTTTTGTTTCAGACCATCCGTCGGGAAGATTTCACGACCACGGCAACGGTACCTGCTTTTCGAGGCGTTGGCTTTAAACATATTTTACGTGTACAAAAAATGAATAAAATACATTAAAAATTTTTTTTTATGTACTTAAAGAGTGTATTTATTGAACAGTTTAAACCCCATATCGATATCTTTAATAGTATTCTCAGAAAAAATTCACGAAAATAGGTCAGGTGACACCCTTCGATTTCGTTGAAATTTGAATATGTTATGAAGCACCGAAAAGTAAGCGATACGTATTTTTTTTATCGGCGGAAAAACGGTTTTAAGGGGTGAAACCACCGCTCGAAAAAAGGCATCTCTAGGGTGGTACACCCCTTAATTTTTTTTTGCCATGTCACTATAGCGGTTTATTTATTGCTTCGGATTAGAAGAATTTTCGTTTTTGTTTAATTCAAATCGGTAGACTCCTTGTGTGTGGAACTGCTATATTACCCCTAGAGATGGCTTTTTTCGAGGGGTGGTTTCACCCCTTAAAAACGTTTTTCCGCCGATAAAAAAAAATACGTATCGCTTACTTTTCGGTGCTCAATAACATATCCAAATTTCAACAAAATCAAACGGTGTCACCTGAGGGATGTTCCTTGTGAGAGAAAAGTGCATGGTATTTACAACAAACGCGCCATGGTAAAAGAGAGTATAGTCGAGTTCCCTATAGTTTATTGTCAACGCAATCATAATATGGTTAACACGACTATAAGCGAAAAATATATCTAAATATGCAGCTTGGTGGCGTGCTCGACTATCTATTATCCCGGAAAAAACGATTAACTATTGCAAAAATATTAACCGAATTAACTATATCGATATTGTAAAGTCTCTCACAGTAGTTAATAGTTATTTCAGGGATACTAGATAAAAAAAACACACCACCAAAACCGCATGATTAGATAGACGCTTATAGTTGTGTTAACCATATTATGATCGCGGGGGCAATAAGCTATATGAATTTTACTATGCTCACTTTTACCTCGGGCGTTTTTTTATATTACAAACACTATAGACATTTTTCTCAGTGCAAGTTTGTACTATTTATATGGTTGACTTTAACACTTGTTGAGTATAAACTGTTACAAGATCTTACGAAAAGTGACTATACGAACAACATTATGGTAATCGTATAGTGAAGACATAAATCATTTGTCAATAAAGTAGAGACAGCGGTGGCACGCTATGATCGATATAGATATATTCGCGCGTTCATTAATCAGTTTTTAGAATCCGATATTTCGAATACTATTGGGCAGCGCCAAATATCCATTTAAGCGGTGACATATATTATCAAAAAAGATTGAAAGATTGTTGGTTGCGGTTAATATGTGATCATAGTTAACACAACTGCTAAAATATCATAAGCAGTACTATATTTTCGGCAGTAACCATGACTATAAAATATTATTCTCCCCTCAGGGTAATATAAAGTATGGTTGTAATATGGTTGAGGTTACCATCCATTTCTCTCTGTGTATTGACAAACATTGCAGTTATTATTATTTCAACAAAGTGGAGCGTTTGCTGCATGGACAATCGGTGTAGGTGGTTCTGGCAACCAGGGTGGTCTAAAAAGAAAAGTAAAATGTGTACTTTTTATTTAGTGCTTGTATAAAAAGTGTTCTTTTTATTTTTCGCGATAAAAGTGTACTTCTTATTTCTCAATAGCTTCAAAAAAATGTTGACGATTTTAAAATCACAAAAATGGCCAAATCTGGAATGAAAGTTTGATTTTCGACCAAGAAAAACAACTTTAATAATTTGTTACAAAGAAATGGATGAACATATAAAAAAATCATTCAGTCATATGATAGAAAATATGACAAGCTATGTATGCTCTGTCTAAATTCACAGTGAACCGGACGAATGGATTTTGAGATTTGACGAACACCGGTTCATAATAAAACACGGTATGAAGAAAAATGAGAAATAAAAAAAGAAAAATCGCAGCGAGGCGTTCCGCCTTAGCGTAGTTAGCGATGTGAACCTTCACAAAAATTGCCATCGCTCGGTCGATTGTTCATTTTTTACACGATCCTTGTTGCGAATTAGAGTTAAGGGCTTAGGCCACAGTAACGTGTATGAAATCACGTGCGAATTTAACAATTTTTTTTTCGTATGAAAAAGTGATTCACTCATTAAATTAATTACACATCTATTTGGTATGAATATCAAGCTGTTAGAAAATACATATATTTTTTTTCGATGTACAAAACGGCCGACTACTGTTATATTATTTTGTTATCTTTTTTTTAGGCGCTCCGTGGCGTGACATTTAGCATCCACAACTTTTTACCTAGAACCGAAAACTCGAATTCTCGTCAATCTACATTAGAATACCCATAGAAGTACGTACAGAATTTTAAAAAATATTGTTTATTCAAAAGTTTCGAGGTATTTGAACTTAAGGAACGAATTTTCATTGAAAAATTTCGTTATAACTGCTTATAAACTGCTCATAAAATGAAAAGTTTTCGCTCAATCGGAAATTCCGTACGTGCTTCTCTGCGTAATACAATTAGGAACATAAATTTTAAATTTGAAGTGAATCGAGTGAAAATTGTTGAAGTTATTTGTCACGCCAATTGGAAAAAAAGCTGTTTCGAGAAGTTTCGAGTAGTCGGCCATTTTGTAAATCGAAAAAGTATATACATATATTTTTTCCAACAGCTTGATATTCATACTAAATAGATGTGTAATTAATTTTATGAGTAAATCACTTTATCACACGAAAAAAAAAATGGTTTATTCGCACGTGATTTTACACCCGCTACTGTGGCCTAAGGCCTTAAGACCCTAGGCTACAAAACGACACAACAGAAAAATCGTATTTTTGAAATTGCCAGCTTATGCAAACCCGTTGAATACAGCTTCGAAAGCATAACCAATGAATCAACAGACGATATAATTGTATGAAATAATCGCTCCACCTTCGTTGCAATTTTGACGGCGTCGAAAGTTTACGCGTCACTGCACCTTCGAGCTCGAATCACTTGCCGCAGCATGTCGCAAATGAAAACTCACCTCAAGATTCCACCGAAGGGAAGTCAGGCGCGGCCAACCACATGCCAGAGTTTGGCACAAAAAACTTGACGCAAAGACTTTTAATACGTCTGCCATTTCTCCTGCACTCACGTACACTCGCGAACGGTAACGCACCGATACACACACACACACACACACACACACATCGAATATCATAGCCGATATCGTTCAATTCCTTCGCAGACTTCTATATAGCAACGATCTGTCGGAATGGAGCTTCGAAGAATTCTTTCAGCGTGGCACTAGCACGTACCGAGAAAACAAGAAGAGATGGAAAGAAAGTGAGGAAACAAGGAAAAAAGAAAGGCGAGAAGGGTATTGGAAAAACACCCCGGACTGAAAATCCGATACGAAGAAGTACGATATATATATATATATATATATATATATATATATATATATATATATATATATATATATAAGGAAAGAAATACATGTATATAGACACATATATATATGGCGATTTTGAAGACATTTGCTTACGGGAACCGTCCTCATTATCAGCAATCTTCCCCATACTAAACATTATCTACATCTCAATGTCTTCAAACTCATCTTTCGATACATGTAAGCATATTCATCCAAAGGACATTCCCAAGACGGTGCTATTCCTAAAATCAACGGATCGTCTGAAAAACCTATAGGGACTGTCCTCAAAACAGACAGATGTGCCGATAGCCGACCTTTTATAAATATAACTGATTCAAATGAATCTTTTTCGTATATATATATATATGTATATATATATATATATATATATATATATATATATATATATATACACTATAGGCAGAGAGAAATGGTTGGAAAGTAAGCGCGAGAGGAGGGGGTAAATGGAAACGAAAACGAAGAGAATATACCGGGGACCCATCCGATTCACAGTCTCTCTCCAGATTATGCTAACGAGACGATGCCAGCGTTGGCCCTAAAGTACAACTGAAATCGTTCTGCTCGTTTATTTTCCATTGAAGTCTTCACTTCCATTTTGCAACGTTCCAGAGTTCAGCCAACAAAGCAGCCACCCGCCTTACACACCCGAGTCACCCTTAACTCGCTTCACTGCGCTATATATATATATATATATATCCGGACAAGGTTACGTAGCTGCAGTGTAGCGCGAAAGCAAGAGGGAAAAAAAACAAAATAGCTCGAGATAGCGAACCGTGAATAGATAACACGAGAAGGTTGTTGAACATGTTAGTCCTGGACCACGTATCGAAAGCTGGCCGGTTAAAAAAAGACAAATATCAGTTGTCGAAGTGTCACGCTGTGTTGTTCGAATTGCAAATTCGAAAATTTCGGAGAGTCCGAAATGCGTGCTATGTTCTCGCGAACCTAACGCGAAAGAGGTTTCTTTGCTAGAAATTGTTCCGGGGCGAGAAGCCGGGGTGCTAATTTGCCGACGTCGGATCTTTGGTCGAAGAGTGGCTGAAGGCACCAGCAGGTCTTCGAGGGATCGGGCATAGCGGAGTGACAAGGTGCCGGATGAAAGCAAAAGGTTTGAATTTGTGACAGCGCGAAGAGGGCATTGGCGCACGAAGGGATATTTACATGCGAAGAGACATTAAGGGGTAAGGCCACTGTAACGGCCCAAAAAAAAAGGTTTTTTCACTAATTTTTTGCTCCCGAAATTGAAGGTATTTGAAAAAAAACTTTTAATGGTGTTATCGGGCATACATTAAACTTTATTATAAAATTTTTTTACAGTAAAAAAAAAACAAAATGGCGGTTCCACAGCTATCTTCCCGGGACATGTTTTGCTTCCAGGGCTCCGCGGCACGCAGCACCACTGGTGCACTTTTGAATCTAGAACAAAAAAAAAAAACCATTAATCTAGAGGGCTATAGCTAGAGAATGTCGATCGGATTTTAAAAAGTATCAATTTTTGTGGATTTGGCGTGCGTTTGAAAAAAAAAATTGATTTTTGACGAAAAAAACGGCAAGTTTTTTGTTAATAAAAAATCAATAAATAAAGTTCTTGAAAATTCCGATCGACATTCTCAAGATAATGTAAATGTTCACATCTGGTTAAAATTTCAAGTAAAAAAAATGAAAATTGTTCGAGTTATGCTGCGTGCCATTTTGAAAAACCATGTTTCGAGAAAAACGCGTTTAAAGTTTTGCGAATAGTTTTTTATAGCCAATAAAAAAAAATCGATTTTTCAAAAAATTTACAGTGGCCTTACCCCTTAAGGTACGAAGGGACATTGGGGTACGACGAGGCATTGGCGTGCCAAGGGACATTCAGGTACAAAGGGACATTGGGGTACGAGAGGAAATTCGGGTAACCAGGGATACTGGCAGATGGATAAGAAGCATTGTGGTAGGAAAAGACATTGGGACACCAAGAGACATTCGGGTACGAAGGGACATTGGGGTGCTGAGGGACATTGTGGTACAGAGAAGCGTTGGGGTATGAAGGGACATTGGGGTGCTGAGGGACATTGGGGTACGAAGAAGCATTGGGGTATGAAGGGACATCGGGGTACGAGGAGACAATGGGGAGCCAAGGGGCACTGAGGCTAGAAAAACCCACGATATTTGTATTTCGGTTTCATTCCACGATCCTCGAAAGGTTTCACGAGTACGATTTTTTAACGAGTTACACCTAATTCGCGGCCGGAAAAAAGAGATGTTATCGAGCATTTTTTTTGGAGATGGGTGCAGATTTTTCACTTTTTTCGTAATAAAGGATATCATTCAAAGTATCTTGGACATTTTTTTTATTGGGAAATATTTATAAACGACGGAAATACAAGGCCCTACGCGGTGACCACTCCTACTCGGGAACAAATCATCTGAAATCAAACAACTAAATGAATTTAGTTTTTGTATGGTTTTATATGGTCTTTAGTCGAAGGAATCAATAAAATAATGATTTCTGAGAAAATGGTCGCCGATCGAAAGCGATCGGCGAAATTTCGGTGAAAGAAACACTCTATTTTCGTTGATATAAAAAAAATAATGCATTGGAAGAAAATCCTTCGATTAAGGACGGCCTTTTGATATACAAAAAAATGTCGGTGAAATTTGAAGCAGATCGGTTTAGTTGTTTTTGAGATATTTCAGTCGCCGATTCTGAAAGAGTCATGCCGAAAAAACCGCGTCTAAAGTTTCGCATCATGTACATACGTAGGTAAGCCGGACCTACCTGTAAACGCTGATAACTCCCTCAATTTTTAACGAACCGACTTGAAATTTTCAGAGAACATTTTCTATTGAAACTTATATTATAAGAATCCGTGGAAAATGAAAAAAAAAACGATTTTTTCAATAATTCCAACTAGGTGTAACCCCTTAATAATTATCGGCCGCACTCGAACGCAAATGCATGGCCACCGAATGTATACATCAGCTTTTTGGCACGGCTAGCCCAATTCCGGTTCGATATCAACAATCCACCCGCAATAAGATTGCGAAAGCTCCCTGCACCAACCCTAAAAGACAGGGACGAGGAATGCCAAATTCAAGGTTCTGTGACATTCGTAAACTCGGCAAGCCAGCGTGCCTTTTTTCTCAGCGCTGAGCGTGGGCATATGTATAAAGTGCTAGAAAGACCACTCTAGTTTGTTGTCGGGACACACGATATGTACCGAAAGGCGTATGTCGTCGTGGTGTAGTCGTAGCGGGGCCTTTCCGGCAAGAAACTCGATCTTCGCCGAAGAGTGGCTCACAATCAGTATCTCGCTCTGCCCCCCCCCCCTCTCTCTCTCTCTCTCTCTCTCTCTCTCTCTCTCTCTCTCTCTCTCTCTCTCTCTCTCTCCCCACCCCTCTCTCTTGACTTCTATTCTCCACATTTCCTATAGTTCGTCCTCTCGTTCAACAGCCAGTGCTTTGCTCCTTTTAAGCCAAAATCAATAGGGATGTGCGCCGATCTGATAAGTACCACCAGAGCTACATTCTCTCTCTTATTTCCGGGACGAAAGAATGAAAGAATGAGACAAGGGAAAAAAGACCGTGCTACGAAATAAAGACGAGAAGGAAATGAGAAAATATATATACAATATATGAGGCATTCCACGCCATTTCGCTCGGCCGTTAACCTGATCATTTTTAATTTTTTTGTTTTTCTTGTATAAAATAGTATGCTACGCAAGGTGTATTTTCACAAATTTTTTAATTTTTATCGCATGTATTTCAGAAGTTACAATTCTTCGAAAAATCTGGATTTCAGAAAGTTCGGAAACGTTCTAACGCCGATATCTCTTAAATTAATCGATATATCGAAAAATGTCTATAGATCGATTTTTTTCATATTAGTTCACACTTTCATAAAAAAAAGGAAAAAAATTTAAATCACCGTTGTCAACATTTTTTCAGCGTGTAAAGTGAAAATTATTTTTTTTCTCTAATAATTGCCATTTTTTTTCAAAAAGTTCTCTAAAGTAATATGATGAATTATATGAATTTTCACGCTAGGCCCATTGTGGGCCCATTTTTCCTTGTATTTTTTTTTTTAATAAATTTAATGTTTTCTTCACGAGAATTTCGAGTGTTTCGTATGAATTACTAATCATTTTTATTACTAATAATACTCGTAAGTAATGATGATTGTACTTATTTACAATTAGTAATTGTAGTGATAATTGTAAAATTAGTAGCCCGATCTAATATGTTGAAGAATTATTTTTCGCTTGCCAAGTGTAGGCGTGATTTTTCTTAGAAATGGTACAAAAGCATAAAAAAATATTGCGAATACGATAAATATAATTCATGCGAAACAATCGAAAATTTCGTGAAAAAAAATTGAATTTAAAAAAGAAAAAGATACAAGGAAAAATGGCCCCACAATGGGACTAGCGTTAAAATTCATATAATTCATCATATTATTTTGGAGAATTTATCGAAAAAAAAAATGGCAATCATCTTTAAAAAAAATAATTTCCACTTTACACGCTGAAAAAATGTTGACAACGATGATTTAAAAATTTTTCCCTTTTTTTATGAAAGTGTGACCTAATATGAAAAAAATCGATCTATAGACATTTTTCGATATATCGATGAATTTAAGAGATATCGGCGTTAGAAGGTTTCCGAACCTTCTGAAATCCAGATTTTTCGAAAAATTGTAACTTCTGAAATACATGCGATAAAAATGTAAAAATTTGTGAAATCACTGCTTGCATGGCATACTATTTTATAAAAGAAAAACAAAAAAATTAAAAATGGGCAGGGTCACAGCCGAGGCCAATGGCGTGGAATGCCTCATATATATGTATGTATACATATGTGTGTGTGTGTATGTATGTACGAATGTCTGTATGCCTACACACATATGTCAACATACAGGGTGACTCACTGGAAATCGGATACTCGAAAACGTGACATTGTGATGGGTCCACGCATCATCCACAAATTGCATTTAAAAAGTCCAACTGGCCAATAGGAGATATTGCCAGCGTTATTTAAGGATGTTAAGTCCCAAATCGCAAATGATGATAAAATTCTGAAAATTTGGTATGTTTTTGTATGAAGTATTTCAGAGGTCGTGTAAAAATTTCACGACGATTAGGAACCTCGTTATTGAACAATTAACATTCACAAATTAAATGTTGTTTTATGGAAACTGATGTAACTTTGCAATAAGTTTTTTTTTTGACCTCTCAATTTTATAATATCTACAATATACTGAAAGCAACGGAAACAAAACGAAGTTTATTGATAAATTTTTTTATATTTCTTTTAAAAATTGTTCTTAACAAAATGTTAATTTTTTAATAACGAGCTTCCTAATCGTCGTGAAATTTTAACACGACCTCTTAAATACTTCATACAAAAACATACCAAATTTTCAGAATTTTCTTATCATTTTTTATTTCAACCCTTAAGGAGGTTGAAGTAATGATGATAGAATTCTGGAAATTTGGTATGTTTTTACATGAAGTATTCAGGAGGTCGTGTAAAGATTTCATGACGATTAAGAAGCTATTTATTGAACAATTAACATTAACATGTTTCATAGGGACTCAACATCCGTAAAAAAAAACGAATAACCCCTCATGAATCCTTTACGTCAACGTCATTCTAAGGTCATGATGGATCGTTGATCTTGTTATTAAGAAAAGCAGAGAAAGAGGTCTTTCGAGAAATCGGAGGGTTCCGATTTGAAAAAAAAACGGAGCTGACATCTCGAAATCACGTTGACGCCGCTAATATTCGAAGAAAGACTGAAGCGACCAAAACGAAGATTGACAAATCCTTCAAAGTTCGTTTCGACTCTTTTTGTCTAAAATCGGTAGTCGTTGAAGTTTGTGAATGCCTTGTTTCTAGTGGTTCACCCGATATATTTAAAATGTACACACATATATACGTTGAACGAAGAAAAGGTCGCGACAGAGAAGAGAAAGAGGGGGGTGGGAGGGAGGAAGAAAGTGAGAGAGAGACGGTGGAAGGCGAGAACCTCCAGCCGAAATTTTGTCTGCGTCTTATCCCAATCCGAGAATTCGAAACACCTTGGCGGTTTGCAATTCCCGGAAAGGAAACTCTATACACTCTGTTTTACTCCAGAAGTGAGGGCGAGAGCTCTTTCGACGCAATTCTTCCATCCGTCGGAGCCCTGGCTCGCGATGCCCTCCAGTGCAACTGTGTGGCAAAAGATAAAGAAAAGATCCTCATCCGGGCATTAGAATAGTTTCCAGGATCTCGTGCTCACCAGTATATATATATATATATATATATATATATATATATATATAAAGCGAATGGAATGAGGTAAACGGTATAAAAGTGATCGTGCGCATAGCCGAGAAGACGTAACTTTTCGCTTTGGTTCGTCTCTCTTTTACGTGGGCAAACGTTCCAATCTCCGGAGAATTTGTGGAACTCGCGGTCTCCGACTATAACGCCCTTTCTATATCCAGACTTGCGTTTTGATTTTATTCCCCATCGTCATTTTAAATCCGAAGTGACGTTTAACTCAGCACTTACATGAAATAACGTCAGCCCCCCCCCCCCCCTCCCTAGGCGCTTTTTTATATTGCTCTTCTTTGCGAAAAGTCAACACGGCCACGAAAAAAATTCGGGCCCTAAAGGGACTAGAAAAGCGAAGCAAAAAATTAAAGATGTTGCCCATGAAGCGATTTCGCATTGGACATTGACACGTGAAATGTTTCTCGGGTGTATTCTTAATATATTTTTATATGCTATTTTTAATTGTCATGTCTGCCGAATCTCAATTCGATATCACGGGGTGCACATTCAGGATGCGCTGATAGAAAATGGTACAATAAATTCTTATTTGACCTTGATTTTTCTATGGCTCATGATGATTATGACGATTTTTGTGAAATGGTCGACGTAGTTTTTATTTAAAATTCGAATTTCTCTCAGCAGATTGTCAGTTACGTAATTTTCCAAATTTCAAACAAGTATCCATGCATGCGAAAGTTTGATCATTGTTATATAATGTCTGTATACTGAAACGACTTTTTTCTATGTTCCTTTTTTGGTCAACCTAGTTATCAGAACCACGTACCGGTGTCTCTTGGTACCGATCAAGTGACGCGGTAGCGTCTTGACGCCAAGTAATAAAAAAGAAAAAGTTTACCCCCCTGACGAATACCCCACTGATCGACGGGCCTTAATCCCATAATGATGGGATTTTATCTGTCATTGTTTAACTTTCAATGAATATAATTGAATTGAATTTAACTTTGAGATGACATTTGACAAGTGTAATGTGCTTTTCCCCTGTCGTTTCGTTCAGCTTATTTTTCAATCCATCCACTTAATTCCGAGATCTCATAATTTTCGGCCGAATTACGAAGGAAATTTTTTCGCCCAAAAAAGTGGGTCCACAATCGCGGTTTAGTTGAATCGAATAAAGTCAATTCGTCATGTCCCAAACATGGTGATACGCCGTTTACAGTTGATTAACAAATCGTTTGACAGCTCAACGAGCGGCGCGTTTAAGACTCGTCTCGCACAGCTCGACAGCAAACTGCTATCTTGCCTGCTATATATCCGGTGTAGAAATATGAAACCGGAATTTCCCTATAGATGCTGCTAGCCATCAGTTTAGGGACCGTAAGACCGCTTCTGCAGCGCCATCATCTCCCTCTAACAGCTGACGAAGATTTTCAACACATAACTAACCAAGTTCCCTACACCGGTATATTTTTCTATAACCTTAAACATGTCGAGTTTTGTGCCTACGAACTACGACTGTGGACAGCATTGGTTTTCTGTTTTCATTTGAATAAAACTGCTGCAGAATTGCACCGAATGCTTGTCGAAGCTTACGGTGAACATGCTCTTGGTAAAACACAGTGTTTCGAGTGGTTCAAAAAATCCAAAGTGGTGATTTTTACGTGAGATGAAGATGATACTTAAGGATGTTGAGTCCCTATGAAACATGTTAATGTTAATTGTTCAATAAATAGCTTCTTAATCGTCATGAAATTTTTACACGACCTCTTGAATACTTCATGTAAAAACATACCAAATTTTCAGAATTCTATCATCATTACTTCAACCTCCTTAAAGGTTGAAATAAAAAATGATAAGAAAATTCTGAAAATTTGGTATGTTTTCGTATGAAGTATTTAAGAGGTCGTGTTAAAATTTCACGACGATTAGGAAGCTCGTTATTAAAAAATTAACATTTTGTTAAGAACAATTTTTAAAAGAAATAAAAAAAAATTATCAATAAACTTCGTTTTGTTTCCGTTGCTTTCAGTATATTGTAGATATTATAAAATTGAGAGGTCAAAAAAAAACTTATTGCAACGTTACATCAGTTCCAATAAAACAACATTTAATTTGTGAATGTTAATTGTTCAATAACGAGCTTCCTAGTTGTCGTGAAATTTTTACACGACCTCTGAAATACTTCATACAAAAACATACCAAATTTGCAGAATTTTATCATCATTTGCGATTTTGGACTCAACATCCTTAAAGCCAACAAGAACTCGCGGATCAATTGAATGTGACGCAGAAAGCCGTCTCCGTTCGTTTTTATCATTTCCAAACAACAGACGTGTAATTTTTACAACAAAAATCCGGTTTCATACTTCTACACCTGGTATACTGTGACGTGATTTTTCGAGTCATACCACAGAAATGCTACCGATGGTTAAATTAGGTTCTCGATTAGGTTGCAACCCAACCCAACTGTTTGTGTTGAGGTCCTTTTCTCTAGTACGTTTTGTTACGTTTTAGGCATGGAACTAGAGTAAAGGAGCCCGAACGCAATGCTGGCGAAATGGTTGTGAAAGTGATGAACGATCCGCGGATTGTACCCGCCTGTCAATTTGTCAATTTGTCAATTTGTCAATGCCTCCGATCGCCGTGAAGAAATCCGTGTTTTTGGCTTCGCAGTCTTCAAAGATGTAAAATGTTGATTGTTTTTGGTCGAAAAGCAAAAATATTTATTTGTCTTGCAGCAACTAGAAACAATCAACATTAAATTCAACAGTTAATTGTTTAATTAAATTCTTCTCCAATTAAATTGTTCACCTACAGTGATTGAAAAAAATCACCAGTGAATTTGAAATTCATTTCGCTTTGGACTGAAGCTAAAGGAACCAAGGATTTTTTCCTTCTCAAGAAGAAATGAAATCCCTTTTAAGGACTTTTAAAAAGAAAACAATGAGGCCAAGTAATAAATAAATCCCTTAAAAAAGTTTTTGTTTGGGTTTGTTTTGACTTACACAAACATTCTGATTTAACTTATAATTATTTTTTATTTTAATTGAAGCAATGGTTTTAATCTATTTTCTAAATTAACGAAATGTCCAAAAAAGAGATATAACATTTTTCAAACTACCCAACCCAGTTTACTAGAAATGTTGTACGTAAAACTTTGAAACCTTAGGAATAATATTTTTCCAAATATTTTATTTTCATTTCAAAAAATCGTATTACTGTTATAACGTAAAATTGATATCACTATTATATGCGTGTGGTACAGCGTATGTACCACACAAGTACACTGGGAATGCTGTGCAAAGATTTGGTATGCATGGTTAAGAGAAAAAAGCTCGGCGAAGGATCATGGCCACTACTTAACTGTCACGTTAAAAAAATATAAAATGGCCTCATGTCTCGACCTTAGGAATACAAGCTGTTCAGATAGTACTAATTCTATATAGTATAAAGATCGTCGCAATTTGATCCTGCTGGGAAATAAGTTATGCAGAAGTGTATTTTGCATGATTGGGTTCCAGTAACTAATATTACCTACATCCCCGAAGATACCTATTGGTGCCCTCAATTTGTTATGCAATAAGGATATCAAATTCATGATTTTGCAAAGTAGAGATCAAATCAATTGTGTGCTTCTAGACCATACGATACTTGAAATATTATTTTATTCACATCATTTAAGAAGTAATATGAAAATATAAACTTGATCCCATAACTATTACACATTGCATGAAATATATTTAGTCACAGACTTTGGCCGTCGTCTTGCTAGGGAAAAAATATACATTTCCATGTTACTGCTGACATCTATTGCGCTAAATTCGATGGTTTTTCAACGAATACAGTCGAATATTTATTGGCAGTGCATATAACGTAGCTCCGGCACCCTGACGCGAATTGAGTGCTTCGACGTACACACCGATACATCAATGTTGCCCTATCCGAAACACACTAGCTTAGATCAGCAGTCAATCACTAACGCTGACCACTTTTTGATAAATCGATACTATAATTATCAAACAAAAAATGGAATCGATTCCGAAGTTAACGAATCGGTACTGAACAGTACAAGATTAGACGCATCAGGATAAAATTATCGGCACTTTCCCGCGCAATATTTTCAAGGGCGAATCACCGCTGGAGCCAAGTTTCTTGAGTCGTCCTGCCCAGTGCGGATTGCAACAGCCCCTCACCAGGAAGGTTGGATCCGTTCGATTTATAACATTTGCTCGATGAGATATACTTGGCAAGTTTGCCGGTGACAAACGTAGGACATTATGGAGATACCAATTTCAACGTGCTCTGTCCTACGTCGCGGGCCTGTGCCGCTCGAACTCTGTGTGCGCGTATATCCCGCTTGATAGTACGAAGCTACAGCCCAGAGCTATGTTGAATACGAAGCGAACGGGATCAAAGCTGCGCCCAGTCCCGAGTGGTACACACAAGCCTCTGACCACTTCCGGCTAGTTGAATTGAACTGGTAACTCGTCCCAGGGACGCGAACCAAGATATATGTACACTTCACGTTTGTACGAGCGCGCTTGGTTGCTCGTGTCGCCTCTGAAGGATTACACGGGCCCTACCATCGAATAATCGATAAACCGCTTTGTGTGATCTTCGAGGGATTGCAAATAAACAGCTTTAATTGGTTGCGTTATTCTGACAAACGATCCACCACTGTGAATCGACTCTGCTCCCTCTTCGCTCTTGACGCGTCACCGCGGGTAGAGAAGAGAGAGAGAGAGAGAGAGAGAGAGAGAGAGAGAGAGAGAGAGAGAGAGAGAGAGAAACTGCCCGAGCAGAAATTGCGCTCGCCTGTCCGAGTTATATGCTAGTAACTGGTTCGCCCAATTCATATCATACCAACTACCTAGTGGCTGCCTGACTGTGAGCTAGTAATATTGTGAACATTTTGTAACCTAGCCCTGGTCTAGCCACTGCCTGAGCGATCGTTACTGCAGATGTCGCTGTATTACCGTAAACGTGCCACCTATTGACTCGGACGTGATGAACTAGCCAACGCTAGTTACGAGAGACAAAGTAAGGTTATGTGAAATACGTGTAGTACCGTCTAGCGACGAGCTCACGGCAGGTTAGCCAACTCGAGCTACAGATGGCGTTACGAATGGAAAATAAAATTCCCGTGGCCACCTCGCCATGAACTAGCCGATACTACGTAATGGCGGCTATGGGTTCTTTGGTGACTAGCTATGTAGACGATTGTGGTTGTAGATGTCGCTGCGTCATGGTCAAAATTCCACCTAGTGCCTACGTCGTACCTGCCTAGCCAACTCGAGCTACAGATGGCGTTACGAATGGAAAATAAAATTCAGTTGGGTACATCGCCATGAACTAGCCAAGACTCGGTAATGGCGGCAATGTGTTCCTCGGCTAGACGCCGTCCCGCCGATCGTGGTTATAGATGTCGCTGCATTATGGTGAAAATTCCACGCAGCCCCTGCATCGTACCTACCTAGCCAACCCGAGATAGAGATAGCGTTACGAATTAAATAAAAGGGAACAGCACGCGCTCGCGACCGCCACAATTTTTTCACTTCCTTACTGACGATACATTCACATCGTTATAACATTATAGCTTATATGATGCCAAAGCTATTCATTTGCCACTAGCCGAAATAAGTACACAAATTCAATTTGTGTTTAACTCCACACGCATATCGCTTTAACGGACAACACCACTGGGACGGCTTCAAAAAATCGATTTTTTGAAAACCACCTACAAAAATCTAAAATACATTTAAGATTAAGATGCCGTTGGACCCAGGTCGAAAAAATAATTATTTTCGGAGATATTGAATATTTTGTGGAGCGGTGCAGCGCGGTAATATTTCTGAATATCGCCATAAGCCGCCTCTTCCTGAGGAAGTATTGGAGGCAATAACGCCAGTCTTCGAAAATTTGAGCAGAGACGATTTGCTGCAGCGTTGTTTGGGCGGCTTCACGCAAAACAACAACGAAAGCTACAACAAATCAGTTTGGGCAATAGCCCCCAAGTGTCAGTCCGGGAGCAAAAAAATCGTCGATAGTGCAGCTGATATCGCGGTATTATTATTCAATGATGGCCTGAGAAGCCTCATGAAAGTTTTGGAGACGTTGGGGATAACTATCGGCCCAAATTGTTTCAATTTTTGCGTTGAAACCGACGAAGCGCGGATCGAGCTGGCAGAGCGCTCGCTCACAGACGCTGCAAAAGAGGCAAGAAGAGCCTCTACAAGTTCGAGAAAAGATGCTAGGGACAATGATTTGCTTCTTGAAGGCCAGCTATATGGTGCCGGCATCGCCGATTAGAGGTAAAAAATTTTTTTTCCAATTTATCGCATAAATTAACAAACCTAAAACTTTGAACGCGTTTTCCTCAAAACCACTTTTTTGAGTGTGGCACGCAGCAGAACTCGAGCAATTTTTATCCGATCGACTTCAAATTTGGACTGCATCAATAAAACTAGATTATCTAAAGAAGTACATAGGATTTTTTCGATATCTCAATAATAAAAAAAGTTATAGCCTATTTTCGACGAGAAATTTTGCTCGAAAATCGTCCTTTAATTTCAAAAGCGTGCCTATTTTTTAAAAATCAATATTTTTTCAAATCCCTATGTACTTCTCTTCAAAATATCATATTATTAACGAAAACACTCGGTATTTTTTTTCAGATCGACTTTGAAGAGAGTTCTGCTGCGTGCCGCGAAGCACTGCAGAGGCAACAGTACCTGACGCGGGAGCTTCCCCAGCGTCACCATGGGGCGTGAAAAATTTGAAATTTTTTTTTATGTATCTTCAATAAACAACGAACAAAACGAAAAAATTTTTTCGAATATCTCTTTTTTTCCCACAAAAAAAAATTCTTGAAAAATGGCAAAAAAACAGGGGGTCACAGTGGTGTTGTCCGTTAAATAAGAAAGAAACTATCGTGTTAATTCGATAATGTTATTTGCATACATTGTCACTACGCCTACTTCTTAAATAACCCAACTTTGTGCATTGCCACATATGTACCTGATGCGAAATATCGTAATTAAAAAAGTAGGATTGGCTCAGTGGACACGTCGCAATCCCCTAATCCAGAGTCCCGGGATGGAAACCACCTGACACGTAAGCGTTATTAATATAATTCAAAATGAATATGTTTAATTTATTTACAGCAAAAATGCCGCGTTTGTAATTAGTACATCACGAAGCTCATCGAAATACTGTGCAGTGATGTAAAACAACGTACGAAAAAAATTCTAGCTATCTAGCCGTTCTCTAACTTCAGCTGGGTAGTAGCTAGGATACAATTTTATATTTTTTCGAACGATAAGCAAAACTCATCACCGTCTAGCCGGTAACAAATATTCTTAATCACCACTGGCTAGCCATTTAACCTAGCTATGGCACAGTATTTAACGCTTTCAGCGTGATAGTGACTTAATACAAAAATTCAATTTTTGTATCTAGTCATCACCTAATTTTGTATTCCCAGTCACTAGCTAAAGAAAAGTAGGTCATGGCTAGGTCAAAAATGTTATGCAGCCGTGAGATATTTTGTTCTATCTAGTTAGCATATTTTTTTTTGTATTCAGTCACTAGAGGACCGAAGCATTACAAGGCTGGGTAGGGATGGCTTAAACGGCTAGCTAATGGCGATTCGAAACATAACTTTACTAGCTTGTGGCTAGGCGGTGATGAGTTCCGTTTTCCACTCGGGTGCTTCGAGTAATGTCTAACCACATAGGGGGTAATCTACCGCTGGCATCACCAGCCTGTACGAGTCGCCTTGCTGGTCACCAGTGACGGACGGCCACGATGAAACAAAGATTATAATCCCTTATGCTGGATAACTAACGATATCCTTGTGGCGAATTTGCAATTTCGACATAGAAATATCCATCAAGTTAAAAAAAAAACAAATTCTCTAAAACAGCTGCACCGAACGGCTTGAAATGTTCACAGTCGACGTCCAACTGTTAGAGGAAGGACCTCTAACTGCCGGACAGTCGTTTTATTTTAAATAAAATTACACGGCAATTTACCGCCGGATACTGTACTCGAAAAGTATTAGGAAATTATCTCTCGGTTGAGCTGATCGCGAATCGAAGAGATGCTGGACCTGGCCACGGTAGGAATACGCGTTTCGGTCTTCGAACCATTGCATTCTGCGGAAGAATGGCTGAGCAAAATTCAAATACTATTATGAAGGTAGTTCGGAATCCGTATAATGTTGGGAATCATCTGCCCAGGTTGTTATGAAAAACACGTTGTTTATTAAAGAACGCACCCACATTTTCGATATAGTTGAAGACCTACGATCATATGACCAGCAAAAACCACCCAATTGAGTTCCATAATTATTAAGATCAATGAAACCGTGTCAAATCGAGTATTGACAGCAAAGCTTCCCATGAATGCGGAAGGGTACGCCACCCTCTCTTCAAACGGAGAACCGCATTTTCTCCGTTTGCACTTGACGGATCCAGATGAAACAGAGCGCAGGCTAATTCTGAAAGCATTTTTTCCCACATACCAAAATGTTCAGAAAAAAAGCCTTAGCCATTTAAACTCCATCTTCGCTCGAACAGGACGAAAATTCGAAAGAAGATAGGTGTCTTGGCATCCTATTCTAACCCTCCCAGCTTAACTTTAATCCAAAAATGCTTGGTGTATTCCCAAGCTGGAACTTGGACCATCTTCATTATTTGCTCGGCCATTGCATCGTCGATAAACGCACTCCGATGACATGTTTTTCCTTCTTTTTTCCTCCGTTAGCATCAAAGTACACGAACCGGCGAGGGCGAAGTAAAATTTTATTTCAGAGCCCTTGACTCTATTGGTGCAAGAGGCAGTAAGGGTGATTCGCGGAAGCAGAAAGAGATAGCCCCCCACCCCCGCCCGCCCGCCACGGCAAGCTCGTAAATATTTCTGTTACCAGTTCGAAAGTCAGATAAGGTGAATGAAACCTGCCAAATTAGAATTCCGCGCGTGCCTCTGGCCGAGGCTATAAAAATTCACCATGAAAAAGACACTTCGAGTGGGTATGTGGGTGGTCCCTCACGCTGGGAAAAATCCCCGACTTGTCTCGGCGCAGCATTGACACGGCCGCTCGTCTCAGGATTACGATTGCCAGCGTAGACTCAAGAATTTTTCCATTTATCGCCTCCTCTTGGATGAGCGCGTACAAGAATTTCTATACGCGAAGAATATGGGCGCCTCCTCCTCTCGGCGACTATAACCCTCAACCGGTTTTCCTCTCCCGGTCGCCCTCCAAGTTCCAGGGGTCTCCGATCCACACCGTTGAATATCTAATCGACCATTGCTCGTTCGTGCATAGGCGAACGTTGCATCGCCAAGTCCGGCGGCTTGCGGAACCCCGTCTTTGGGCGATACCGTTCAGCACTGTGCAAGCCGTCCTTTCCAAGGGTCCGGAATTCGGAGGGCGCGACCGTGAAGATCCGCGAAATTCAATAAATCTCGAGGCGTCGCGTAACTATAGCATTTTTGAAAAACCGCTGTTCCTCGTTGCTGATATTGTTATTCTATGTACGTTTACGCGTCTTTGAGAACGTATATCCGATATCGTAATCAGGGACGATGTTGCGAGGGTGGAGAGGTCGACTCAGGCGCCAATAGGTTTTAACGCGTTTTGCTCGAAACTATACGTTTTTGAAGCCGGTCTACACGACGACTCAAACAGTTTTTAAATATTTCTCATGCATGTTTTCTTAATGTTTGTAAATAGTTTCCGTATAGGCTGTTTCTTATTTTTCGTTGGAATATTTTTATATACATTCAAAGCGAGAAATCGGCCACGAAAATAAATGTTTTGGGTTCGAAATATGACAACTGGGGTTTTTCTATTCGAAATGGAAGAATATGGCTCGGCAAGCTATTAGCACCACGTGAGTTCCCCCCTTAAGGGGGGAAATCACAGTAGCACACAAAAAATAGGCATATTTTCGGGAATTAATTTTGGCTGAATAAAAGTATCAATCGAAAATCTGTAAAGTAGGTTTTAGAGCAATACTACAAAAGTACAGAATGTAATTTTTTCAATAAAAAATATTTAAAAATGGCGGCTGCGCAGCATATGCCCTAAGACGCCTATTTTTGAAAGCGTGTCGATGGCCGAAGACGTAGACTCCTTAATTTTAGACCTGGAAGAAAAACCAAAATTTTTTAGTTTCCATATAACAACAGCTAGCGAGCTACGTAGAATTTTTTCGATATATTGATTTTTCGCAAAACGGTGCATGTTTGAAAATAAAGTTAAATTTTTAACAAAAAAAACGCCATAAAATCGTCGATAAAAAAAAATTAAGCCATATCAAATAAAAAAATCCTACGTAGCTCCGTGGAGAAAGATGTTTCGAAGCTACTGTCAAAATTTCAAGTCGATCGGTAAAGATTTGCTCGAGTTATGTCTTCGGCGAGCTCAAAAAAAGTGGTTTCGAGAAAAACGCGTTTAAAGTTTTAAGTACTGAGAAACCATATGAACATTTCATATACCTCTAATCTGCAATGCCTGCACCGTACAGTCGATTTTCGTACGCAGTATCCTTTTTCGTCCCTTTTCTAACACGACTCGACGATGTGTCACTCATAATGACAATGATTTACAAATATCACTGTTTTTTATCACTATTTATGTTATATATGTATGCACGAAAGTGAAGGGTCGTGAAAAAGCGTTGTATTCAACGCAAGAAATTTGGGCACTCGGACACTTTTGCCGTATTCCATCATTTGGTATATTATTTTTAAGACCCTAAAGCACCTGTTAAGCGAAAAAAATTTTCTTCGAAAAATTGAAAATTTGACTGTGAGTTCCCCCCTTAAAAGAATCATCTCGAATTTGACAGATCCATCAAACCGTTGAGCTTTTATATTGGAGGAAAAAGAAATGTGCATTTTCGGCAGAGCCCCGAACAACATACATGAAAATTAGTATAGTATTGTTGAATCCATTTTATTGTAAAGTCACGTGATCAAAATACCGCCGATCAATGATGGATATTTTTGCAGATGTTTAATGATCTTTCCGTCAAATAAAATCGGAAGCGCTGACTTCCGGTATGTAACCCATTAACGACCCACGACGCGAATTTGGTTTGCTAGTTGAAAGGTACAACTATCCCTCGTTCGATTTTTAGGGAATTCCACAACTGTGCGGTCTTCCCTATCGTTTCGATTCGAACAAAGAGTCTACAACTTGATGAATTCGTTTGGGTTTGATAACCATTCGGAATGAATATTTATCCCTAGAGCGGAGCACTCAATAAAACCACATGTCGTCTTGTTGCAGGTCAGATAACTACAGAAGTTCAGCCAGAATTCCCTTATCCCCTGGAGAACCACACGGTCATACAAGGCCGCGAGGTCGCGTTTACATGTACCGTCAATCACCTCCAAGCCTACAAGGTGAGTGAAGAATCGACCAAGCCCATAAATAGCTCGCGAGGGTTTAGGACTGCCACCCCGCGGGCGGCAAAAGTTCCTAGATGTTACTAGAGTTAGATCAACAGAATGTTGAGTCACAAAACAGATGTTGGTAAGTTCCTAAAATGCTGCCGATCAAGGGCGTCCCCATGGGGGGGGGCAGGGGGCTGGCCCCTGCCACCCCCCTAGAGATTCGAAAGCATGTATATGAGGGTCTAAATTATCCAAAATGCATAGCCCACGTTCCCCACCTGGCAGCGCCCTTGCTGGCGATCAAGTGTTGGCCCAACAGTGCCATTTTATGGCAAGAGATAGCAGCGTTTTAGTAACTTATCAGTAGTTACCAGCGTTAGATCGATAGAATGTTGAATCGCCAAACTGGTGGTAGGAAGTTACTAAAATGATGGTCATTGCTGCCAAAGGAATTCTGGTCCAAGGATGCCATTTTATGGCAAGTAAAACAGCAGCGTTCCAGTAAATCGCTAGCCGCCTAGAATTTTGGCTACGAGCCAGACTGAGAGTGGAACCGGCAACCCGTACCATATTCCGCCTGCCGGATCAGGGCTTTCCTACGCGTAAAACACTTTTTCGAATTCGGCCTTGAAGCAGATACCGGTTACGGGCCTGATCGGTACACACTTTCAGGCCCTGACCCAGCTACCATATCTACACGGAGAGAATTTTTAAGTAATTTTTACTGTGAAATCACAGTAACTCGGTGACAAATGTGCAATTCTTCAGGTTTTTAGGAAATAAATTATAAATTTTCATGGAAATGAATCAAAATTTACTTTTGCGTAACAGAAATTTAAAACATTTTCCAGAATTTTTACTGAAATTAATAGTAAAATTTCATGAAACGTAAAGATTACGACAATAAGTTAAAAAAGTGCTAATATAAATGAAATTTTTCAGTGGAACATTGAGAAATTTGCGTGTTTTCCATAAAAATTTAAAAAAGGAAGCCGAAATTTTCCGTGCGTCCACCGGAATTTTACGTTCTTTATAGTAAAATCAGTTAGGGCTAGGTCGCCTGACCGTACGCGTGAGCTCTGTGTGCGAGCGTGCGTATACGTGAACGCAAGCTGTGAGAGTGTGCTTGTGTATGACGCAGTATGACGAACACGAACGACGCCGACCCGCGTTGCTTAGCAACAGCGGTACCGCGCCTGCGCATTATAGTACGAAGCATGGGCCAAGAAAGCCTCGTAGTCTCGTGCAGTCTAACGTGTTCTACGCAGCTCTACGCAAGAAAACAAAGAAACGTGAAAAGAAACTTCGATAAAGGACGTCTACAATGGTACGGAAAGATGATATGCTAAAATAAGTAGCAATCAAGAACACAAATGTTCAGAAATACAGTATATAGAGTATTTATTTAATCATAGGGAATTAATTTTTCGCTAGGGATTTTAGAAATTTCAAGTTTGTCCAGGTTATTTTTACTGTAGAAACTTGGAATTTTTGAGGCAGCCCATTGTTAAAATTCTACATGAGAATGTGTCAGAATTTTTACTGAAAGAAATGTAAAAAATTATGCTACTTGCTTAAATTTTTACATGAATGAAAGCAAAATATTAAAAGCTAGTGTCAATTTTTGACTATGTGCACATTTGTCACCGGTTTCAAATTTTTAATGTAATTTTTACGGAGATTTCACCGTAAAAAATACTTAAAAATTCTCTCCGTGTATGCCTGCGATAAATCATTTTAAAAATCAACAAATTATGAACAAAAAGAAAGTATCATGGTATTCTTTGTTGCCATATGCTTCATCTATGTTTCTGCATATATGATGATTGGATCAAGCCGTGCCATGCCTCTTTAACGTTTTTTCTAACCTCGGGATTTAAACCACGGTCAGGCCGAAATATGGTATCCGCCTTACTCGCGTACTAAGGTTCAGTCCATTGGACATACGGCACAGATCAACCGTGCGTTTAGACATTTTTACTACGGCATTCCGGACCGCAGCTTGATACTGACCTGTTCAGTGTGCAGGCTGCCGAATCAAGATTTATAGTTCGGTTGTTGTTACAACATCAATGGAACGTTGGAATCACAGCCTAAGATTAACGGATTGAGCTCTTTTTTTGTTTGTATATTCAGGTAGCCTGGATAAAGGCCGACACCAGAGCCATCCTGGCAATCCATACTCACATGGTCGCGCACAATCCGAGATTGTCGGTTACGCACAATGGGCACAATACCTGGATGCTGCACGTTTCGAACGTACAAAAAAATGACTCTGGCACGTACATGTGCCAGGTAAACACCGACCCAATGTTGAGTCAGGTAAGGTCAATAGCTGTAACGACGAATATCTAGGAGTTAAGGTCGCATTCTAGTGTAAACACCCATTTTCAAGGTGATTTTTGGAAACTAAATTTAGAGTAACGGCAAACTCTAGTGTTAGTATTTCACAGGTATACATATTTCGAGTAACGTCTCAATATTTTTCATATAGTTTTATTCGAAATTGTACATGATATTTGATGTTGCGCAGGTCACGTCGCGAAAACTTTTTCGTCGTCTGAAATGAATGAATTTTCATAGTTTTATTCTTTACGAATGTGGCTATCGCTCTGCTCTCCATCTTTTTTATTGCTTTATAATTAATAGATTTCTGGGCCGCGAGACGTGAAAACTGATTGTAATAATCAGAGTACTCTTTTTCAAACACCACCATTTCGTAAACTATGCTACGTCGTCTTGTCCTCTATATCAATGGGTAGTAACGCCAGTTGCTCTATCCGTCACATAGTTTAAATTTCTTCAAACTTCACACCCTTACGGCAATTGCCGTGACGGCTGTTGTCATAGCGGCTGCTGATATCACCATTACGTCTTTCTGTGCGATCCGTGACAGTCGTAAAATAGTGTGAGAAAAAATTATTAATTTCACGTGTTTTAACAATAGCTTGAGGATGTTGAGTCCCTATGAAACATGTTAACGTTAATTGTTCAATAAATAGCTTCTTAATCGTCATGAAATTTTTACACGACCTCCTGAATACTTCATGTAAAAACATACCAAATTTTCAGAATTCTATCATCATTACTTCAACCTCCTTAAGGGTTGAAATAAAAAATGATAAGAAAATTCTGAAAATTTGGTATGTTTTTGTACGAAGTATTTAAGAGGTCGTGTTAAAATTTCACGACGATTAGGAAGCTCGTTATTAAAAAATTAACATTTTGTTAAGAACAATTTTTAAAAGAAATAAAAAAAAATTTATCAATAAACTTCGTTTTGTTTCCGTTGCTTTCAGTATATTGTAGATATTATAAAATTGAGAGGTCAAAAAAAAAACTTATTGCAAAGTTACATCAGTTTCCATAAGACAGCATTTAATTTGTGAATGTTAATTGTTCAATAACGAGCTTCCTAATTGTCGTGAAATTTTTACACGACCTCTGAAATACTTCATACAAAAACATACCAAATTTTCAGAATTTTATCATCATTTGCGATTTGGGACTCAACATCCTTAAGTGATGTTCGATCGTGATTATGCTAGGCTATTTATTCCCACCCTTCGATCTATTTGAGATGCAATTCGTAGGCTTCAAAATATAATGGCGATATCAACAGCCGCTATGACGAGAGCTGTCATGGCAACAGCAGCAAGGATGTGAAATTTGAAGAAATTTATAAAATGTGACGGATCGAGCAACTGGCGTTACTACCCATTGATCTATTCGGACCAGACGCCTAGCATAATCACGATCGAACATCACTTAAGGTAAGTTCGTTTGATCGTATAATTTATTATAAGATTTTTTTATTACAGGGCCGAACGGTAACCACATTCGTAAATAATAGAATTTAAGGAAATCGTTGGTTTCGCATGACAAGGACAGCCGCAATCACAACGCCCGACAATGAATAATTTTCGCGATATGTCCTGCGCAACATCAGATGTCATATTCAATTTCGAATAAAATACTTTGAAAAAATGTTGGATGTTACGGCAAACATGCTTAAATATAACTGTGAAATACCAACACTGTTAATTAAACCGTTTCTCTAAATTGAATTTCCAAAAATCACCGCGAACGTGGGTGTCCACACTAAAATACGGCTTTAAGGGAGGACACCACTGTAAAATGTTCGAAAAATCCTGTAAACCTTAAAAAATATTATGCATATCCGTTCATAGCTGAAAGCAAAAAAGTTTTGAAGTGACTCGAAATTTTAACCATAGCATAGTTTCTTAGATTGCTTTAACAGGGAAATACGAGCGCTTTTTTAGATTTATCGAAAATTGTAAAAAATATATGACTTTTTATATGAAAATTATGGTAAAAAAAACGAACTTTTTTCAAACACGTCTCTATTTTTTTTTCATTATTTTTTTACTTCCCCTCGGACTTGATTGCTAAAACTCATAAAATTAACGAAAATATTTCATTCATAGTTCCAGGGTTAAATTGACGACAGTTCTACTGCGTGTCGCGGAGAGGGTTGGCTGTAAACCAGTAGTGCTATTGCTACTCGTGCACCGCCATTTAGTGTCCTTTTGACAAATAAACTTTTTTTACATACTTCAACATACCCAATAAAGCCTAATAGTTCTTTTACCATATATTTTATTCCTTATAAAAAAAATCGAAAGAAAACGGTCGAAAATGGGCAGTTACGGGGATGTCTTAAGGATGTTGAGTCCCAAATCGCAAATGATTATAAAATTCTGAAAATTTTGTATGTTTTTGTATGAAGTATTTCAGAGGTCGTGTAAAAATTTCACGACGATTAGGAAGCTCGTTATTGAACAATTAACATTCACAAATTAAATGTTGTTTTATGGAAACTGATGTAACTTTGCAATAAGTTTTTTTTTTGACCTCTCAATTTTATAATATCTACAATATACTGAAAGCAACGGAAACAAAACGAAGTTTATTGATAAATTTTTTTTTATTTCTTTTAAAAATTGTGCTTAACAAAATGTTAATTTTTTAATAACGAGCTTCCTAATCGTCGTGAAATTTTAACACGACCTCTTAAATACTTCATACAAAAACATACCAAATTTTCAGAATTTTCTTATCATTTTTTATTTCAACCCTTAAGGAGGTTGAAGTAATGATGATAGAATTCTGAAAATTTGGTATGTTTTTACACGAAGTATTCAGGAGGTCGTGTAAAAATTTCAGGACGATTAAGAAGCTATTTATCGAACAATTAACATTAACATGTTTCATAGGGACTCAACGTCCTTAAAAAAAAATCGGGCGTCATAGCAAGGTAGACGACTAAGTACCAAATGGTTGTGGTAATGCCGCGACCTTAGCGGTAAACAAATGACGGCCGCGTTCAACGGCCATATTCTTCATCATAGGAAAAAATTTCTCCACAATTATCACCAGTTACCTACGCGATAGTTTGCAAAAATATGTTTCAGCTGTTTATCCCTAAAGATTTATCAGCTGATGTACAGGCAGTATATCGGCTCGCGTGAAAAATCAGCGCCACTTATGTTTCTCCCAGTTTTA
This sequence comes from Ophion costatus, assembly GCA_951751655.1. Classification (NCBI taxonomy): domain Eukaryota; kingdom Metazoa; phylum Arthropoda; class Insecta; order Hymenoptera; family Ichneumonidae; genus Ophion; species Ophion costatus. The sequence goes on from OX632363.1 coordinate 3,713,198, forward strand.
CGGTTTCGCGTCACCCCGATTATCCATTATTATTTTCGTCTGACAATTGTTTCAGCAACCAATCAAGCACTGTCAGTTGCCATTCGTCGCAATGTAAGTAATGATGAAACGCGATGCTTTGTTACAATGTAAAATCTGGCGTTGAGTTTTTACGCTGATAAAAAATTCCGGTTGTCTGTATAAATCTCAATGCGCGACTGAGTACGTGAAAGAGACGTCCATCAAGCTGACACATGGCACTTCTGACCAGTCGTCATACAGCTATATTGCTGTGGCCGGTCGAATTGCTTCCGCTTCTACAGCCAGAAGTATTAACCCTGGTGTACTAGCGTCACCTGTAAGGGTTTCCAGCCCTGGGCGACCATTGAAAAGCAAGATTTTTTGCATCCTCCGCGTGTTTACATGCATCAAAGAATTTTTTCATGCATTAATATTGAACGAAATTGAGACGGAATGACACACGACTCTGCTGGTAAAAACATCCGTGACGGGTATTTACAATTTTTTTCGAATCCGAATGAACCCGATGAGCCGAAATGGTCACAGGCGTCGTCTGATTGCGATAGGAAGGTCCTACAACGCCGGATATGCATGGCGTTGAAAAAAAATAGGGCCAAAGGATAGAAAGTGATGTTTCGATTGAGCTAATTGCAAATCAAAGAGTTACTTGATCCCGGCCAGAGTAAAATCGCGCAGTTTGACACTTGAACCATTGCAATCAGCGAAAAAATGCCTGAAAAAAAATTCCCAAAACCATCGTAGAAGTAATCGGCGAAAATAATTGCGAATTATGCGCACACGCAATATATATCGTATACGTATCCGTAGCGGCATGCAGCAGCGTTATGGGGATAAAAGCGACCTTCAGGAAGGCACGCAACTTCTTTCGTGCCTTGCTTTAAGGGGGAAATCACAGTAAAATGTTCAATTTTTCGAAAAAAAAAAATTTCGCTTAAAAGGTGCTTTAGGGTCTTAAAAATAATATACGAAATGATGGAACACGGCAAAAGTGTCCGAGTGCGCAAATTTCTTGCGTTGAATACAACGCTTTTTCACGACGCTTCACTTTCGTGCATACATATATAACATAAATAGTGATAAAAAACAGTGATATTTGTAAATGATTGTCATTATGAGTGACACATCGTCGAGTCGTGTTAGAAAAGGGACGAAAAAGGATACTGCGTACGAAAATCGACTGTACGGTGCAGGCATTGCAGATTAGAGGTATATGAAATTTTCATATGGTTTCTCAGTACTTAAAACTTTAAACGCGTTTTTCTCGAAACCACTTTTTTTGAGCTCGCCGAAGACATAACTCGAGCAAATCTTTACCGATCGACTTGAAATTTTGACAGTAGCTTCGAAACATCTTTCTCCACGGAGCTACGTAGGATTTTTTTATTTTGTATGGCTTAGTTTTTTTTTATCGACGATTTTATGGCGTTTTTTTTTTGTTAAAAATTTAACTTTATTTTCAAACATGCACCATTTTGCGAAAAATCAATATATCGAAAAAAATCCTACGTAGCTCGCTAGCTGTTGTGATATGGAAACTAAAAAATTTTGGTTTTCTCTTCCAGGTCAAAAATTAAGGAGTCTACGTCTTCGGCCATCGACACGCTTTCAAAAATAGGCGCCTTGGGGCATATGCTGCGCAGCCGCCATTTTCAAATATTTTTTATTGAAAAAATTACATTTTGTACTTTTTTAGTATTGCTATAAAACCTACTTGACAGATTTTCGATTGATACTTTTATTCAGCCAAAATTAATTCCCGAAAATATGCCTATTTTTTTCTGTGCTACTGTGATTTCCCCCCTTAACCATTTTCCAACCTTCAGAAAGGCACGAAATTTCTTTCGTGCCTTGCTTTAACCATTTTCCAACGGCAAAAATGCCACCATTGAGCGTTAGAATAGACTTCGCGAACAAGAAAGAACATTCGCCCCTGTCATCTGTTAGGGGATGAAAAAGAGGTCCATGGGCCACGCGAGCCTTAAATTTGCGTTACTGTTGAAGATGGGAACTATGAAAGTGGTGGTTCCGCCGGACATAATGGACGACGAGTCGGCGGACGGTTTGGTGACCCGGGAGGGTGGAAACATCACCCTCCGTTGCGTCGCCACCGGCGCACCGAACCCAACAGTCACCTGGAGACGGGAAGACGGTCGTAACATCGTTCTCCGCGAGGACGGCCAGAAACAATGTAAGAGATTCGTACATCTACAATCCGAGAGTTTTTTTTAAAGACCCGAACTAACACTGACACGCCAAGAAAAAAAACGGCCAAAATTCGTGTAACTGACTCTTGAGTTTTGCTCATTTTTACGATCTCACTGTATCCCCCTTCAACAACTTTTCGATACGCCAAGGCAATGAAATTTCAACTGCACGTATTCATGGAATAATCCAAGATTCGTTCCATCCCCCATTATCGTATACCCCGCTTCCACACGGAGAGAATTTTTAAGTATTTGTTACGGTGAAATCTCCGTAAAAATTACATTAAAAATTTGAAACCGGTGACAAATGGGCACATAGTCAAAAATTGCCACTAGCTTTTAATATTTTGCTTTCATTCATGTAAAAATTTAAGCAAGTAGCATAATTTTTTACATTTCTTTCAGTAAAAATTCTGACACATTCTCATGTAGAATTTTAACAATGGGCTGCCTCAAAAATTCCAAGTTTCTACAGTAAAAATAACCTGGACAAACTTGAAATTTCTAAATCCCTAGCGAAAAATTAATTCCCTATGATTAAATAAATACTCTATATACTGTATTTCTGAACATTGGTGTTCTTGATTGCTACTTATTTTAGCATATCATCTTTCCGTACCATTGTAGACGTCCTTTATCGAAGTTTCTTTTCACGTTTCTTTGTTTTCTTGCGTAGAACTGCGTAGAACACGTTAGACTGCACGAGACCACGAGGCTTTCTTGGCCCATGCTTCGTACTATAATGCGCATGCGCGGTACCGCTGTTGCTAAGCAACGCGGGTCGGCGTCGTTCGTCCTCGTCATACTGCGTCATACACAAGCGCACTCTCACAGCTTGCGTTCACGTAGGCGCACGCTCCCACACAGAGCTCACGCGTCCGGTCAGGCGACCTAGCCCTAACTGATTTTACTATAAAGAACGTGAAATTCCGGTGGACGCACGGAAAATTTCGGCTTCCTTTTTTAAATTTTTATGGAAAACACGCAAATTTCTCAATGTTCCACTGAAAAATTTCATTTATATTAGCACTTTTTTAACTTATTGTCGTAATCTTTACGGTTCATGAAATTTTACTATTAATTTCAGTAAAAATTCTGGAAAATATTTTAAATTTCTGTTACGCAAAAGTAAATTTTGATTCATTTCCATGAAAATTTATAATTTATTTCCTAAAAACTTGAAGAATTGCACATTTGTCACCGAGTTACTGTGATTTCACAGTACAAATTACTTAAAAATTCTCTCCGTGCACAACCTTCCCGGTTTGGAAATATTCCCTCGTATCGTTTCGACCCACACACGCATAGCAAAAAGTTTACACGTTGCTGCTCACCTACCAACGAGCTCAACATATTTGCCACACCTAAGCTTCTTGTAGGGCTAACTTGTTATTTTTTACCTGCCCGCCATTGTCCCTTTACTGCCGATCCAGGAGTGTGTTTCCGCGGAATATCGGTCGAGGTCAGAAATTTCGTCGGGTTTTTCACAAAGGTGACTACTCTCCACAAATTGGGCAGATGGCGCAAAGTTAGGTGCAAAATACAGTGTGATAAAGGTACGATGGGGGATTGAAATGAGGTGTAGAAGAATGGCGGGGGTACGGGAGTAGCTTTTGAAATGACCTAGCGTTTCAACATCCGGCCCACAGATCCATTCCCTAACCAATTTCACTCGGCATTCATCTTGAATTTACTACCGCTGTCCGTTTTAGCTACTGTCGCTCTCCGCAAAGCGGGTGGCAATGACCCTCCCGGTTGCAATGTTATATAGCTGCTTTCTCGCTCCGGGTCTCGCGCCGGGACCTCGTTTCACTGAAATTTATGGTCCGGACATCAGGCGGACCGGTGACCACTAACTTCGCCTATGTACGAGTTGCCACGCTTCCTCCATGCTCTCCATTCCCCATCACTGGCCAGCTTTCTCGGCCACCATGAACCCCACGAATCTGCTACAAAATGTTCCAAGGAAATATCACCGGTCGTTCTTGGGTCACATCACCTTGTCCAAGACGAAGCCACTCGCTCTTTCTTTCCTTTCGAGAAATCAAAACTGTACCGCCTCACCGTACGTTCATTGGCTCCACGACCACTTTGGGATACAATTGATCTTACGACTATTACACGGAGAGAATTTTTAAGTAATTTTTACTGTGAAATCACAGTAACTCGGTGACAAATGTGCAATTCTTCAGGTTTTTAGGAAATAAATTATAAATTTTCATGGAAATGAATCAAAATTTACTTTTGCGTAACAGAAATTTAAAATATTTTCCAGAATTTTTACTGAAATTAATAGTAAAATTTCATGAAACGTAAAGATTACGACAATAAGTTAAAAAAGTGCTAATATAAATGAAATTTTTCGGTGGAACATTGAGAAATTTGCGTGTTTTCCATAAAAATTTAAAAAAGGAAGCCGAAATTTTCCGTGCGTCCACCGGAATTTTACGTTCTTTATAGTAAAATCAGTTAGGGCTAGGTCGCCTGACCGTACGCGTGAGCTCTGTGTGCGAGCGTGCGTATACGTGAACGCAAGCTGTGAGAGTGTGCTTGTGTATGACACAGTATGACGAGCACGAACGACGCCGACCCGCGTTGCTTAGCAACAGCGGTACCGCGCATACGCATTATAGTACGAAGCATGGGCCAAGAAAGCCTCGTGGTCTCGTGCAGTCTAACGTGTTCTACGCAGTTCTACGCAAGAAAACAAAGAAACGTGAAAATAAACTTCGATAAAGGACGTCTACAATGGTACGGAAAGATGATATGCTAAAATAAGTAGCAATCAAGAACACAAATGTTCAGAAATACAGTATATAGAGTATTTATTTAATCATAGGGAATTAATTTTTCGCTAGGGATTTTAGAAATTTCAAGTTTGTTCCGGTTATTTTTACTGTAGAAACTTGGAATTTTTGAGGCAGCCCATTGTTAAAATTCTACATGAGAATGTGTCAGAATTTTTACTGAAAGAAATGTAAAAAATTATGCTACTTGCTTAAATTTTTACATGAATGAAAGCAAAACATTAAAAGCTAGTGTCAATTTTTGACCATGTGCACATTTGTCACCGGTTTCAAATTTTTAATGTAATTTTTACGGAGATTTCACCGTAAAAAATACTTAAAAATTCTCTCCGTGTAGTTCTCGCAGTTGCGACACAGACAGTTAGGCACGAAATTACACACGATTACGCGGGCAGGATTTTTCTTTTTTTCTTTCAATACCATCTTGACCGAGTGAGTCAAATTTTTCACCGTCGAAGTCAGATCACCGGATGAACGTCTCCCGAATTTTGGATTTCAAAAAATCTAAAAAATATCACCTGCACAGCGTTACGTGCAAACAGAAAATTAGATCGCGGTGAATTGTAATGAAAAGAAGTTGGAAAATAATCGTTTCAGTTGGGTTAGCGAAAATCGAGGAGACACTTGACGCAACCAGCGTAAAAACGCGCATTTTCATCCTCGAAGCATTCGGTGAAAAAAATGCTGGCAAAAATTGCGAAAACTATCGTTTAATGCAGATTTTTTATAGTCACATTGCACTGAACTACCGGAGCTCTTCTGGGCTCGACCTGAATGAGTTTTCCAACAATCCTTCGAACCTCTCATACCACTTAACTGTCGGGAATGTATCGAGAGCTATCTTTGTCGAGCGAATCCAGCACCTGTGACGCAGCGTTCGAATGTTCACAGCCCATAAAACGTTGGACGGGGAAACGCTCAATTTGACGGGAGTTTTGAGGCACGAGATGGGTTCGTACCTGTGCATAGCGAGCAACGGCATACCACCGACAGTCAGCAAACGTTACTCCGTTCAAGTTCATTGTAAGTAACAAGAGAACGACATTGACGTACCATCTAACTGTTGTTATAAAATGCTAGTGTCTCTCCGAACATTCCTTCGTCCAGGCTAAATTCAAGCCATCGGCGTTCAAATGCGATGCAGAGACGAGATCTCGAATTTCTTGAATTTTTTTTGCTCGCGCCAATTTTCGCGAAGATCACTGAAGCTTTTTTCCCTAAATTTTTGACGTGTGAAAATTAAGGGGTTACCCCCACTTGCGATTTTGAAAAAAACCATTTTTTTATTGCATTTTTTTGAAGTATAAGTATCTGAGAATATGTCCTGAAAATTTCAAGTCGATCCGAACAAAATTGACTGAGATATCAGCGTTGAAAAAGAAGAATCCGTGAATTGAAGAACTGAAATTGAAACTTTAAACGCGTTTTTCTCAAAATGGCTTTTCTGAAGTCGGTGACCAAGATTACTCGAACACTAATGAACCGATCTTCTTGAAATTTTGCAGGCTTATTTAATACATAAAAATGTAGTCTTTAATCGTTCGATTTTCTTTTTTCGAAAAAAAATAGCCGTTTTATAGCCAAAAAAACACCCGTTTTTTTCGTTAAAATTGAACCATTAACTTTGACGGTCCGCCATTTTGTGAAAAATGAATATTTTTTAAAATCCTTCGATTAAAGACTAGTTTATACTTATATTTGACTAAATCCATCCGCATTTTTTTTTCGGATGATCCACTTCGCCGCAATGTTGGTCACCGCAAACCGTGTATATAAAAACATTATTTCATTGACGGCCGTTTGCCACTAAACAATGTAATATTTTTCAATAAAAAAATTACTGAAAGTTCTTCAAGATGTGTTCTTTAAGATGGTATATTGATCGATTAAAAAAGTTTTGTAGTTTTCTTTAAAAAAAAATCATGAAAAAGGCCTTTTTTGCGCTACAAGTGGGGGTAACGCGTTGAAGCTACCGGAACGCACACTTCACTGATGCAAGACCAAATATTATATGCCTTTGCATCAGACATTGAAGTACTTTCAAAAAGAAAGAGAAAAGAGACGAACAGGAGGATCATTTCTCTTTTTGTTGTTTTCTTTTCAGTTCAGCCGCTCATCAAAGTGACGAACCAACTCGTCGCTGCTCCGATCAACAGGGACGTCGTACTTCAATGTTACGTTGAGGCGTCACCGCGGTCGATGAACACTTGGTACCGAGACAAAGGTCAGAGTGTGTTTATACACACACACACACACACACACACACACACACACACACACACACGCACATCTACCGGGTGTCCCATTTTTATCCAACACCTAATTTATCTAAAAAAAGTACTGCTCCGATTAAGTATTGAGTATAGTGGAACTTTTGGGGTTGAAAGGAGGTTAAAAAAATCGTTCAAAATTTATATGTATATATTTTTTTTGTTTTTTCCTAACGTCCACGCTGTTAGCATTTGTTACCTAATTTTCCCCCACTGTGACTGTTCCTATCGTCCACTGTTTTTCCCACACTCCTTTTTTCTTCACTTTTGTCTTCCTGTTTCCCCCTCCTTTCGGCCGCAGCCGACTTCCCCCTCCGTGTCGTCTTCATCGTGACATTTCTGTTACGGGTATAGAGAAAATGCGGAAAACCTATAAACTAAAAAGTTCGCCGCCCAGTCGTGGAACTAGTATTATTTCGCCGTGAAATGCCGAAGAAAAACATTTCACGACGAAATGTACGCGACTGGGATTCGAACCCGGGACCTCCCGGTCCGCAGGTTTAGTGGCGAGCATGCTAACCACTAGACCATCGCGCCGGTTTTTTGTCCAAAACGTATAATATCGAGGTTAAGATGTCCGACATGTGCTTTTATTGATGGAGAAATGACGTTTTCTCCACCGAAAAAAAATTTTCAGGCCAATACTAACAACTTTTGTAGGGAATTTAATTTTATAAAGTCCGTAAAGGGAACGTTGAAAACTTTTTTTTTAGAACGCCATGTTCGACTATTCCAACGCTTTTCGGGATGTACCACGAGAAGGTTAAGTCTTTTACATGCCAAGTGTAAGTGTGTGTGTGTCTGAGTTAGTGGAGTATCAAACAAACCCAAACAACCCCACACTCGCACATTTACACTTGGAGTTTTAAGGGGGTACCCCCACTTGCGATTTTGAAAAAATCGATTTTTTTTATTGCATTTTTTTGAAGTATAAGTATCTGAGAATATGTCCTGAAAATTTCAAATCGATCCTAACAAAATTAACTGAGATATGAGCGTTGAAAGAGAAGAATCCGTTCTTCGTGTAAACTGAAATTGAAACTTTAAACGCGTTTTTCTCAAAATGGCATTTCTGAAGTCGGTGACCATGATTACTCGAACACTAATGAACCGTTCTTCTCGAAATTTTGCAGGCTTATTTAATACATAAAAATGTAGTCTTTAATCGTTCGATTTTTTTTTTCGAAAAAAATGGCCGTTTTATAGCCAAAAAAAGGCCGTTTTTTTCGTTAAAATCGAACTATTAACTTTGACTGTCCGCCATTTTGTGAAAAATGAATATTTTTTAAAATCCTTCGATTAAAGACTAGTTTATACTTATATTTGACTAAATCCATCCGCATTTTTTTTTCAGATGATCCACTTCGCCGCAATGTTGATCACCGCAAACCGTGTATATAAAAACATTATTTCATTGACGGCCATTTGCCACTAAACAATGTAATATTTTTCAATAAAAAAATTACTGAAAGTTCTTCAAGATGTATTCTTTAAGATGGTATATTGATCGATTAAAAAAGTTTTGTAGTTTTCTTTAAAAAAATTCATGAAAAAGGCCTTTTTTTGCGCTACAAGTGGGGGTAACTTAAAGACTTTACCTCCTCGTGGTACATCCTGAATAGTGCTAAAATACTTAAAAATTGTGTTCTCGCGCAAAAATTACGGACTTAAATTTTCTCAATCCTACGAAAGTTGGTAGTTTTGGCCTGACACATTTTTTGGTGACAATATATGATACGAAATTCCGATATGCATACAGTGGGTAAAAAAAGTATTTGCACTCGTCGTAAATTTTTCACGTTACACCCTGATACACATGCGTGTGAAAAGCATTTTTTTTTTAATTGCAAAAGTGAATCTTTCGACATTGCAGGCGACAGACTGCTCCCGGGCGAGAAGTACACAACCAGCGAGGTTACATTGAGCGAATACTCATGGCAGATGAACCTGACGATTCACAATCTCGAGAAATCGGACTTCGGGGGCTATGCTTGTTCGGCAGTGAACGCCCTTGGGAAGGCCGAGAACGTAGTTCGTTTACAAGGTGCGTTTATCTTCATAATAAATGTGGTTGCTTTCACCTCGAGGTCGTTTTGTAGTAATGTCGAGGGCGTTTACACTATGTTGAGTTTCGGGATAATTGGCTACTTTGGGGACGATCCTCGAGATCGGGTCTTGAGCATCACTTTTCCCACATATATATATATATATATATATATATATATATATATATATATATATATATATATATATATATGTGTGGGAAAAGTGATGCGACAAATCGAGCCTTTTTTACTTGTTTTTTTTTTCATGCCGTCGCGTTAATGGAAACGTACGTTCTCGTTTTCATTTACGCGAGAAGAAAAAAAAACCAGAAAAATGTTCCGAAAAATCGCGTCAGGCTCCATAAAAACGGAGGCTGACTTGTTTCCATGGTTTTTTTCGGGGCCCAATATACGAGGGGAAAAAACTGAAGAATTTTACATCTAGTCAAACACTTGAGTGGATCTAGTAACGAGCGCCTTTTTTGGGGGGAATCGTCCCTCCACTACTTCCGGTCGGGGCACGAGCGGTCACCCATCCGAGTACCGGCCCGGGCCAACACCGCTTCTCTTTCATTCGTGTGAAGAGAAATTGCGGAAAAGAGGGGGGAGGGGGTGAAAAAGTATGAATACGAATTTGTGTTTCGCAGAGCTGGAACTTCCGACGAAAACGACGCCGGGAACGTTGTACAAGAACGTGGACACGAGGCTGCGTAAGAAATTCCCGAACAACCGAAAAAAAGCGAATCGTCGGCCTTACGACGCAGGGGGCGAGGGGGGCACGGTCGACGCGAGCTATCGCGGGAACAACGACGAGCTCGGGACGACGCAGACAATGGGCGGAAGCACGCAACAGGGGGGCAGACGCACCGAGAGGCCCCTGATCGTGCCCTCGTTGTCGCCACCTTGGGCCACGCAAAGCAGCGCCAATCCGACGATCAGACGAACCCCGAGAACCTTCGACGACGATTTTTTCACCGTCTTAATCGTAATCACCGCTCTCCTACTATGAGGAACTTTTCTTCGAGGTTACTTCCGGGGGTCACATGCTCGGACGTTGGGAAATACAAGAAAAAAAAAACAAACACAATCAGGACCTTAGAATCGCATCTTTTTGCCAAATTTCGACAAAGCCTGACGGAGATTTTGCAAAATATCACACCACGTGGACGAACCGGAAGTTTGGGTTGGATTCACCGAAATTCAATTTAGTTTTTAGCCGATATTTTCTTTTTATTTTACTCGTTTCAATTAACCGACATCTTTCTGAATGAAGGCAAAAAAACTGATTTTTCTGCAAATAAACATAACCTTATTTTTACCAAATCGTGAAAACATGATTTTTTCGAAAATTCAAGGACATTTGTCGTAAATGAAAATTGACGTAGAATCTTGTTATATTGAGATGCATGAAATGTTTTGTTTAAACAAATGTCAAGGACAAGGACAAGTGAAATGTTTTGTTTAAACAAATGTCAAGGACAAATGGATGCTTTTCGTCGTGTTTTTTCTTTGACGTGCACAATAACGCGACGTCGCGGGAAACGTTTTTCTTTTCTTTTCATTTTGAGGTTATGGCGAGTGCGCCTCGTTAATTGGCTGGGTTGGACGCCGTGTAAATAGAAAAACGAGTGATATAGTCGCGGAATAGCCGGATGGGATTACATTAGTTCGGATATTAATAGAAGTCTGCAAATTGTGAAGAAACTTAACGTGAGGATATTGCATATGCAGAATCGATTGAGGCTTATCGTCGATTATTTCCTGATAACGCAACGGCCGTGTTTTCGTTTTTTTTTTTTTTTTTTTCGTTTGCATTTACTTTTGGCGAAGGACGAACCGGCAGCAGCGTTGCGTCGATCATAACCGAAGGGGCCCTACTCCGGAGAGGCGCTTTGTCGAAATTTTTCGGCTCGGGTAATCTCTCCTTAAGGCTGCACCGTAGAGAAAAATGGCTAAGGACTTTTATCTTAGAAATCGCGCGATCTAACGAACCACGTCGAACTTGTACAATACTTTTTGGACACCCTGTATATACGTGTATAGGAATAATTGAATTTCGTATAATCGCAGCTGTTGCCCTTTGAGTTTAACGTCGATATCGTTACTTCCGATTGCGTGTTTTCCTCATATTCTTATTCGTCCGATAAAAACACGAAATTACCGGCCTAAGGAGAACGTTAAGAACATTGATTTTCAACAGCAGTTCGCGAACACTTACCGATGCATTGGGAAAAACAAAATAGTTCGAAAAATCAATATATATTTTTCCACTTTAGTTTCCTTAAAATATTCTCAAAACGCAACGGTTCTGTGTCCACTGTCAAATTGAAAATAAATCGTGACCGGGAAAATTCCGATTAAAAAAGGAAATCGAAATTGCACGAAGATTGTTCGTTAAACCGTTTATCGTCGAATTCAAACTTTTTTATGCGATACATTCGGAAAAAATAACAGTTTCAAAATATTCTCCTTTTTTCATTTCCAGCGGGAAAATATCAAAAAGTAAAAGGGATTTCTTCAAAGAAGCGTACTTTTCCACCTGCAAATTTACAAAAATCAACAAATTTAGTCAACGTCACAAAAAAGCAATATAATTCCAACGATTCATTGATACATTTCGCACACGCACACGCACACACGCACACACCGTCACACACACACACACACACACACACACACACACGCGCGCGCGCGCGCGCACACACACACACACACACACCACACACACACACACACACACGCACACACGACACACACACACACACACACACACACACGCGCGCGCGCACACACACGCACGCACGCACGCACACACCGTCTCACACACACACACACACACACACACACACACACACACACACACACACACACACACACACACACGACACACACACGCACACACGACACACACACACACACACACGCACACACACGACACACACACACACACACACACACACACACACGCACGCACACACACGCACGCGCGCGCACGCACACACACACACACACACACACACACACACACACACACACACACACACACACGCACGCACGCACGCACGCACACACACACACACGCACGCGCGCGCACGCACACACACATGTATATATATCCATCAATTCTGCAATTTTTTTATTAACACGCAAAGTTAAGCTACTTGTATAAACGTCGAACACATACCGGAAGTTACGAGCGATGCAACGCTAGCAAGTTCTCACAAAAATACTGCGTTCCATTAACCGAAGCAAAAGGAAAAATCGATAGAGCTCACTTATCGAGGAATTCGCTGGCGATAAGATTCTGGATAAATTATCAATCACTTGATCTTCTCGTTTTATTCAAGAGTTTTTTCGCATGCCAAATTTGCTGTAGAATTAAAAAAAAAAATGATCGAACATTCGATGCGAGGATCTTTTTCAACTGTAGGTAAAAAAGAAGCGTTGACTCAAGCACGTATTAGCTTTTGTGAGAAAATTTAATGAAATAAGAAGAAAAAAAAACTCGCATCTACAATTTCCAGATGCAGTGCTCTATGGCATTCTTCTAAATGAGACGACGATGGTCTTGTGTAAACATCGACAAATAAAAATAAATAAAGAATCAAGGACTTTGACGTCGAATACGATCAAACGGACGTGAAGAATTTCGAGGCATTTTATAATATCGAGGCTCGAGAAAAAACATTCAACATTTTTTTTCGCTCGTGCCGAGGCATGCGAGAAAGAAAATTATGGAAAAGCTGGCGTCCGTTGACGAAAAATCCGAATAAACGAACGACGGACAGAAATATAAATAGAAATAGAAAAACGACAAATCTAAAAACAAAATGTGAATGCTCGAAAATTTAAAAAAAAACCCAAACAAATCTCAATTACAAAAAAGTAAATTCTCAAGAAAAAAAACACCCAGACGAACCTAAAAGAAACGATAAATTTTCGAAAAAAAGCCCTCGAACACTTTTAATAAAGAATAAAATAAAATGAAATTCGATTTCGTTGCTCGCTCAAAGACAAGCCCGAGTCGAATCTCTATCAAAATATTTTGCCTGTACATTTTTCCACCTATCGACGATTAAACTACCGAGAGAGCAGACTTAATTTCCAATCGGGAGAATATATATATATATATATATACATATAACGACGTGGATTTCCCGATAAAAAATTGCGGAATCGAACGTTTCACAATTAACTATAGCAGAAATTATAACCTATCATTATCATTCGCGAAGAGTTAAGGGTTAAGGGAGGAAAAACCGACAGCAATGCAGGAGTTAAGACAATAAATACTTTATATAGTGTACCGCGGTATCGCTGGAGGATTTATCAAGTCCTAAATCAGTTAACAGCCTCTTTGAAAAAAATGTAATACACACACACACACATATATATATATATATATATATGTACATACATACATACATACGTATACAGACATTGTCGATATACAGAACGATCGTTTTCTCTTACATGTCAAAAATCTTGTTTACCTACGGCCTATTGAAAAATATAAATAGATTGTTAAAAAAAAGTAGCAAATTCCTCGCACAGACTGGCATCATTCGAATGAAAATTCATAAAAATAAATATACCAAAATTGATGGAAATGAACGCCGATAAAGCCACCGAAAAAAATTTAATTAAAATTAATATTTTTCAAATGATTAATAATCGACGTCGAGAACGAAAATTGTGTAGTTTTCATGAGAATTCATTCGAACGACGGCTGACTTGAATGTTCGCTCCACTGAGCTGAATGGATTTTTCTTCTCACAAGGAACATCCCTCAGGTGACACACTTCGATTTTGTTGAAATTTGGATATGTTATAAAGCGCCGAAAACTAAGCGATACGTATTTTTTTTTATCGGCGGAAAAACGGTTTTGAGGGGTGAAACCACCCCTCGAAAAAAGGCACCTCTAGGGGTAATATAGCAGTTTCGCACACAAGGAGTCCACCGATTTTAATAAAACAAAAACGAAAATTCTTCTAATCCGAAGCAATGAAAAATCCTCTATAGTGACATTGCAAAAAAAATTGAGGTATATTACCCCTAGAGATGCCTTTTTTCGAGGGGTGGTTTCACCCTTTGAAACCGTTTTTCCGCCGATAAAAAAAAATACGTATCGCTTACTTTTCGGTGCTTCACAACATATCCAAATTTCATCAAAATCGAGAGGGGGTCACCCGAGGGATGTTCCTTGTCAGTCGACGTATCGACATACTTTGAAGAAAAATCCTTCGATGGAAGACGTTTTTTTTTTCTTTCAGGGGAAAAATGCGTTTTTGGAAGAGAGTACAGAGATACGTATATACATATGAATATGGCAACGACACATATGAATCACATAGGACCACGTTTTATGCATGTAAATACACCCGTATTATCGTTACTATTATTCCCTACGAGTATTTTAATTCTTTTCAATTATCACCCTTATCGATTAATGATTGTTAATATAACTGTGTAAATATCGCGTGAACGTCGAAGAAACGTGTGAAAAAAATTGCGACTATCGATTAATCGAGCAAAATCGATCGAAGGTTAGATTTTATATGTGGACACAGTGAAGAAGAAAAACGAAAAACCAAAGATTCGAGATGTAGAAATACCAAATGACGAAGGAAAAAATAAATTTATCACAAGCAGAAAAAAAAAGAGAATAAAATTTCGAACAAATGAAAATTGTATTAGGGATTATCACTCGCGAATAAATCTATTTCTTGCTTGCCAGATTTCTTCGTGACGCAACGAAAAAAAAAAAGAACAGGGAAGAATACGTTGAAAATGAAAGGAAACAATGATACGAATATATGCACATGTAACACTTATCGCGTTACCCCCACTTGTAGCGCAAAAAAAGTCCTTTTTCATGAATTTTTTTAAAGAAAACTACAAAACTTTTTTAATCGATCAATACACCATCTTAAAGAACACATCTTGAAGAACTTTCAGTAATTTTTTTATCGAAAAATATTACATTGTTTAGTGGCAAATGGCCGTCAATGAAATAATGTTTTTATATACACGGTTTGCGGTGACCAACATTGCGGCGAAGTGGATCATCCGAAAAAAAAATGCGGATGGATTTAGTCAAATATAAGTATAAACTAGTCTTTGATCGAAGGATTTTAAAAAATATTCATTTTTCACAAAATGGCGGACAGTCAAAGTTAATGGTTCGATTTTAACGAAAAAAAACGGCCCTTTTTTGGCTATGAAACGGCCATTTTTTTTTCGAAAAAAAAAATCGAACGATCAGAGACTACATTTTTATGTATTAAATAAGCCTGCAAAATTTCAAGAAGAACGGTTCATTAGTGTTCGAGTAATCTTGGTCACCGACTTCAGAAATGCCATTTTGAGAAAAACGCGTTTAAAGTTTCAATTTCAGTTCTTCAATTCACGGATTCTTCTCTTTCAACGCTCGTATCTCAGTCAATTTTGTTCGGATCGACTTGAAATTTTCAGGACGTATTCTCAGATACTTATACTTCAAAAAAATGCAATAAAAAGAAATCGATTTTTTTCAAAATCGCAAGTGGGGGTAACCCCTTATGCGAGCGTACGATGCATAGAGGCTTTGGCAAGGGCTCCACGTTTGAATGAATTCGAAATATTGAACTCGGAAGGGGAAGGAAATAATGATATTTTGCCAGCTATGGTGCAATTCAAGCGCAGCTTTTCACGAATACCGATCAATCATATTTTCATTGAATTTTGAATCCGAACATTCATCATTACTAAAATGTAATAACACTTTTTACCCTTTTTCATGAATTCCACGCATTTTTAAAATTTTATATAAAGAAAAAGAATTGTTCAACATTTTTCTCTTCTGTTTAAATAGCTTCATTGATTTATTGTCGTTCGATTCAATTATGTGTTTCGATTAAAACTTTATATCGGTTATAAATTTTGTTAAATTCGCAAATTTCGTCGAACGAAAGTGAATTAACTTTGATGTATTTTTCGCATTGAAAAAATGGCCAATAAAAAAATCGTTCGGTAAAGCTGCAACTTTTTGTTGAACAAATCGTGACGTTTAAATTTTATTCGAACGTACGTATATTTGTGTCGAGACGAGATTTTTCGTACGTCGAAATACAATCGACGAATGTTATTTTGATATGATTGACGAATATTATTTGATTCGTGGGTGGTCGTGTGGACCGGAGTTCCGTTTACCTCGACAAACCGTTCACCCGATTCGCCAACCAGGTTTTTATCGATCTCTCGAACGATGCATTTTGTTCGACGAGCACAAAGAGGAAAAAAAGAGCCGTCGAAAAATATATTTATAGAGCCGAAAAAAATGAGGCTTTATTACCAATATGTGCTCGTGGATGACCATCAAAGGGAATCCAATAACAGACGGCTGAATCCCCTCGGCGTAATTCCATTCAAAACGGAAATATTCCTTCGGTGATGTTTTTAATAGGAGCTTGAATAAAACAAAGATTCGCGCTGCCTGATGCAAAAGGAAATATTTTCGAAAAAAAATACTTCTACGTTGAGTTCTGTGCAAAAAAGAATGCTAACAATCATAATCAATCAAACGGAAATCGCGAGGACGAAAAAGGTTTTTTCGTTGCAAGAAACTTTTGTTTTTCGAACTTTCTACGGTATTTCGAAAATGTTCGAGGCTCCCCAAAGTTTAAAAACGTCCGCTTCCGCAAAGACAACAAAAATATTCACCAGCGGACTATCATCTTTTTTCGATTTCCGGAATATTCCTGAATTTTTAAAAACACTTGAATTTCCCACTTTCATTTTGAAGAGTCGTTCTTTCCGCACCTAGCTCGTTTATCAAAATATCAATATGAAAGAAACGAGACGAAAATAGAGTCACCGAAGGACTAAACTTTATCGTATGATTTACAAAGTCTCAGTACCTTCAAATTATTGTGATGTATTATTTAAAAGCAGGAAACAAAGATAATCCGACTAGAGTTTTGTCACAATCGTCATCTTTCGTTTTAAAAGAAAGAAAGTGAAAAGTTGGCAAGATAAAAAAAGTTATTGGGTTTGCAAAGTAATCGTGGGTTGTATAAAACTCAATAATTGTTTTGAAAAATCGCTTGTCCGCGCTCGGAACGCTCGAAAAATGAATAATATCAAGCAAAAACGGAAACGAGAAAAAAGAAGACAACGAGTCAAACGTTTCGCCTCGATTTAGAAAATTGTAGATTAAAAAAAAATCGCCCTAACATAATTTCAATTTTTACCGTTGAAAATCGCATTTCCGACGTCTAGCTCGCTTGAGAAATAAATACCATTGAAGATAAAAAGATTACGCAAGCGCGAATGAAATTTGTACGTGTGAACGAGGGCGCGCACGAAAACACGTGAGAGCGTAATTTACGTGTCGACTTCGATGGTACAAATTGAGAGTCGAGCGCGTAGCAATAATAGCCGTTAGGACAGAGCGCGAGATGAGCGAGTGAAAGAAAAGTCACGAAAAAAAACATAAGTAGCGAGAAAGAGGAAAAAATTGTGTCTGCGTCGTTATCGAATAAAAATAATGTCGTTTATCTTTTATAAATAAATTTAAAACAAGCAAAAAAAGAACAAAGTTGTGAATACTCGCGGGCCTTCGTCAGGATAAAGAATTAACGAAATAATTATTGAACGAAAAAAAGATCAAGGATAAAAACGTGTAAAAAAATAATAAAGAAAAGTCATCGACGCAACTAACCGATAGTAGATAAGGAAGAATTGAAATATATGACGTACGATAATTATTACTCAAGACAATAAAATGTTATTATCGATGTTAAAACGAAAATGTTGTATTTATTCGACTATCATTTTCTCGCCTATTATACAGTTCGATCAATTTCTTTCGCTCCGTATCGATCTCCGCCTCGTTGATTTTTCCTTGTCCGTCGAAATCGTTTTTTCGTTTACCAATGTTTCCCTCAATTTGGCGAGGTGATCCGCGTAGCCAAGTTCCCCAGCTACCTTATCGAGGAACGAGAGTTCTTCGATCGTGGGAACTGCCTTACCGGCCGAGTTCAGCATTCTCGAAAACGCGGCTGTTTGATTGGCCGTGAGGATCGATACGGCCGTACCCGGAGCACCGGCCCGCGCTGTTCTGCCCGCTCTGTGTATGTAGCCCTCGATGTGTTTTGGCAGATCGTAAGCTATGACCAATTTTACGCCGGGAATGTCGAGACCCCGAGCGAGGGCGTCGGAGCTGACGAGCCTGTGAGAGACGACACAAACGGAGTCTAACCTATAATCATTGCAACCAACAACTTGGACAAGATGGCTGAACTAACATGGCGGTGCTCTCTCTCCAATGAGAGACAGAGAGAGAGGGAGCAAGAAAGAGAGAGAAATAGATGGAATGGTCAGTTGAAATTACCCCCAAAACGTTTTTTTTTCACTGTCTAAAGCATAAAGGTCTCAACATGTGCATGAATTTAGTCTGTCAATTTGTAACTCGCAATTCATCCTATCCGGGGAAAAATGGTCATATCTGAGGAGATATGCTCATGTAGGTATTTATCTGCCACCGAAGTTTCCAGACCCTCATGCCAGACCGTAGTCACGCCTAACCTAAAAGATTGGCTCGTAAAGAAAGTTCAACTTACACGTGAATGGCACCCGCAGCGAATCGCCCGAGTACGTCGGCGCGTTGTTTCGGTACCAACTGGGCCGACAACTCATCCACGACGATGCTCTTTCCGTCCAAGAGCGATCGTAAAAGGATCGCCAATCGATGCGCCGCATCGCCGGAATTCGCGAACACGAGAGTCTTGTCGATTATCGTCGTCGTCTCATTGGTCACCAATAATTCACGCACCGCTATTGGTTTGTATTCGGCGTCGCATTTTACCGCGCGTTCCGCTAATTCGTCCGGACTCGTGTAACGTCCCGTAAAATTATCGATCTCCTTGTCCAAATCGATATCGTCGTCTCGGCCCGTTATCGCCACCGACGTGAACAATATCGGTTGCAAAAGGGCGAGTCTGCTCAGTTTCTCCGGATCCTGGGAAAGCGTTGCGCTGAACAACAGTTTTTGAGCTGGCGAACGCGGGCTGTTGAATATGCCATTTCAATAATCGTCGATTGCTCTACTCGTGACTTGAGAATTGATTTCGAAGAGGTTCGATCAACGTTGATTTATCGAAAGTGTATACCCGATGCATCAAATTCGCTTCAACGAATTTTTTCTTCAGTTTTAAACCAGAAGCCACTAAAAGTTACTAGCCGGTAGCTGGTAGCGTTAACTAAAAGTTACTAGAAAGCCAACCGTTAATAACCTCAGTTCTCTCTTAAAGTTACTATACATATGGTGAAATTTCTAGTGAATTTCGTTTCGACACTTGACCCGGAACGTATTTGGTTTTCGTTTTGTTTGCGTTACCTAGAAGTATCGATACAATGGAACTTCCGGTAACTTCTAGTTTGTAGTTGCCAGCAACGCCGTGGAGGGTCAGCCATTTATAGTGTGGGGCTTGGTTCAAGATCTCAAATTTGTTGGGTCAGCTGCAAGTAACTAGGAATGCAACATCTAGTAAGTCCCAAATTGGAGGTTCGGCGAGAATATGGTTGCATTGCGTTAACCAAAAGTAACTAGGAAATGCAACGGAGTTATGAGTAACTTCTAGTTTGAAATTCGTTCGGATTCACTAGGTGTTACCAAAAAGTAGTTTTTTTGGTAATTTTTTGCTCAGAAGTTGGTGCAGGAGATTTATTGGGTTTGTTCGAGTTGGCTAGAAATTGCTGGAAAAGCGGCGAAGTTTCTGGTAACTGAGCCGGGGACACGGTCATTGATCCGGCGTGGGAGGAAAGAGGGGGTTACTAGAAGTTACTAGCAACACAATGGAGATTCCCATAACTTCTAGTTCGCAACTAGAACTCGGTCCTCGTTCTTATTCCCAAGTGGAAAATTTCAGTAACGTTCAAAATCGTCCCCAGTTTTAGCTTCTGACCAGAAGCCACTAGGAACGCGTTGGAATTTCTAGTAACTTCTAGTCAGAAACTGCACTCGGACGAGTTGAAAACAAAATTGCGTCATCTTTGTCGAAGCTCTGTAAAAGAGTCATCGACAATCGCCAAGTAAAATTGACTATTCATTAATAACGTTTAGGAACGATCGAACCTCCTTGAACGGTGCAGGTTGATTGATAAACCTCGTGAGTAAGTTGTCCAAGGTGAGCGGTGGCGCCCGCGAATGCGGCGGCGGAACGTACTGCAGCCAATCGGTCGAACGATCCGCTTCGTCGATAACCAAGTATACGAGATCGTCGAGACAAAAGCCGTTGGTTTTCTCGACATGATCGATCAGGCGACCCGGCGTCGCCACAACTATGTCAACCCTGCTCGATATTTCTCCTCGTTGGCCTTGAAATATTTCATTTACAAATGACTCGCGATCAGACTGGGACAATTTGCGAAACGAAAGTGAAAAATAGGAAACGTGTTCAAAAAGGCGTACTCTTCTTCACGAGATTGTTCTGCTCTGCCTCGAACGAAGACGCGCCAGTGATAAGACCTACGCGAAGATTCGTGTGGGCGCAGTACGTGACGAAAACTTTGTGCACCTGGGCGGCGAGCTCCTGAACGGGCAAGACCGCCAAGCAACGAATTTTCGGCACCAGGCGAGATTGCAAGTGCTGAATAACCGGAAGTACGTACGCCAGAGTTTTACCTGATGAACGATGATGTTTTGATGTACAACGGAGGGCGTTTTTCGAGTGGGTCGTTTGTGGTTGCCGCCCGCGCTCGGTGTACAGGTGAAAGGGATGCGATTGTAAAAAGTCGGAACGATGGAAATTGCACACAACAAATTTCGGACAAATTCGAAACTTGCACGTTGCTTCCTCGTTCACTTATTTGGCTCCCTAAGCCGACCACACGAGCAAGTTCCTTTTTTCAACCCGATGTTACCCTTACCAGCAAGTTTGAATTTTGTGCTACAGTGTTGTAGTGCTACAGTGAATATAGATATGCACGCACATTGGTTTATCAATTTTCATAATTCGATACTTCGATTTGAGTCTCAAAACTCCTTGAAAGCTCAACTTTCCAGCCAATTCCCGCTTAATGGAGCATGTGGAAAAAAAGTGGAACGTTGGGGCATACGTACCGCTGCCCGTCGGTGCCGAAACGCAAGTGTCTCTGGGCCACCGTCCCATCCGCCTGTCCTGGTTGCACTTTAATAGCCACTGGACGACGCTCGCCTGAACAGGGAACAACGTGGCCAGGCCGTTGGACTTGAGGGCCTCGACTAGTTTGGGATCCAGCTCGTCTCGCAGATCGTCCAAACGAGGTCCGCTGGAAAGGTCGGCGGAGATAATTTCCGGCTGTGAGAGCCACCTGGGCAGAACTCTCTGCACGGCTTTGATTTTTTTCTTCGACGCGGAGCCAAGTATCGTGAAGTCCTGGATGTTCCCCTCGACGCTCCGCGGTGGGACATTTTGGGTATCTTCCTTATCGTGCGCACGTTCCTGTTTTTCAGCGCTTTGCGTCTCAATCGAAGTATCGTTTGCTTCTGCTTTTCTCTTCTTTGCCCTTTTCTTAGGAGAACGAAAAGGAGCAGCTTCTCTTTGAGAAACGTTCTCCTCGCTTGTCGCTTCCGTCTTCTCCGCTGATTTCTTTTTGTCCTCCTGCTCAAGTCTCTCCCTCTTCCTCTCCTCAATCTTTTTCAGTAGTTCGGAGAGATGGTTTCTGGCGGTGTCTGCCTTGGCACCCTCCTCGCCTTCGTATCTAAATACATTTGATTGTTATTGGTAATAATTATAAGAACAATTAATAGTAAATACTACGAGTTATTTTTTAAGCAATAGTTAACGTTACTTCTGAGTATATTGTATACGACGTTGAGGTTTGCGTGTTCGAATGGAACGATCTTTTTCTCCTTTATTTTTATCATCATCCGAAGCTTTTTTTCTAAATCGAGGTTCTCAATCTGTAATAAAAATCTGTAATAAAAATATATGAAAACGTTTGAGTGACTTTCACAGCCTCAATCGGCCAAATAAGGTTTGTGCAATTAAAAAAAAACCAAATCGTTTCGTTCAAGCGACGCAAACGTCGACGTCGTATTATTATTGAGATATTAAAGAGTACACAGTTGAAAGTGTTTTCTTTTAGTTTAAAAAGTATTCAATATCACTTATAGCCCTAAGTAAATAATTAATAGTAATTTGATTAAGTTAAGGGGGGATTGTCTTTTTTTTTCGCAAAATTTACCGCTTTTTGGGAATTTTTTTGTGAAGAAAGTATACAACGGAAAAGTTGTGAAACTTGGCATATAGTTTTATTGATCTGTTTACTACATACAAAAAAAATTTTAAACAATTTCATCAAAAAATCCGCCTCCCACCCCCCTCGACGCGCGATGGTCCTTTTTTGATGGTGTGCACGATTTCTCAAAAACTATTCAACCGATTGCCTTCAAATTTGGACAGAATGCTCAGCTGACATCCTTTTATCGTTTGATGAAGCAAAAAAGCAATACGTTTAATAGTTTTTTATTTATAACAAAAAATTGATCAATTTTTTTCGAAAAATCGATACTTCAAGTTCAAAACGTCACCAAATCGTCAATTTTTTTTTTTTCCCCTTCATCGAACGATAGCTATATGTGTCTAAAGTAAAATGGTTTTTGGGTTTTTGTTGCAAGATGAACGTGAAGGCTGTAATCGTGCACACCATCAAAAAAGGACCATCGCGCGTCGAGGGGGGTGGGAGGCGGATTTTTTGATGAAATTGTTTAAAAATTTTTTTGTACGTAGTAAACAGATCAATAAAACTATATGCCAAGTTTCACAAGTTTTCCGTTGTATACTTTCTTCACAAAAAAATTCCCAAAAAGCGGTAAATTTTGCGAAAAAAAAAGACAATCCCCCCTTAATTGATAAATTAAGTATGCAAACAACTACTTGGTGCGCAACTAAGTTTCCGGGTTTTTTTTACCAATAAAAAATCGAAAGTTTCAAGACAAATACAAAAATTGGTGCATTGGAAGTATTGTCCCTCGCTATTTACACATTTGTGCCATCTCTCTGGCAATACATAAATACCGCGACGATAAAGAGACGCGTCTTTGGACTGAAACCATTCGTCCAACGAATTTTGTACTGCATGGTAATTGGCAAAGTGTAGCCCACCCAAGCCATGCGCCATCGACCGGAACGAGTGATAGTCTGAAGGGGCAGTCTGGCAAATACGGCGGGTGCGGTAGCAAATCCCGTAAATGAATTATTGAATAAATAAATCGATTATCACTGTTGTTTTTAATATTACTATTAATATCAGTATTTTTGTTACATTATTATTATTATGATTATTATTATGATTATTCTAGATTTTATTGCTCCGAGCAACTAAATTAACAGTGTTATTGCATAATTACTGTGAATTAACAGTGCCATTGCATAATTGTTTCGTATTATCATCGTTATCATTGATTGTTGTTGTTGGAATCTAACTAAAAAAAATGAATTATTGAATAAATAAATCGATTATCCTTGTTGTTTTTAATATTACTATTAATATCAATATTTGTGTTACATTATTATTATTATTATTATTATTATTATTCAAGATTTTATTGCTCCAGGCAACGCATTTTCTCGGTTTGCACTGGGAAACATTCACCTACCCCCAGGGGTTAGGCTCGTTCTTAATCTACTCCGGAACAATAATGCTCGCTCCCCCATGACAATGGACTCAATATTCCCTGATAAATAAGGTGGCACAGGCTCCCAGTCTATCGCATAAGAGTGTCGTAGATAGTAATACAGCACCCTCATAACAACCGACATAGCAAATGAGTATCTGAATCTGTTGGCAAGACGCCTTGCCGACGCCTGTCGATCTCCGAGCCAAGGGGTTCTGCCACACAATCTGCCGCCTTATAAATAAAGCCTTTCGCCCCATGAAACTCATGCTGGAGCACAATCTCTGGGAGCACGTCCGAGCTTGTTATTACATCGCTCGCTATTTCGTATTATTATTATTATTGTTGTTATATTGTCATCAAAACTTCGTTGACGAAATGAACGACTATGTTTTACTTTATGAAAAAGAATAACTATGCAAGTACTATTGCCTTTAGCTATGTTATTGTCGTTTGCAAAGTTAAAAAACACTCATGTAACTTTGCAGGTTATAAAAAAGAATTTAGATATGCAAACTACGGAACATGCAGTGTTATTCGTCTTTTATTTAATCGACTAGCTGCAATGTCATCGTCATGCAATTTTGAAAAAGAAAAACATTTTACCTGTTGACTACGAAGAGGTCCATGGCTTGCTTTGTTATTGTTAGCGAGCCTTGCCTACAAGAGATTTATTGAGTGATTTTCAAAGTTCTCGGCGATTCTGCCGCACTTGAATGATTAACTGGTTTTTGAAAAAGTTTTTATATGTTTTAAATGATTTTGTGTCAATTTTTGTTGCACATTGCGATTGTTTGAAGACGTTTTTGTTTTTTAGCAATATGGCGGCCGCTATCTATTGGACACGTGCGTCTGTCATTGATGGACGATCGTGAGGCGCTCGCAGAACGATAGTCGATACTTCGTTGCAGCTGATTATAGTGCAATTTCGATTGTACGATTGTTGAGAAACATCGTCGGTCGACTTTATATCAAGACGATGAACATAAAATTGTCGCTATTGATAAGCTAATTCTGAAGAGTTTTAGTTTCCGTCGCAAATAACGCGATTAGTTTCTGAATGGACTCCGGTAGGGGTTACGTTACAATGATAATTTCGGGGATCTGTGGGTACTGACAACTTCAGAACGTGCTATTTTTATCCAATTGGCCGATTCCACTGGAACCGGCCAATCATCTTGCAGGAAATCGGCTCGAGGATTTATCTAATTTTTACTAGCGTTTTCATTAATCGCAATATTATAAATGACTAATTTTATAAGGGTAATATGGACATCCATCAGCTCTCAGTACGCATCTGTTCGATATGAAACGTCTCAAAAGTGTCCAATTCAGTCGGCAGTATGTCGGTCACTTTCCCAATGCGGTAAAATAACCGAATCGAAGCTTGCAGAATTACAGAAATCAAATAAAGAACGCATAAAAAATAATACAACTAACTCGCAATAAATGCATTTGGTTGCGATTAAAATTTGACATTCATTTAAATATGACGGGAAGATTCTCTACTTTTCAGTGTTCCTTCATTTTCTCTTTTGCCTCGAATATGCAATACCCCGTAACCTTCCACGTGTGAAAAATGTTCTGAAAAATAATAGAAAATATCCTCATGGATCGATATACGTATAACAATGGTTCATCGCAAATTGTTCAAAGGGGAAGGATCATTTCCTTCTACAAATTGTAAAGTGCTTGACTAGCGTAGTTTCCGCTTTCGCCGACAACAAGCCAGCGCGCTTTAGCCGACTTCCTTTTCACGACGTGCTCGCCAAAATGCAGAAGGTGAGAACTCCGAAATTCCTCATATTAAGGACAATTCAACGGGTTTTATAATCGAGTTTTTGCGTATTGCCAAAAGGTACAGAAGCAGAAGGAACCGAACCACTCGGTGCAAGTCTTCGGACGCAAGGTTAGTGCAATTTCGATAACATTGATGGTACTGACGTGCGGTTGCGTGGCCGACATAACCTCTCGGCACAACGTTGCTCCACGCGTTTTCCTACGATCGAAGCTTTTACGTGTAAACTTGACTAGTATATCACTTTTATTTCGTCATTTCAAGATAAAATCGCAAGGAAAAATAAAAAAATCTGCACGTATGACGAGAACCGCCCTTTTATTCCGCTATTAATGAATCGCGCCTCCCGCTAGACGGTCTTACAATTGGTTTTTTCGGTAGCGAAATGCTGGGAATTCACCGAACGATAAAGACAATTCGAAATTCTATTTAATTGAAAGTTTTCTTGTTTATTCAAGAAATTGAACGAAGTTGCTCTCGCAATAAATTTTTGTATTCACCTTAGCGGACCACGCAACTGTGATAATTACTAATTCACAACAATAAAGACGTTTGGCTTTCCAAAAAAAAATTAGCGGCGTGCTTGTTCTTTTATCTTTTGTTGCAAAATTAAGAGGTTACGATGGTCTGAAAATCAAGTCTATTTAAAAACAATGTTGGAGGTATAAGCAAGACGATTGAAGAATTGTTCAGACATTTATTTGTATGTAAATTATCAAAGTTGTGTACCAAATTTTATTTAAAAAAAGAGTATTTGTAACATTGTATTTGATTTTGCCTGCTTGGTTGATCTGAAACAAAAAAACGAGTTTTATTCAAATATAGACAATATTGGCTATGACTTGTTTGAGGTTTTTTGTTTTTATCGTGTTTCAACCATTTTTCGAGGAACAATAACATTATCGTTAATAACTGATGAAAAAAATATGTTTATATATATATATTATATAAAAATATAAATTTCCCGTCAATCTGTTCGGTACGTGTCGAGAAAAATGACATAGCTTTGAGAAAAATGTGCTTGAAGTTTTACTAGCAGTTTTATCGTAATCATAAGTGTACCTTCCATTTGTGATTCCCGTACCGTAAGCTGGACCTCCCTCGTAGATCTTAAAAACATAGTTTTCGTCATTTCCTACTCGTGCACAGATTTTCAACCAACTGCCGCAGAGTAAACTGAACTTACGATATTTTTGTTCGTTAATGCTTGTAAAAGAAACTAACTGTTTTCGTAAAAATTAAAAATATCACGGAATTGCTTGTCGCAGAAGCGAACACCCTGAAAACATCGCGTAACGTATGGAAAAAAAACACTTGACGGCCAATCGAATTTTCCCCATGCCACTACATCAATCATCCCTAAACAGCCAGATAGCCAGTAAGAAAAAAAAATTCCAGAAATAATGTTGAAAAGTCGAGGTACTTTATTGAAAAATATTCACCAAGTGACGAAATGAAAAAAAAAGTTGACGTTTTTTCTCATTGATTGCCATTTTTTAACATTTTTCCATTCAAATGACTGTATCTTTGGCAGAATTTGACGTATTTACATTCGTAAAAAAACGAAAATGTGCGTCTTTTTATGGCCTTCCAGAAAAAAATTAATTTAGATTTTATTGAGCAAGTCGCGCGTCCGTTGCAGAGCAAAATATGCAAAAATATTTTTTTTCTTAAGGAAAGACACTCGTTATTTTATTTTTTTAAATTTCCCCGAATTGTGAATATGAAAAACGGATTTTTGGTATTTTTTATATTATGGGATTCCTAAACAGCGTGAACAGCTATTTTTTTTATTTATTAATATTCGATTGAAGCGTGTGGAGTACTGTCAATAGATATGACATATATGTCATATGTATTTCAAAAACCTGGTGAGCATACAGCGAGTGCTCCCCACTCTTCAATGGAATATTAATTTTTTTTTATGCGAAAAAAGAATAGCTGTTACTTCACGGTGTTTAGGAATCCCATAATATAAAAAATACCAAAAATCCGTTTTTCGTATTCACAATTCGGGGAAATTAAAAAAAATAAATTAACGAGTGTTTTTCCTTGCGAAAAAAAATATTTTTGCATATTTTGCCCTGAAACGGACGTTCGACTTGCTCAATTAAATCTGAATTAATTTTTTTCTGGAAGGCCATAAAAAGACGCACATTTTCGTTTTTTACGAATGTAAATGCGTCAAATCTTGCCAAAGATACAGCCATTTGAATGGAAAAATGATTTAAAAAAAATGGCAATCAACGAGAAAAAACGTCAGAATTTTTGTTATTTAATTTCGACACTCGGTGAACATTTTTCAATAAAGTAACTCGATTTTTCAAAATTATTTGTGGAATTTTTATTTTTACTGGCTGAAGTGACACGGATCGCCTCATATTCCGTTAGGGACTGAGGAAAAAGCCAACGTCGCTGTGGGAAAACTAATGGCTGGGTTGCTTGTTGAAAATAGAAAAGCGCAACTGCAGTCGCCTACTGCAAGCGCGGACGTGGAATACTGCGCGTGAACGGACGTCCCCTGGAGCTGGTCGAGCCCCGCGTACTCCAGTACAAATTGCAGGAACCGATTCTCCTTCTAGGAAAGGTACGACCATCGTCGCAATAGCGATGCTTGTCCTGCAAGTGCGATGGAAAAAAGAGGAAAAAAAAAAGGAACGCTGTGTTATTTTTGCAGGAAAAGTTTTCCGGCGTTGACATCAGAGTCAGGGTGAACGGCGGTGGTCACGTGGCTCAGATCTACGCCATCAGACAAGCGATATCCAAAGCACTCGTCGCTTATTACCAGAAGTGTAAGAATTGTTACCGCTCATGATTTCTATTTTCATTTGGGATGACGGTGTTGAGATTTTACGCACAGTTAATAGTCTTGCCAAGTTTGAGTATTTTTTATTCAAAAATATTCATAAACGATAAAGTTCTTATTTCGTAAACGCAGTACCGCTGCTGCTGCGTGGCCAATCGGCGTTGTAGGTGGTTCTGGCAACTAAGGTCGTTTGAAACGATAAATAAAAAAATATCCTTTTCATATGGTAATAAAACCTTTCGAACGCCTGAATACTTTTTGGACACATTGAAAATTAAGAAAATGTTAAAGTGTCGTGTGTAAAAAATGTCATGACTCCGTCAATTTTTGCAAATTGACCGTAAAACCACTAAGTTATCAAGCCACGCAATAAAAATTCCCATTTTTTTTTAAATTTCAAGTTCATGCACTCCGCACAATCGCTTCATTTTGCAACGCTCATTTCTGCCGCATCGGTCGTTTATTCTTATCGCGTTCCCACCGGAAAGTGTTCGTTTTTACGAAAAGAAAAAAACACATTGATATTCGCATTGCTGTATTTGCAATTTTTGCTACGACTTGGCGTTATTTCAGTTTCCGAACGGAAATTTCTAATGTAAAATTCTACAAGGAAATATTATTAAACAATCGCAAATCGATGGATTGTCCGCAGATGTGGACGAGGCCAGCAAGAAGGAAGTCAAGGACATCCTGATACAGTACGACCGTACCCTCCTCGTCGCCGATCCGAGACGCTGCGAGCCCAAGAAGTTCGGCGGTCCGGGTGCGAGGGCGCGCTACCAGAAATCTTACCGTTAATCTTCGTGGGTTCTGCGTATGTTCTATTCGCATAATTGAATAAAAAAAAAGTCCGAAAAAACCAACTTTGTTTCTACTTACAAATTCATCACTCTACTAATTCTTTCGCAAAGATAGAACACGCGAGACAGCCTCATTCGAAAGCAAACATACGTTTAAGTTTTTGAATGAGCGATAATTACAAAAAAGTGATCTTACCTACTTCAAAGTGCATACGGAGAATATCTTACCGTTTAAAAGTTGAAAAATGACATAGTAAATTAATTGGCAATACGTTTTAGAGCGGTCGTCTAGTTTCTAGTAGGAAACTTTCAGCAGGACTTGCCTGGGGCATATGCCAATACTTTGAAAGTTTGTTTATATGCATATTCGCACATTACAGCCGAAAATACCACGATCTTACATACAGGTCTTGAAACGAAGGCGATTTTCAGTGGTGGGGTTGGCACGCTTGGTCGCCAAGGCGCTGCTGTCGACGGATGTGCTTCCTGATGCTGAATTACGTGCAAGAGAAAATCAGCGTATTCCTTGCACAGGA
The DNA here is from genome assembly GCA_951751655.1 of Ophion costatus. Classification (NCBI taxonomy): domain Eukaryota; kingdom Metazoa; phylum Arthropoda; class Insecta; order Hymenoptera; family Ichneumonidae; genus Ophion; species Ophion costatus. The sequence continues at coordinate 3,743,127 of OX632363.1, forward strand.
AAGAGAGTTTCTTATACTCATACGCATCGTGTAATATAGAATCGAAAACACGTCCCGAGTTGCGAGGAGCCACAAATCGCTCTTCTGAAAAAGTTACCAACCGTTACAAATGTTGGCTTGGATGCAGCCAACCGCCTGACACAAGGCAATTGGCGAGTCATGTGCCCGGCCATGCTCCTGACACTGCAGACCTTTCCCATGGTAAGAAACGATGCGAAGAATGTGCTCTATGATCGATATATATATATACACAGGGTGAGGCACATAAAGTGTTACAGAGCATCAGCACTCAACCTATTGATCATATCCAAAAATGTTTAAGACAAAAGTTTCAGGGTTCGAGAACGATTTTGGATATGATCAATAGTTTGAGTGCTATTGCTCTGTAATACGTTATGTGCCACACCCTGTACACATAGTCAACCGGGGTTTCGACTAGCAGCGCCACACAAGTGGCACAAGTCTGCAGTTATACCCGAGCGACAAAGCGGGGGACAGAGAGTGACCACTTTCTTATCATGGGAAAGGTCTGCAGTGTCAGGAGAGAGCCACCGGTCATTACCACACACTGAATCTCTCTACATATGTACATACGAAATATATATAGTAAGACCGCAGCGCCACCCATAGTATTTGCAGCTTTAGGGACAAATGAAAATGCCGGATTTGGACTCCAGGATCTAGTCTTCATGTGCCATCATTTTCACCCTGCCCAAGAGGTAGTAAGCACCGTATCTATTTCTTCAGCTCCGTACTGAATGTATTTGTGAAAAAGGATCGGAAGGCTTCCATAAGCGTAATGTGATCAGCCATCGGAATACATCGATGTTCTGTATATTGTTTTCTATAAAATATTGTCCCGTGGATCATACGCAAACTGCACAGAATGATCAGCATCACAGCATGATCATCAAAATGCCGCTCTGTGGAAGCGTCTTGACCTGACCCTACATAACCTTAAACAGAATTATATTTCTCGGACCGACACATTTATTATATCTTCGGAGTACAGAAGTTCTATATACATCGCAATATTTGCCACCACCCCGAATATACAAATCCGCGCAAATTTTACTGCGGATCGCCTTTACAAAATATTGTTTACAAATACGAGTGATTTTTTATGAATCGATCAGCGCGATCCACGAAATATGTACAATATTCGGGGTGGGCGCTTTGTCCGATCTCGCTTTCAAGGTGGGTCTTACGAAAAAGTCGTTTTGTCTCTGGAATTTCGCGATCGAACGAGCCGCGCATCGGCGTCTACGGGACCGGTCGAGTTTTTAATAAATCGCAACTCTGCTGGGTCGTCGATATTTTTCCGAGCTCGTTACGCCTTAAGGTTCCTGAATTACCCAACGTGATATCTTGTCGTTGAGTTCCGGCGTTTTTGCCGGTTCTGCGGCTCGCTTATCTTCGCTACTCGCGTCCGAATCATTTTCGCCCGATTCGAATTCGTACGTTTTACCGTTCTCCGACTGTTTCGACGAGTCGTCGGCCCAAGAGCGTCGATTCTGGAAAGAAATAAGTACCGAATTCGCTACAGTTACGAGTACAACGTTGACGACGCGGAGGACTTTAGTGAATTCAAATAGGAAGGGGGCGAGGGAAAAACAAAAATTACCATGCTCAAAAGTTCCGAGCCGGCCTTTCTCACTCTTCTTACGAGGTTGGCACCGAATTTTTTCTTTTTCGCCGAACAGCTCTCCATCTTCCTGTAATGGTCCATTATTTTTTCCTCGAGCTTTTCCTTTTGCCTGCAGAGATGATTGACCTTGTCCCTGGAAAAGGATGGAATAAACTTTGTAAACAGTTTCTGAAGGAGTTTATATCTTATACTTATAATAAAACTGTAAAGACTGTCGGTCTGTATGTCCTCGCACCACTTAAAAACTACTGAACCGAATGAAACGTGGTTTTCTCTGTTGTATAGTTTGAAATGCTACGAAGGTAATGGCATATGTTTCATTTAAATCGAACGAGTGTAAGCTGAGCAATAACCTAAAACCGATTTATGTGTTGTTTTTTTTCGTCTAAGTACACGCTGTTCGCGTTTGTTACCTACTTTTTTCCCCACTGTGTTTCTTTCCTCCACTGTTTTTCTACACTCCTTTTTCTTCACGTTTTCTCCCTGCCCCCCCCCCCCCCCCCCCCTCCTTGCAGCCGCAGCCGACTTTCCCCTCTGTATCGTATTCATCATGACATATCTGTCATGGGTATAGGGAAACTGCGGAAAACCTATACAGCCGGTCATCAAGTTCGACACCCAGTCGTGGAACTAGTCTTATTTCGCCGCGAAATGCCGAAGAAAAATATTTCACGACAAAATGTACACGACTGGGATTTGAACCCGGGAACTCCCGGTCCGCAGGTTTAGTGGCAAGCGCGCTAACCACTAGACCATCGCACCGGTTCACCTAGTTATGACTAACTAGGCGCACCGGTGTGTGAGAGCGTGAATGTGCGATATTCAAGTGCTTGGACCTGTCTCGCGTTTCTACGAAAATGTAGAAGCGGTCAAACACTGTGTTACTACTTCTAACGCCTGAAGCAAACGAACGCTAGTTCGACGATGATTAAAGATATCCAAGTGTAAATAATCTATGCTAACTGCATGTGGTATGGGGGGATGGAGTTGATAAATTGTACGAAAGTGCGTACAAATTTGTGTGCCTGCATCGCTTTTATTTATGTAATCTGACGGTCGAACCGAATCGGTGACGCCACGAGCTACAACGTAATATCTCTTTTTCTGTAAGATATCTAGAACTTTTGATGCTTCACGAATTTTTCTACGATAACATTATTTCGAACGAGAGTGAAGGCAGACGTCCTAGGACCAATGATGACGTCGGAAGGGTCCTGAAATAACGATGACCTCATGAGATTAAGATCGATGTGGAATGAAATAATACGGAGATCGATGAAAAAATCGAAAGCTTCGAGGAAAGGAAATGCAGCTGTCTCGCGTTCGAGATTGATAAATGTGATGTTCTCGTATTTTTTACAGTTGAAAGGTCAAACCAACGGTAAACCGCGATTTATTAAACAATATACAAGCTAACAGGGTTGAAAAGATGGATGCAAAAATATGTCTAGAATAACAAAGTGGCTATGTAAAGTGCAAATAAACCAAATGTCGTAGTTAATAAACGGATGATCTTGGTGATGCGGAAAGGTGGACGGGAAGAAATGGTTGAACGGAGGAGGACACCTACCGTCGTAGAAACGAGGATTATCTCCGAAACCAAGTCCATTTGCTGGGAAAGCATCGATCCACAGATTTTGGCAAAATCTCTAACGAACAATGACAAGGTATGGCGCATAGAGTATATATTTAGATCATGGAAAAAAAATGAAAGGAGACTAATGTAAAAAGTTATTAGAATCTTCAACAAGAGGCTGAAACGCCCATCCGGAAAAAAGACCCGCGAAGCCTTAAACTGCAATTCGCGCATACCCTCTCGGATTTGTCAAGCATGATATCTACACTGTCTACGTGTTCACAAGATGAACATAAACGTAAATATGTCGAATCCGATGAAGGAACAACGGCGAGCGACCGGTCCAATGTACAACTTGCGAATAAATCGAAACAGAAGCAAACGAGAACTTGGAGTAATCGGGGCAAGGGAGTAAAGCCAAAAAACTCGCTGGCGACCAAAAACGCGACCGATCACCGGAAGAGGAAGTAACGCGTGCGCTAAAGCAATATTTAAAGTGTTGTCAAGTAACGTAAATATTTGTATCGATGTGTTGTCCATAGAAAAATGATAGTAAGCATAACCCGACCTAACGAGAACAACGTAATGATATGAGGTAATAATAATGGTCGAAATCAATTGTTCATATGTTAATTAGGAAGCAATCGATGTTTACAACTTCACCGAGCCTGCTACCGGTAACGACGAGTTCGATCCTGGCGAAGGGACATCGAAATCAGCGGTTGACACGGGTGATCGTATCAGAAATAAATCTACAAGCGTACCGGTAACAAGTAAAAGTGCCGCAAAACAAATCTTACTTACAAAGGTAACAAATATTAGAAAAGAACACATTTTGAATACTGAACGACGAGAGTAAAAGAAAAAATAATACTAAACGTATGTTTAATTATTTTTATACAGAACCAAGGAAGAACAAAAAAATATACCGGTAGGGATAAACAAACTACAAAATCATCAAGTTTGCGTGAGGGAGTTTGTAGCCCATAATTCCGAACACAGTGACGTAGAAGGGTAACAGAATGCTTATGGTGCCGAGAACGATGATAATTTGGAAATGGTTACGAAGGTAAAATAGCTTTGTAAAAAAACTGAGTGCGACTACAAAGTGTATTGAATTTTTGTAATGGATCATAATTGCCTGTAGTGTAATGAAAAAAATTTTCATCCCTCCATGAACGACCATTGCATTGGATCTTTGCACCGATTACAAATATTTCCTAATTAATTATGATATACCCACACAGCCATTAGAAGGGTTGGAGAATGTCAAGAATTTCAAGTCATTGGAAAAACGACTCATGGAACAAAAGAAAAAGAGTCGAACAACTTATGTAAAACCGTTGGTGGATTTGCGTACGGTTGAAGGGAACGAAAATGTCGAATTGGCAAGTGGCATAATTCTGAACGCATTGGCGCTGTCCAAAGCTGCCGCCGCTCGCGATTTGCGCAAAAGACTTAACGTATTGATGAACAGTTATTGGACCCCAGAACAGATGAGAAAACTGGTACTGTCCGAAAATCGATCGACCGAATCCAGAGGCCAACAAAAAATTAAAGAAGCGACAATAAAGGGACTTCTTGGTAAGTATCCGAGATTACATTTGAAAAAAATGAAATGCGATCGAAATATCATAGCAAGCATTATTATTTGCATCAGACGTATGCTTCGCCCTGCAAGAAACAAGGAACATCACATGTAACGGTTTGAGAAGCTACGAAGACGGCAGGAAAATGATAGTCGCTAAATTGAAGTCTCACCGAAGCAAGTTGAAATCGCGAGAAAAAAATGATCGTCCGCGTAGGAGCCGACCGATGAACACAACACAAGACGAAGCGGACGAGGACACATACTCGTACAGCGATATGTCAGAGGATTAGAGTTAAAAATTATTACGATATATTTTTTTTAAGATGACCATCGAACGTCCGATAAGCCAAGAAGCTTTGCATGTACGATCGGGAAAACTTGTCCTTTTATGTATTGATATAAATGAAACGCAGGACGATGAGTGATTTGCGACGAGCGCTTAATATTTTATTTATGCTGCTCTTACTCGTTTTTAACAATTACAATTTACCGGTACGTTAACGAATAAGAGAGAGAGAGAGAGAGAGAGAGAGAGAGAGAGAGAGAGAGAGAGAGAGAGAGAGAGAGTTGAATAAAAAAACTTTAATTGCTTTTCAAATCATCTAAAACAAATGGTACAAAATGAACCAACGAAACGCGTATCGAAGGTACGATAAAAAATTACCGTTATGATGAAATTTACAAACGAGGCGACTCAATTTACGAAAATGTTTAAAAATCCCGAATATTCTGAAACGAGCAAAGCATTGGGTGCATTAAAGTTGCGAAACCATTCCACATAAATCGTTCATTTAAAGATACTTCCCAATACATTCGAACAGCCAAGTTTTTGTATGGTTCGGAACTCATTGATTCTAATAAACTCCCAAACGAATGTATGGTGTAAAAATGACCGGCGTTTGGGAAACGGATTGAAAATGAATGATTAAACGTGAAACACAGGCGGCAACCGCAAAGCGTTACATTTTTTTATGATAAAAAATACTATTGATAATACTTACCGGTACTTTACATTGTAAAGAAAAAGAAAATTTTGTGTTGAACTTTACGCACCATCAACGCCGTTACGTATGTTATGTGATGAATTTTTGTAAACTTATATAAAAAAAATGTGATTACAAATGGCAATTTAATTTATGTAACATGAATTTCGATGTGTTTATCGCGATATTGTAAAAATGTTTGTAATTATTTATATGTAATGAAAGATTATGATTTTTCCGACTATTTTCATGACAATGCGGAGAGCTTCTCTCTGATATGAAATTGAATGTAGTTTGGAGAAACGGCATTCAATTTCAGTTGAGAGAAAAGCGCTACGCATTGTCGGGAAGCGACAACCGTCAACAGACATGTCAAGCGATAAACGTCAACAAACGACCGATCAATTGAGGTGGTTTGGAAAAGTGGCGAAGGGACTGCTAGGTAAAGGCACTGAAAGGTAAAATTAATAGAGGAATGAAACGAACACCGACAAAAGAATTGTTCGAGTATAAGAGACTGTTCAAGTGCATGATAAGGCGGAAAGGATAAAGGAGAAAAAAGGCGAACGATAAATGTAAATTCAAAAAATAGTAAAAACTCGCAAGGGTGTACCTACAAATGAAGAACCACTACTATTATAACACACTTTTAGCCAAGACATTATATCCGAAATTTGGAGGATTTTGATTCGAATTGTACTGCAAAATGTTTAAATAAAATGATTTTCAATTATATTCCCATCAGTTGGTCGATTTTTACTGCCATTTTGGTTTATGCGGGTTTTATTTTTACGGCCTCGTTAAAATTTGATAAAGGACTTGCGCCTAGTTAAATTTTTTGCAAATTTCGATAATTGGTTTTCGACGAATTCTCACAATATAACATTCAACGATATTCTTTATATACTACAACCATGTTTACCTCGTTTTTTCGTGCGTGTAAACAGGACCTAAAAGAAGTCTTTTAGGGCCTAGGTCTTAAAAATTGGCGCGTTTGCTTTTGTCACGGTCATAGAACGGCACTTTCACCCAACTCGCCGACAAACTTGTATCGGGATAAATAACATATTTATTCATCCCAAAATTATCTTTGCAAATACTACATTCAAATATAATGATGCATTTAAAAAGTGCCCTGATATCACACGTATGTTTTCAAAATCGGTGAAAACCACGGCACCGATCAACTTCAAATTTTACATACCGAAAGGAGTGCGTGAACGGGGAAATGTTTTTTTCGAAGCTTAGTTTGTTTGTTTGGGTTTGTGTGTGTGTGTGTGTGTCAGAATTGGGCAGCAGATATTACTTTTGTAATTTCATTACCCGTAAATTACAATTGCTGTAAATAACTGCAATATTTAGTCACTAATTACAATTGCGGGAAACAATTATAAATTTTTATTTATCAATTACAGTTACTATAAACAATTGTAATTTTGTGATTATCAACTACAATTACTCGAAATAATTGTAATTTTTGGCTGCTAATTACAATTACTTGGAAGAATTGTAATTTTTCCGTTATCAATTACAATTACTTGGAAGAATTGTAATTTTTCCGTTATCAATTACAATTACTGGAAAAAATAGTCTTTTTTGTATTATTCATTACAATTACTTGCGAAAATTGTTACTTTTTTATATCAAATACAATTTTCTTACGATAAACCCTTTAACGTCACAAAGACACTTTTCACAAGTCTTCTTTCCGACGTGATTATTTACCATGAAAATGTCGGGGAAAAAATTCCTAAAGTACCTTGTCGACTATTTTCAAGGCCGCTCTTTCGAATGGCGCAACGGAAATTTCGCTAAAATTATTTTTTATACAATATTTTTGCAAAATATTGTATAAAAAAGCTTCGTTTTTACGAGAAAAAAAACGAGATATTCATTTCGATGCATAGAATTCTCTCAAGCAAAAAAAATCTAATGAAACCACATTGCGTGGTTTACTATTACCGAAAGTAATTTTGATAATTTCTGATTTAATTACAATCACTTAAAATAATTGTAATGATTTCTGATTCAATTACAATGACTGAAAGTAATTGTACTGAACTTCGATTTAATTAAAATGACTCAATGTAATTTTGATTAACTCCAATTCAATTACTAGTACTGGAAATAATTTCAATGGACTCTAATTCAATTACAATTATCGAAAGTAATTTTAATGAACTCCGATTCAATTATTATTACTAAAAGTAATTTTAATGGAATACGATTTAATTGCAAATTACCTTTAGTAGTTTGTAATTGTTAATTTTTTATTACAATTTTGCCCAGCACTGGTGTGTGTGTGCGTGCGCGCGCGCGCGCGTGTGTGTGTGTGCGTTTTCATATCGTTATATGAGATAATTATGTGGAAAGTTTACCGCGCAGAATTGAATACTCACGTGTACAATTTCTCCTCCATGTGATAATGTTCCTTGTCCTCGAAGGAATGGGTTAGCAATTCGCGATATTGCGTAAACAGCAGGCTCAAGTGAGTCATCAACGATTTTCTGTTGCTCTCGAGACCGGAGTTGACTTGCAGCAACATCTTGGAGGTCTGATTGAGCTTGCTTATCTCGAGCTCCATTGCCGCGCATTTTTCCGTACTCGCGCTCAATTCGCTCTGCATTTCCGTTTGTTTCAGACTCAAACGGTTCATCTCTGCCTTGTCTCTCGCGTGATCCGCCTGAAGGTTTGCGTACTCGGCCTTCAATTGGTCCGTGCTCGTGTACAGTTTCATAAAGTCCTCCTGGATGATTACATTTTTCTAGTTAAACGAAGAAAAAAGATACTCGCTACCGATATTTATCAAATTCATGAAAAGTGTTTTTTTCGCGGCTTTTTCACCATTTTGCTGCCGACCGAAAAGTCGATTTTATCTCGAAAATCAATTCGTGAAGTAAAAAAATCCTTGTTACATTTTTCCAGAGGCACCATTTAAACAATTTTGTTTAGTTATATTATTCCCAACGTTATATACGTACTATTATTATTCCAACTTCCCCACTTTGATTAGACCATTTTTATCATCCAAAAGAAATTTAAAATTAAATCGATCGACACAAAATAAGTTGCATAAATTATCAAAATATTTGGCAATAAAGATTTGGGTTAGTTATATCGGAAAATGAATGTCACAATGCGATCGTTGAATGACGTTATGTACCTCGAGTTTCGAGTGCTCGAGGCGCAAATTGCTCAAACGATTCGCGTTCGCAATTGCCGTTTTCTTGTCCGCGTTCGAAAATTTCTTCTCCGTTTCTAAACGTCGACACGCCTCGCGCAAACTTCTCACTGCGTTTTTCGAGTCTCGGAGATTCGCCTTCAGGGTTTCCCTCTCGTGAAGAATTTCCTCGTACTCGCGATTCAGCTGTTCGTGCAACGTTTGCAAAGTTGCCTGGTCGTTGACTACTCGAAAGTGAGCCCGTTCCTCGGCGAGGCAATCCTTCGTCAGCTGTGAGGACGTGAAAGAAGAAAAGCAGCCTTCGATGGTGATATTTCCTCCGCGATAAACGTGACAATAATCGATATTGGAGCATCGAAAAATACTGGAGACATCGGTGCATAAAAAGTGCATTCACTTTCTCCTCGTTGGCAAGAGTTTTTCATCGAAATATTTGAATGCACCTATTAAGTTGCCACAGGCTCGATCATAATCGATTCATCGAGAAACAGGTTCATCGAAATGTATTGTATGGATTTTTCATACAATCTGGATATGAAAGACGTTTTTCATATCCGAATATTATAAATATATAAGTATATAATAAATATATAAATATAAGAGCAAAATCATACTCTTTATTGTTAAAAAAATAAATTCGAAACCCTGCACATGATTACCCAGAACAAGTTCACGAAAATGCCTTTTTTCCGGCCACGCGCTAGGTGTGCGCCTAAGGATGTTGCGTCCCAAATCGCAAATGATAATAAAATTCTGAAAATTTGGTTTGTTTTACATGAAGTATTCAGGAGGTCGTGGAAAAATTTCATGACGATTAAGTAGCTATTTATCGAACAATTAACATTAACATGTTTCATAGGGACTCAACATCCTTAAATCTTTAAACGCGTTTTTCTCGAAATGAGATTTTTCAAATTGTTGACATTGTAACGCAAAGAGCAATTATCCGATTGATTTGAAATTTGAACTGAGTACTCTTGAATATATTTACTCTACAATGACGTAGAATATTTTCGATGAAAATTGACCATTTGGCATTGAAAAAAACGACCATTTATAGGCAAGAAAACGGACGATTTTTTTTTCATAATTACGCCATTTTGTTAGATTTCGATATTTTTCGAAAATCCTACGTCATTGTACAGAAAATACCTTCCAGTTTAAAGACATTTTTGCCTTTTTCGGTTTCGGCTACTCAATCGGCCGGAATCGTGTCAGCAGTGGAGAACCTTTTTTTTTGGCGCCTCCGAAGGCAGTGCACAAGTCGCTTGCATTTCAATATTTTTCTACGAAAAAATTATGCAATACAGGTCAAATATAGCCAAATATATTCTCAATTTTCCGAAACATTCAATTGAGTACTTTTCTTCGAAAAAATTCCCGAAAGTCACCCAAATTTTCCGCGTTCACACTGGTATAGCCCCTTGGATAAATACTATAGATTGACAATAATTGATCAATTCTACCTCTTCCTTCTCCGCAGCGAGCTGAGAATTGGTGAGTTCGAGAGCCGCGTGCTGACGCGTTCCGGACGTACTTTGCGACTGGAGGGTAGTTAGGGACACCTCCAGTTTCATTTTTTCGCATTTCAGATGATCCGCCGTTGCTTGGAGCCCTCTCGTCTTCGTCAGGAGGCTCTCGATTCCTTTCTGCGCGATGAAAAATATTTTTCCTACCAGTAATCGTAATAATCACCTCGACATTTGTGTTTCTCGAAATTCCGGCAAGGCTCGAGCAATAATATCATACGTGATGATAATACTTATTCTTCGTACATAGCTTATGAAAAAAAGACAACATTTTTTTTCTCACATATAACAAAATATAATAATCAGTTCTTATTTGTTATGAAAGGTACATACGATTTGTAAAAGTTGTCGACCTTAAGGTAAAACGAGCGCGCCCTTGATTTCTATAGATTTTGTTCGAATTTAAACCAAACATTGTTCGTATCATCATGAATGTTTGAGTGAAATTTCATAACAGTCGATTATTCAGATTGGGAGATAACAGGGTTTAAAATTGAAACTTTTAACCCTGCAGGGTCTGCATCGACCGGAAGCCAGGTCACATAATAATAACAGAGGGAAAAGTTTTATCACGAAACTGTAGATTTATGTATATGCTCTAACGCATGTAGCGCGTGATATTTTTGTTTCCGACGACCGCGCCAGGTCTACCTCGACATTTAAGGGAGCTTTCCAGTGTGAAATTTTCAAAAAATCGATTTTTTTTTTTTTGCTTTATCGAATAGTATACACTCTTCCGAATATTCCCTGAAATTTTCATGCCGAAATTCAGATTATTTCGGTTACTGTACAGCATTTCTTGGAAGGAGGCAACGGAGCGCTACAGCTACAGCGAAACTTTGAACGCGTTTTTCTCGAAACAGCATTTTTCAAAACGGTGTCCAACTTGGAGGGCAGAGTTTTAAAGCTATCAAGTTGAATTTTTTACACAATATTCTTAACGTCATTGTTTATCGTGCTATGGAAGCTTTTTTTTTTTTTGACATCTTCCTATTTTTTTGTAAAAAAAACTGCCAAAAAAAATGCTAAAATCGATACTTTTTGTTCAAACCGGCGCCATTTTTGCAAAAAAAAAAAAAAAAAAGCCTCCATAGCACGAAAGCCAATTATATACCGATCAATAATCTTTTTGTGTTTTTTGTTTCAGATCAAAATTGTGACCCCCAACGTGGACACCACATCCAAGTGCATTTTCTGCAACAATTGTTTCATCATTTTTATAGATATTAATTAATAAATAAATCGATCTTTAAAAAATTGTTTTGTATTCTTCAATACCCAATTAATATACAAAAAAAAAACCAGACCGATTAGATTATTTTTTCTTTAAAAAAAAAAATCGCGAAAAACAGCGATTTTTCGGGCTGTCACACTGGAAAGCTTCCTTAAATAAATTTTGGCATACGAAGTTCTACCTTCTGTGAATCGATGACGTCCTGCAAGTTCTTCGTCGCCGATGCAACATAAACGGAAGCGTCGCTCTCGGGCTCGGCCCTCGTCCCGTCCGGCCCAACTTCGCCCACGACTTTACGCTTCACAAGATCAATCACTTCGGGAATATTTGAAATGCTGAAAGAATCAAACCGTTGCAAACTTCGATAAGGAAATTCTTGCGTAAAAAAAAACGTCCTAGTTTTTCTTTCGATTCGACGGTTTTCGACGATCGTACCTTTCCAAAATACTTCCGAGTGAAAAAGTCGTCAGCGACGATTGAACGTCGAGGCCCAATTTCCCGAAGATCTCGTGAAATTGTTGACTGTTCAATTTTTCGGCGACGAGACTCGACTCGAGATTCTCGAGGGCTTCGCGATCCAACGTCACTCGGGAATTCAATTCTTCGTACGATTTCTCAATCTCTTGGAGCCTGAAACGTAAGTAGTGAACGTGTTGGCGATAATTTCTCGCTTTAGTTAATTCCCTTTGAGATTTCTTAGTACATATACGAGTTAACTCAAGATTATAATTTCTTAAGGGGTAAGGCCACTGTAAATTTTTTGAAAAATCGATTTTTTTTTATTGGCTATAAAAAACTATTCGCAAAACTTTAAACGCGTTTTTCTCGAAACATGGTTTTTCAAAATGGCACGCAGCATAACTCGAACAATTTTCATTTTTTTTACTTGAAATTTTAACCAGATGTGAACATTTACATTATCTTGAGAATGTCGATCGGAATTTTCAAGAACTTTATTTATTGATTTTTTATTAACAAAAAACGTGCCGTTTTTTTCGTCAAAAATCAATTTTTTTTTTCAAACGCACGCCAAATCCACAAAAATTGATACTTTTTAAAATCCGATCGACATTCTCTAGCTATAGCCCTCTAGATTAATGGTTTTTTTTTTTTGTTCTAGATTCAAAAGTGCACCAGTGGTGCTGCGTGCCGCGGAGCCCTGGAAGCAAAACATGTCCCGGGAAGATAGCTGTGGAACCGCCATTTTGTTTTTTTTTTACTGTAAAAAAATTTTATAATAAAGTTTAATGTATGCCCGATAACACCATTAAAAGTTTTTTTTCAAATACCTTCAATTTCGGGAGCAAAAAATTAGTGAAAAAACCTTTTTTTTGGGCCGTTACAGTGGCCTTACCCCTTAATGAACGTTACAATTTCTCAAGTAAAAATGGTAATGGTTTAAAAATAATAATTGCTTAAGCGGCCTTCTCAATTTAGACACTATTTTCATGCATTTTTTTGATAGATTTATATTATAGATATTGATATAAAAGTTTTTACAATTAATAAATACATTAAAGTTTTTTTTATGTACTTACACTACCGGCGGAAAGTGCCCGAACGGTTCTTCATGCCATTTCGCCGGTAGTTGGGCTAGGCCAATTTGACCAACGGCATTTTAAAGAGGGGAGATTTACCTACATTTTGGTTTATCAAAAAAATGTTTACGATTTTTTTTACACTTGGCACCCAGTTTTGAAAACGACAATTTTCTGTCGTTTTTTTGTTGTTTTGTGAGTGGACCCCGTTTACAGTAAAAATCTTTTTTATGCATTTCTCCAATTAAAATCATAAAAGGGGAAGCCTAAGCTTCAATTTCGTTTTGTAGAAAAATTTTTGCGATTTTTTTTCCCAAAAATATTTCGTTTTTTCGATAAAAATATACAATATGAAAATTGCTCCGGAGTACGAAAACGACGAGGTTTACAACAAAACCTCAAGACGGTAAAAAGTTGCGTTACTTTTTGTTGAGTTCATGAGAATTTTTTCAGATTTTTTTGCGAAATTTTTAAAAAATTTATTTCCGGTCGGAACTCGATTGATCTCAACACCATGATAATAATATAATTAATTTTTTTATTTACATATTATACTTTGGTCTCGTCGAAAAAACCTCCTCTTATGATTTTAATAGGAGAAATGCATAAAAAAGATTTTTACTGTAAACGGGGTCCACTCACAAAACAAAAAAACGACAAAAAATTGTCGTTTTCAAAACTGGGTGCCAAGTGTAAAAAAAATCGTAAAAATTTTTTTGATAAGCCAAAATGTAGGTAAATTCCCCCTCTTTAAAATGCCGTTGGTCAAATTGGCCTAGCCCAACTACCGGCGAAATGGCATAAAGAACCGTTCGGGCACTTTTTCCAACTCTTGTCCGGAAACTTTCCGCCGGTAGTGTATGTGCCCAAAAGAAATTTTAAACGCCCTTTTCTCGAAACAACGTTTTTCCATGGCTTGTTGATAAAATCTTCGAACCTCGAAACTTTGAAATCTACTGAACCGATTCTGATGAAATTTTAACCACATATTATTTACAACTCTACCTATAGCGCATTTCAAGGATTTTTAAAATTTCGATATTTACTTTTTTTTGCCAAAAACGGTGAAAGAAACTTATTTTTTTGGTTTTTCGAAAAATGTCCACCATTTTGTTATTTTTGCGTATATAAAGAATCGTATGATACGCGCTATAGCAATTAACACACTGAATCAAAAACCGTCAAATTTTTTTGTTTCGGATGATCCATCTTCGAGATTTCATCAACAGCGCACATCTACCATTTTTTAGGACATTTTTTTAACTACCATTTTCGTCTACAAATAGTAACTCAAATTAATTAATTTTTTTTCAAATGTATTTCGAAATGCATGAGATAATAGAATAAAAATATAAATAGAATATAAATAGAATATAAATAGAATATAAATAGAAATATAAATAGAATAGAAATAGAAATAGCCTTTTCAGCGTCGAAAGTGATAAGACCCCTTAAGTCGATACAATAATTTCTTAAATAAAAGGGCCCGGTCACTTTCGAATGTCCAAAAAACTAGGATATTTTTTCAAAGCTTTTTCCAAGAAAAAAGCACAAATTATTGCCGGTCGCACATGTGGCGAGAATAAATTATTTCGCGGCTGCAATAAGCTGAAGATATTGCAAATTACCTTGTTACTTCGGCAACCAAGTTTTTTATTTCTTCCTTGAATTGTGCAACTCTCATCTCCAGGATTTCGACATGATCGGTCGATTTATCGAGCTCGATGTCTTTCACCTGAAACCAGAGATTTCCTATGAACGATACGCGCCGAGAAATTTCGATGAAAAATCGCCCGATAAGTAAAATTGCGATAGACGAAGTACCTCGATTATTCGGCGACATTTTTTATTGTCGCGAAGCGAATATTCCTTTTCCTTTTCCGACACCGCAAGTGCCGTCTCGAGCTCTAAACACTTGGCTTCGGCCTTTTTAGCCCGCAACCTCGTGCCGTTGAGCTCTCCGAGCTGCCGATTCGATATTTCCAACGATTTGTCCAAATCGTCGGCTCGCCTCCGGGCGCTCTCCAGTAACGCTTGAACTTTTTCCTTCTCCTTGGTCACGGCCTCGTAATTGTTGTCCAATTTGACGATTTTGTTACGTTGTGCCTGGCGGCGAAGAGAAATCGTACGTACTCGCTGTTATCCGACGTTGGCTGGTAACGGCGACGAAAAATATTTGGCCGTTCTACACTGAGCAGTAACTTCAAATTTATTTCAACCATATTTTATATTGGCCCGAGGGGACAACAATATTTTACAGCCATGGTTACTGCTTAAAATATAATACTGCTTACGATATTTTGGCTATTGTGTTAACTACGTCCATATGTTAACCGCAACCAACAATCTTACGAGCATACTTTGATCGTTCAATGCTATGTGAATAATATAGTAGGTTTTTCATAAAATGGATATTTCCTCACACTGTCAAAAAAATAGTGTTTTTTACCATATTTAATTGCATGTCTACTAAATGTATATAATTCCCTATAGTTTATCGACACCGCAATCATAATATGGTTAACACCACTATAAGCGTCTATCTAATCATGCCGTTTTGGTAGTGCGTTTGATTATCAAGTATCCTCGTAACAACTGTTAACTACTGTGAAAGACTTTACAATATCGATATAGTTAATTCGATTAACGGACAACACCACTGTGACGGCTTCAAAAAATCGATTTTTTGAAAACCATCTAGAAAAATCTACAACACTAATATAATATTCAGAAATATAGTAATATTTCAGAAATATAGCGATATTCAGAAATATAGTAATATTTCTGAATATCGCCATAAGCCGCCTCTTCCTGAGGAAGTATTGGAGGCAATTACGCCTGTCTTCGAAAATTTGAGCAGAGACGATTTGCTGCAGCGTTGTTTGGGCGGCTTCACGCAAAACAACAACGAAAGCTACAACAAATCAGTTTGGGCAATGGCCCCCAAGTGTCAGTCCGGGAGCAAAAAAATCGTCGATATTGCAGCTGATATCGCGGTATTATTATTCAATGATGGCCTGAGAAGCCTCATGAAAGTTTTGGAGACGTTGGGGATAACTATCGGCCCAAATTGTTTCAATTTTTGCGTTGAAACCGACGCAGCGCGGATCGAGCTGGCGGAGCGCTCGCTCACAGACGCTGCAAAAGAGGCAAGAAGAGCCTCTACAAGTTCGAGAAAAGATGCTAGGGACAATGATGTGCTTCTCGAAGGCCAGCTATATGGTGCCGGTATCGCTGATTAGAGGTAAAAAATTTTTTTTCCAATTTATCGCATAAATTAACAAACCTAAAACTTTGAACGCGTTTTTCTCAAAACCACTTTTTTGAGTGCGGCACGCAGCAGAACTCGAGCAATTTTTATCCGATCGACTTCAAATTTGGACTGCATCAATAAAACTAGATTATCTAAAGAAGTACATAGGATTTTTTCGATATCTCAATAATAAAAAAAGTTATAGCCTATTTTCGACGAGAAATTTTGCTCGAAAATCGTCCTTTAATTTCAAAAGCGTGCCTATTTTTTAAAAATCAATATTTTTTCAAATCCCTGTGTACTTCTCTTCAAAATATCATATTATTAACGAGAACACTCGGTATTCTTTTTCAGATCGACTTTGAAGAGAGTTCTGCTGCGTGCCGCGAACCACTGCAGAGGCAACAGTACCTGACGCGGGAGCTTCCCCAGCGTCACCATGGGGCGTGAAAAATTTGAAATTTTTTTTTATGTATCTTCAATAAACAACGAACAAAACAAAAAAATTTTTTTCGAATATCTTAATTTTTTCCCACAAAAAAAAATTCTTGAAAAATGGCAAAAAAACAGGGGGTCACAGTGGTGTTGTCCGTTAATATTTTTACAATAGTTAGTAGTTATGTCGAAGATAATAGATAATAGATTAAAGTTGCATGTTTAGATGTACTTTTCGCTTATATTTGTGTTAACCATATTATGATTGAGGTGACAATAAACTATAGGGAATTCGACTACACACTCTTTTACCATGCGCGTTGTTTGTAAATACTGTACACTTTTCTCTCAGTGCACGTATGCGCGAGTGAAATGATCTTCTTACCTGATATTCCTCCGCTTGGCGTTCGAAAGAATTCCTCTGATTCTTCAGGACATTTTGCAACTTTTTGTTCTCCTCGAGGGCCTCTTTGCACACGAGTTCTAGGTCGCAATTGTGGTGCGACGGATTCTCATTGTCGGGGCTCGGAGCGTCGAAGCTCGATGAAAATTTCTTCTTATCTCTTTGAAGCTCGATTGCCCGGGACGTAGTCTCGTTGTACCAATTCTCCTCCAACGAATCGATTATTGTCATCAATCGACGATTCTCGAGTTCGAGCTTGAAGGCCCGGGTCTGCGCGTTGTTCGTCAGTTGCTCGGACAAGCTGCTGTCCGCCGTAGCTGCGCAGGAATCGAATATATCAACTGTTATTGTCATTAAGGGAGCTTTCCAGTGTGAAATTTTCAAAAAATCGATTTTTTTTTTTGCTTTATCGAATAGTATACACTCTTCCGAATATTCCCTGAAATTTTCATGCCGAAATTCAGATTATTTCGGTTACTGTACAGAATTTCTTGGAAGAAGGCAACGGAGCGCTACAGCTACAGCGAAACTTTGAACGCGTTTTTCTCGAAACAGCATTTTTCAAAACGGTGTCCAACTTGGAGGGCAGAGTTTTAAAGCTATCGAGTTGAATTTTTTACACAATATTCTTAACGTCATTGTTTATCGTGCTATGGAAGCTTTTTTTTTTTGACATCTTCCTATTTTTTTGTAAAAAAAACTGCCAAAAAAAATGCTAAAATCGATACTTTTTGTTCAAACCGGCGCCATTTTTGCAAAAAAAAAAAAAAAAAAAGCCTCCATAGCACGAAAGCCAATTATATACCGATCAATAATCTTTTTGTGTTTTTTGTTTCAGATCAAAATTGTGACCCCCAACGTGGACACCACATCCAAGTGCATTTTCTGCAACAATTGTTTCATCATTTTTATAGATATTAATTAATAAATAAATCGATCTTTAAAAAATTGTTTTGTATTCTTCAATACCCAATTAATATACAAAAAAAAAACCAGACCGATTAGATTATTTTTTCTTTAAAAAAAAAAATCGCGAAAAACAGCGATTTTTCGGGCTGTCACACTGGAAAGCTTCCTTAAACGCACTCGCTCGTAAAAATCGAAGACGCTTTCGAAAATTGTCAATGATTCGACGATTCGAAAGTTCTTTTTTTTTCAATTTTCATTTTAAGCTATTTCTTTTCACGAAGCGAATATTCAACAACTAATTGATCTTCGTCTATCAAACTGTTTAAATCTACCAAATTCGCGCGAAATTTTTTATTCGAGTTTGTCGTGGGGTTTTATAATGGCAAATATTTACAAGTGGGGCTCCATCTAGAAAAGGGCTTTAGAAATTTTTTTACCGAGTCGATGTATTTCGGGGCACTTTGTTTATAATATTTAAGTCGGGGAAGACAAAAATCAACCCTTATTTCGAGACGCTTTTTTTACTCTTTCAAAGGTATGGAGGAAACGGGTTTGGTGGCGTCAAGTGTCACCGAACGGTGACGAACAAATTAAAGTAAGCATACAGAAAAAATACAAAAAGTTTACAAATTGGCTTTTCTACTCGCCTGAGCGTATGGGATATTTAGAAATACCCTTACTTTTCCTCCGACGGAAATGTGTTCCAGTTTGAAGTAAAAATGATAAAATATATGGAAGAATGGAACGAAACAAGTTTTTACCTGGTTCCTCGTTTTCGTTCGACAATTCAGCCAGGGCAACTTCGTCCGCGGCGGCTTTCTTCAATCTGCTCAATTCACAGTTCTCCTCCAGAAGCTCCTCGTATTTTTCCTTGTTCGCTGCGTGTTCCTGCGCATTTTATCGCGTTCAACGATGTGTCAAAGCAGGATTGTTACGCGTATGAAAAACGGAAAACTCGGGGAATTACTTTCCTCCCGGAATAATCAGGGAAAAGTAAGGAAATATTCTGAAATTTTCTCAAAATTTACTTTACGAAAGAGATACGAAATATGAAACCGACTTGACAATAAAACTGAACAGTATAAAAATAAATATTTTTGTATATCTTCAATATTTATATTATTCCTCGTTATACACAAAAGAAAGTTATGTCAGTGCCGAACATTGAGGATTCAAAAAGCTGAAAACTAATTTACTGTAAAGCTACATTTGTAAATTAAAGTAAATTAAAAGTAAAGCTACAAAAATACATTTGCATTCAATCTGTCGATACACAACTACGTCATTATCGTTATAGATAAGTATTTGTATTTATTTTTTGTTCATTTTCATCGGCATACAAATTTTTGTTTATAATGAAGAAGAGGTTGTGCATTTGCTTTTAATGTCTTTTTTCTTCACTTTATAATGTTTCAATTATCTTTCGAATTTCAGTTTTTGAAAATTTTTCTTTCAATTTGATCAAATTTCCATATATTTGATCTTAAAAAAAATTATGTTATCCAGTTCAACATAATTCTTCAACAGAAGAATCGAGTTGAGAATTTCCTTTGTGTTTTCAAATCGGTACAAAGACTACTATGGTTGAAGCGAGATTTAAGTTGTGGTCTGTAACTCAAAAAATATATAAGTTTGATGAAAAGAAAGTGTTCTTTATTTGAGCCTAATCTGGCTAGTCTGCAAAACTTGGAATTTTTCCAAAACCTGGAAAAGTCAGGGAATTTCTGAGTCAATAATGCGAAAGAACCCTGCAAAGGAAACGTCAGTGTGGATTTTCGTGAGAATCCATTATCTTTGGAATCGACCTAAGAGCTCACCAATGTCATTTCGTTGATGAGCTTCTCGTATTCAATTATCTGAGTCTGAAGCTCCAATAACTTTTCGGTATTTCGTCTCGATGAGCGTAATTGTTCCTCCAACATTTCACGATTTTCTATCAGGACTCTGCAAGAACCAAAGTCACGTCAATTGCGGGCAAAGATTTACCAATCCTTTTGTCATACTAAAGGACATCGTTTCGATGCCACCACCGTTTTATTCAGAACATACGTTGAATACGGAAATGACAAGTGGTAATTACTTTGAAAAATCGGCTGGTAATTAATTCGAGAGACAAATTAGTTGTTAATTTGGAATATTAATTGGTAAAAATGACAATCGATTGAAATAAATTAATAGTGAATATTGTGGTCGAGGAAAAATCGCACCTCGAACTTCGTAAACAAATAAATGTTAAATCAAATAAATTGCACTCAAAATGATTGACCTGTTATCCTCGCGGAGTTCCTCGATGCGGGTTTTATAGAATTCCACATCGGTAAGTTTTTCGCGATATCGTTGGACCTCGAGTTCCAGACGATCGGCGCGGTCAGCCCTCTCAATAACGGCGTCCAACTCGTCCTTGTACGATTGTACGGTACGAGCTGCTTGCAAGAGCTCCTGATTCTGCAATGATTCAAAATATTCTTCATCCTACCGAATTCCGGTTAAACTTTGAACACTGTTGATCAAACAGAATTTCGAGTGGACAGACGGAGAAGACGGGCGGATGTAAAAACGTATGACAACCTAGGATCGTAAAAGCCCGCAAGGGCATACGAAACGCAGCTCTCGAAATAATACGATTTCATATAATACCAAAAAACACTCAAATGAAATGCTTCTTTACCTCTTGTTTGAGTTTGGCGAGTGAAACTTTGCAATGCTCCAGTTCTTCTTTGCACTCGAGGAGCGCCTCGGTTTTTTCGTCCCTGCATAATCACTTGGTTCATTTCAATGGTCACGCAAATAGTAAACTAATAATCGTCCAATCGTATAATTACGCGATTCTCGATTCTGCAATAATCTTTTGACGAATGTTTCGATCAATTGGATCAACTGCTATTATAATTATCAGCAAATCAATCGATCGATCCTTCGTTACTAAAGTCATCACATCATTATCGAAATTGTCAAGTATCGAGAATAATCACGACGAAATTGATCATACGACATTACAGTGCTTAAGGGGGAAATCACAGTAAAATTTTCGATTTTTCGAAAAAAAAAATGTTCGCTTAAAAGGTGCTTTAGGGTCTTAAAAATAATATACCAAATGATGGAATACGGCAGAAGTGTCCGAGTGCCCAAATTTCTTGCGTTTAATACAACGCTTTTTCACGACGCTTCACTTTCGTGCATACATATATAACATAAATAGTGATAAAAAACAGTGATATTTGTAAATCATTGTCATTATGAGTGACACATCGTCGAGTCGTGTTAGAAAAGGGACGAAAAAGGATACTGCGTACGAAAATCGACTGTACGGTGCAGGCATTGCAGATTAGAGATATATGAAATTTTCATATGGTTTCTCAGTACTCAAAACTTTAAACGCGTTTTTCTCGAAACCACTTTTTTTGAGCTCGCCGAAGACATACCTCGAGCAAATCTTTACCGATCGACTTGAAATTTTGACAGTAGCTTCGAAACATCTTTCTCCACGGAGCTACGTAGGACTTTTTAAATTTTATATGGCTTAGTTTTTTTTTATCGACGATTTTATGGCGTTTTTTTTTTGTTAAAAATTTAACTTTATTTTCAAACATGCACCATTTTGCGAAAAATCAATATATCGAAAAAATCCTACGTAGCTCGCTAGCTGTTGTTATATGGAAACTAAAAAATTTTGGTTTTTTCTTCCAGGTCAAAAATTAAGGAGTCTACGTCTTCGGCCATCGACACGCTTCCAAAAATAGGCGCCTTGAGGCATATGCTGCGCAGCCGCCATTTTAAAATATTTTTTATTGAAAAAATTACATTTTGTACTTTTTTAGTATTGCTATAAAACCTACTTTACAGATTTTCGATTGATACTTTTATTCAGTCAAAATTAATTCCCGAAAATATGCCTATTTTTTTGTGTGCTACTGTGATTTCCCTCCTTAATTTCGAACAAACACTAATTACTCGACTCGACAATTAAACAATTGTCGAGTCAAATAATTCTCCCAAGAACTCACAATTTTTCACGCTGTTTTCGCATCTTGGACTTCCAATCGGCCAATTCAACAGCGAGATGCCGATTTTTTTCGCGTTCCAATTTGCACTTTGCCTTGTCATACGAATTTTCGTTCCCGTCCTCAGCCTCGAACATATCGCTGAAGGTACTGGCTTTCCATTTCTGCGAAAGAAATATTTATTTGTAAATATAAGACTTTATTTATTATTTTATCATTATGTTATTATTTTCTCTTTCAGTACATTATTATTGTCGATGGCGTTCTTGTAGTTCGTCAATAATGATTATTACGATTATTAAAATAATCGTTATAATAATAGCAATAATAGCAAAAAATAAGGATGTGGTTCCGAAAAGCCCATACCTCTGATTAATTTGGAATTTCGTGTACCCATGTATTTTGGCTCGCTGATTACGAATATCATAGTGAAAATACCCGCAAATTTTATTTTCAAGGTCAGCACTCCCGAAAACGGACTTCTTAACAGTTTTTCTGTTTTACTTTAGTAAATGTTCATTTTAGAGAAAAAATCTTTCTTATTAAAGTTATAGCCAATGAAAATATTGATCTTTTGTGTTCTCTACAGTTTTTATCTAAAACCATTCCGTTTCGAGAAAAATGGGATAATGGTCCAAGGGAAAAATGGTTGGCTCCATTAGTTTCGATATTATCTACTTACGCACTTCACCGCGAAAAGGTTCGAGTTTAGGCTTTAAAGTGCATGTTTTTTGTTTTTTATTTATTCTTTTTTATTTTTTTATTTATTTTAGTTTCTTTTTGTATTATATACTACTTTTGCATTTTTTGTGATTCAGTCAATTTTTAAGTGCATGTTTTTTTGGCGTTCTTGTTTTTTATTTTTTTATCTTTTATTTTAATTTATTTTTGTATTATATACTATTTTTTGCATTTTTTGTGGTTCAGTCAATTTTAAAGTGCATGTTTCTTTTGCTTTTTTGTTTTTTGATTTTTTTCCTTTTATTCTAGTTTATTTTTGTATTATATACTATTTTTGTATTTTTTGTTTGGGTTTTGATTTGGTTTGTTAGGGTTAGGTTTTTTTTGGGCTTGTTTGGGCTTTGCATTTAATTTTGTTTTTTTTTACTTTGGGTTGTTTGGGCTTTACCGTTTAGATTTGTGTTTGGATTTTTTGTTGGTTTTGTTTCAGTTTGAATTTGGTTTTTTTTTTTTGGGTTTGTGTGGGCTAATGAACATGATCTAGATTGTTGCTGTTACCGATTCGTTACTATAGATGAGTAGATAATATCGAACCTAACGAAGCTAAGCAATTTTCACTTATTGGACCATTGTCCCATTTTTGTCAAAATGGAATGGTTTTAGACAAAAATTGTAAAAAAAAATAAAAGATCAATACTTTCATAGGCTACAACTTTTGTAGGAAACATTTTTGTCTGAAGCGAATATTTACTAAAATAAAACAGAAAAGGTTCAAAAATGAGTTTGCGTGAGTTTGACCTTGAAAATCGAATTTGCAGGTATTTTTAATATGCTATTCGTGATCAGCGAGTCGATAAGTACACGAAATTCCAAATTAATCAGAGGTATGAACTTTTCGGAACTTTATCTTGCAATGACATTGATTAGCTACCTCTCTGTAAAGATCGCGTTCCTGGAGCAAATACTTAAAGTGCCCGAAGACAACCGAACCGCTCGCGTTCGCCAAAGCGTCCTCGGTAATCACAACGTCAGACTGATCGGTAACTTGTTTAATGCAATCGACAAGAGCCAGTTGTGTTTCCAAATTGAGAGTCTTTATTCTCGTAATGAATAGCTCTTTGTTCTCGCATTGCACAGCACAGCCGAGCAACAACAGAAGAAGCAATTGGGCATCCGGAAGGTGGGATTCCGGCTCTCTTCCCAAATTCGTAGTGTCCGGTTGACGCAGCATCAATTGGCCCAGTTGCCCATCGTAAAATTGTTTAACGTTGGCTACAACGGTTTCCAGGTTCTTGACTCTTTGCGCGGTCTTTCCACACGCCGGTACAACACGATCGTGAAGAGGCTCCGGATCTCTGGGAATACGAGTCGGTGAAATTTCGAGACCGAACGGAGCTTGCGAAAAACTTTAAGAAGAAATCCAATGACTTTCGGATGTACCAGGTGTAGAAGTACGAAACCGGATTTTTTTTGTAACAATTACACGTCTGTTGTTTGAAAATGATAAAAACGAATGGAGACGGCTTTCTGCGTCACATTCAATTGATCCGCGAGTTCTTGTTGACGTTTGAGTATCATCTTGTTGACGTTTGAGTATCAAATGATAACAGAAAACTAATGCTGTCCGCAAATCGTAGTTCGTAGGCACAAAACTCGACATGTTTAAGGTTATAGAAAAATATACCGGTGTAGGGAACTTGGGTTGTGTGTGTTGAAAATCTTCGTCAGCTGTAGCGGAAGATGATGGCGCTGCAGAAGCGGTCTTACGGTCCCTAAATGGATGGCTAGCACGATCTATAGGGAAATTCCGGTTTCATACTTCTACACCTGGTATATGTGGTTTGGGGGAAGAAACGAGTCTCGCAGTTTTTTGTAAGGTTTTAAAAATCCTCAAAAATTTTCTGGTCGCGTAGACGGGTCTTAAAAAAATCATCAGTATTCGCGAAAAAATGTTTAGCTTGGGGAGAAGCGCCTAGCCTTACCACCCTACTCGGTTCAATTTTAAAGTTGGTAAAACTTGCTTGGAAGAAAAAGAGTTTGCCGAGATTTTTTCCGAATAGCTTCCAGAATAAGAATGTTTCAGTTTTAGAATTGATTAGCATAGAATGTAAGGCAAACACTTCCGAGAATGACCTATTACAGAATTCGTTATCCAATGGGCAAGTTAGTCGTGCGAAAAATAACACTGGTCGATACGTAAAGCAAAATGAAGGTACTCACATTTGCAGGAAGACACGATGCAATAGTACGCCATCGACCAAATTGTTGTAGTCCACTAACGTATGAGGATCGTCCAGGCAACTCACGAACTAAATGTTCGTAATATAGAGCATTTTAAAAGCATCACATTAAATGCCAAGAAATATGGATGAAAAGTCATGTGGAAGTAGGCGTGGTCCACGGGAAAATGCCATTGTTGTTACTGTTTCGTGGGATTTGGAAAACATTGAAGTTTCTCACCCATTGCACAAGGGGTCCGGACATAATTTCGTTTATTTCGGAGGATGCCATGTCGTTTGTTAATTTCCGAGCCGAAAAATCGTCAACTATCCAGCCGTTGTAGACGGTTTCTTTGTTTGGTATAGGTGTTCTGGTAAAACAACAAACAAACTACTGCTAATCTTCATCTTCATAATTATTTCGTTCTCTAATTAAAGAACTCTTCTCTCTTCGCACCAAATAAACGAGAAGAAATGTTTTATTTAAAGAGAAATCTTCGAAAGTAAGGCAACCAACAAACATAATTTTAGTAAATATTGATAAGCGTCAATATCTGAAATAATTTTTTTCCAGCAAGCAGCGTAAAGAAGAAATTGAACTATTGTTCCGACTTAATGTTCATATTATAATAGTATGAAAATTTCTTCAATAGATATTCCATTTTACTTTCCATAGAATAAGTTGATAACTTTTAAAGCACAATTCAACTGTGTACTCACTTCGTAGCCACAATACGATTCAACTATTGTTTCTATTTAAAAAGAAGAAAACCCTTGAAGTATTTTAAGCCGAAAAAAGTAGCGTCGTCAAATACAGTAAAAAGTCAGCCCGGCCCGCACGATAAGTAGTTTTCTACGTGTCACAAAGCGAATCGATTCGGTTCCGGCGATGGCCAAGCGCTAACTGATTGAATCGAGCGCTCTTTTTAACGCGTCCCGATGCCGACCGAACCAGCTAATCGGCAAGCGCGACCACAGGGCCGGGAGGGCAGGCGCGTTCCGATTGATCCAATCGATATAACGGGGAACCAATCAGATGAAGGCAGAACCTTCGAAATTTCGGAAGAACCTAATTTTTTCGAAATGGTACAACCGATCGGCATACAATGTTGATTCGCCGAGACAGATTTTCAGCAAAATGTAATCGAAAAAAACATGTTTTGGAAAATGTGCACTGAACAAAAGTTCGCACTTTGAAGCTATATCTCTCCGTAGCACTTTCACCATACTCTAGGCAGTGATCTTTAATGGCAAATTGAAATAGACGCTGTCGTTGCTTCGTCTCAAACAAGAACAATTAGTAATAGACGAACACAATCTTTCACTTTTCTTTATAATTTATCGTGATTCGAGAAAATATCATATTTCTTTAATATTTCTATTCGTAATTTAATTAAAGGGAGTGTATTTTGGCAACCACGAAAACATTCGTTAAAACATATCGTGATTAACTTAACAAAAATTGAAGCAATTTTTTTTGTTTTGTTTCAATAACAATGATCAATTGATATATCGACCTTACGCGAGTGCCAAGTGAAATGGGATGTCTTGTGTATACTATTACGACGCGACATGTTCAATGCGAAGAAGAAGTTGAACGCCGATAGGGATTATCAACCCCCCCCCCCCCCCTCCCCCTCAGCGTATATGGCCCTACGTAACGAGCCGTAGACATTTCGGACAAAAGCCAAGTTCCAGGAACGTTTCCTAAATCCACATTATAAATGTGTCACATTAATCAGCGATATACTTATAATTGTAACGTATACGTTGGAGGATAATACATTCGAAGTCAATTTATTTTGCAATTCGTTCCACGTTATCAATAAATCGTCGAAGTTTTTCTAAATGAAATACCTCGTGCGTTGATAAATATTCGTGTGATTTTTTTCGGGTCGGCGTACATTGAAATTAGAACTGCGATGGAAGATTGTTATAAGTACAATTTTTAAACAAGATCCCTTGGCCCATACAGCACACAAATTTGTAGTCTCAATTTGCACGAACTTTGCGAAGACCCCAGAAATTTACACAAACGTCACATGATTTTAGGCCATTTCCTTCGATTCGTCTCATTCTCTCCATTTCTGTATTTGTATTTATAGCGTAGACTAAGAAAGCAGGAGGAAATTTACGTTAATCCGCGCTTAATACAATATACGAAAGTCGATGAAATTCAGACTTTTTCTAAACTTGTGTAGAATGTATGTACATCAAACGCTGAAAATATAAAGACTTTTATCATAAAATATTCATCGATTATGTTTCCGTTTGAATTTTTATAGACCGTTCTTTTCACTATGAAAATATTTCATCCATTGCTGCGCGATAAAAGTACATAACAACCGCGGCGTATTCACAAAAGTGGACAAGTTCAGGTTTCGATGATATTGCGTCAATGTTGCATACTTATTTCGCAATCAATGTGCAATATTACAGAAAACACAACACCTTGCATTTTCTTCCGACCTGAAATGAATAGGTTTGTTCGCGCTGGCTACACTTTCTACACTTTGACCAGATACAGTAATAGAAAGTCCACTGGAGGTGTAAGAAGTGTAGAAAAGTGTAGCTAAAACGAACAGACCCAATGTGTGATCAAGCATTTCTTGACATGTATACGAGACGTGTTGATACCTTCACACCTCTCTGACACATCGGCAACCTTCAATAAAATGAAGGTCATAAATCGGCGATCGGGTTTCCCGGTCATAAACTACGTGAGACGAACTGCGTCCCTACCGGCAAAAATATAACACAACAATCGCATCGTTTCGTCTCCTCGCGCACATAATCCGATCGCACCGACGATAACTTCTGTCGACCGAATAAAGCAATATTATCGGGGCCCGCGGCTTAACGATCCCGCCCCCCCCCCTTTTTCAGTAATCGCGAGCCCAACAGGATTTCAATCATTTGAGACATTCTTCACGAGAAGCTGCCGTGGAGAAAAAGTGTACCGAAAAATTCGAAGAATTTCCTTAATCGCCGAAAAAGCAGCAGCTTATTAGTAACTTTATAGTGGAATATCTTAACGCAATCTAGTTCTAAAATATTTACCAATAAAAGACGATTATCGTTACGAATGAAAAAAATATCTTACACAATTTGCCAATTAACCGAACAAAACGCTATCGTAGGGGGAACCCCAGCAACTCTAACCTAAAAGGTCCTCTTTCTTTTCGAGAAGTCAAAGACAAATAAGTTCGTCGGGCACGCTTCCTACTTGATTAAAAATATTTTCAACGGACATAGAGCATGAACAAATCCAAGCGCGATACGACAATAAATCGAATAACCCGCGCACTCTGTTTTGACGTCACGCTCGTTTGACACGTGAGTGCGCACCTAACCTACAAATTGCGTTCTCTGTTGTCCGCGGAACCTTCTGGTATTCGTCGTGTACACTTGTCAAACGAAATTACACGCTTTCTTTCCTTTCCCTGCTTTATATGCGACGAAGACACAAAAGATGAAGACGCGATTCGACACGCTCGATCTTGTGTGCTCGATCGCCGAGTTACAGAGGTAAAAAAAGTTAATTTCATTGATTAATCGACGAAAAAAAAAAACAATTTTGCTCTCCTTGGCGAGGTGTCGAAATGTCTTTGAATTGCAATGTTATCCACGAAGCGGGTCGATACAATACTCTCGATGTCTTTTGATTCGTACGCTCTTCCTCACTGCGCGAATTTGTTCCCAGACTCGTGGGCATGCGAGTGAATCAGGTTTACGATATAGATCATCGAACGTACCTGATCCGACTGCAGCGCAGCGAAGAAAAATCCGTCTTGCTACTCGAATCCGGCAACAGAATACACACGACGGCCTTCGAATGGCCAAAAAATGTGGCGCCCTCCGGTTTCTCTATGAAGGTAATTTCATTTACGCCGCTGTCGGCGGTGATCCTAAGTCGAACGACACGGCGAGTCGCTCTGTCAGGGTGTTCCGCACATGGAAAACTGGGAAAAATCATGGAATTTCGTTCCTCCCGGAATAATCAGGAAAAAGTCAGGGATCTTTGCAAAACCTGGGGAAAGTCAGGGAATTTCTGAGACAATAATGCGTAACAACCCTGTCTGTAATTCCATTCGCAGATGCGGAAACATCTAAGGAACAAGCGTCTGGAGAGCCTTGCGCAAATCGGCGTAGACCGAATGATCGACTTGCAATTTGGCAGCGGCGAGGCTGCTTATCACGTTATACTGGAGCTCTACGACAGAGGCAACATCGTTCTCACGGATCACGAAATGACCATACTCAATATACTGAGGCCTCACACGGAAGGCGACAAAATACGGTACTTGGAATTAAAACTCAGGAGCAGTTGAACTTTCTACCCTTCGCGTTACTATACCAAACGAGTCTTGATTTTGAAGCGAAGAAAAGCAAAGTAAAAAATTGTCCATTCTCGTGATACTGGTAGGGTAGTGGTAATTACAAAGGAGCAACGAGATAACGGAGTATGCAGATAACGAATGAGAATGAAGAAGCGAGTCGGTCCCGATTGGAAAGAAATTAATTATTGATAAATTGAATAAGTGAATAACGCGTAGTTAGGATTGTTATGGGCTCTAGACGTCAGGGGGGCCGGAAGTACAAGGGAAGCACCCTACTCGTATGCTTCGCGACCTATTGACTGCTACGAATTGCTAGTTACAAAACAATCTTTATATTTAACGTACGACGTTGCCATGTTTAAGCCGCCTAATATTTTGCGTGATTGATTTTCGCACAAACTCGCGATTCAAAACATTAATAACTCGATAATACTCCTGCGAATTCTTATTTTCACGATAATTGATTATTGTCCGATAACTAATCGAACCGTATCCATTCTTTTAGCTGTGCGGTAGCTGATTTTTTTAGCAGATATAAATAATGTGCTGAAAGATTATAAGGCTGTTGTGATAAGCACAATGTGATTAGCCCAAGAAATAGCTCGATTGTTCTCTTAAAGACGGTACTATGTATCGTATCTAACCTAACTGTGCAAATCGTCTCATTTACATGACACATTATGGAGATGACGCACCGGCCACATTTTAATCTAATAATATTCACACTAAATAATACTGGATCTCGGATACAAGCTGCTCAACGCATATAAAAAAATGTAAATATTCCGTAACGATAATAAAAGCGGGGTTCGCCGAATGTTTAAAGAAACCATTGATGAGGAAACTTAGAAACATGGTACTAACAGAAGAATTTTCGTAGCCGTGACTTTTCAAAGAAAATGCAAAATTGTCTAAATCTACCGAATTGCTGGGAAAGTTTTCATTCCAGTTTATCGTTGAGTATAATAATTGGTTGCAACTCATTTTTATTGAGCGCCACTGTGAATTGCTAATGATTCAGAAAGGCCCTACTCATGCTCCCACAAAATATGGCCTGCCGCGAAAGGAGTACCTTACAAATGATTTACCCCAAATCGGCGGCAAGGGAATAAGTGGTAAAAATAAAATAGATAACATAAATAATTCAATTCAATAAACATAAAAATAACTATCCGTATTTGCATGAAAGCTGATGACAATATATTTTTAAAAAACGTCAATAATAATAATCA
The DNA here is from genome assembly GCA_951751655.1 of Ophion costatus. Lineage (NCBI taxonomy): Eukaryota > Metazoa > Arthropoda > Insecta > Hymenoptera > Ichneumonidae > Ophion > Ophion costatus. Next base: position 3,773,880 of record OX632363.1, read on the forward strand.
TAATAATAGTAGAACTGTGCTTAAAAAAATAGAGTCTCAATCATTTTTAATACGCAGCGTTTAGCCGTCCGGTTATCGGACGAATAAGGACGAGAGTACGTCCGCATAGCAGCTCAGTTCACGCGGTTCACGCTGTACAAACCCAAACACACAAACCCAAACATCAACCCAAAAAACAAACGCAAACAAAACGCAAACAAACCCAAACACACAAATCCAAACAAATCAACCCAAAAACAAATGCGAACACACTCAAAATAACAAACCCAAACAACACAACCCCAAACGCAAGCAAACGCACCCAAACAAAACCAACCGACCCAAGCCAAACAAACCCAAACAAACACACAAACCCAAACGAATCAACCCAAAAAACAAACTCAAAATAGCAAACGCAAACAAACCCAAACGCAAACTAACACAAGCTTAAACGCAAACAAACACACCCAAACAAACCAACCGACCCAAACCAAAAAAAAACCCAAACATACAAACGCAAGCGAACCCAAGAAGACCAAACCCAAACGCAAACAAACGCAAGCTTAAACGCGAACGAACACACCCAAAAAACCAACCGACCCAAATCAAACATGCCCAAACATACAAACGCAAACGAACCCAAGAAGACCAAACGCAAACAAACCAAACCCAAACGCAAACAAACATACCCAAACAGCACAAACGCAAACCGAAACAACACCAACCAAACAAACCCAAGCACAACCAACAAACCAAACAAACCCAAACACAACCAACCAACACAGACTAAACAAACTGAAACAAAATTACAACGATTTTATGCGGATGACCACGTGTAAGTTATTCTTCCGGATAATACAATTCGACACATTCTATCCGGACAATTATAAAGATGTTATTCGTCCGGATACTAGCTTACACGAATCACAATAAAATGTACGCCTACTGGATATACGGCGTGAAAAAAAAAAACAAATTGTGAAAAATTTTGCAAAATTGTGAAAAAAACAAAATTTTCGAGGTTGAAAAGCTTCAACTGCATTCAAAACTGAAGAAGTGAAAAAATAATTTCATAAACAAATAAAGGAACGACTACGTGAACAAATGAAAAAGTCAAGTGAATAATATTGCAATTCTCGGTATTACAAATGGAGCATTGCAAATTACCGAGGAGTAAGTAGAATCGAGTATCTAAGTGAAAACGAATAATATAGGCATGAGTCCGTTGCGCTAACTGAAAAGTAAATGAATGCAGTATAATATATGATAAGGGGCCGTCCGTATATTAAGTTATCGATTTTTGCTGATTTTTTACACCCCGGCCTGAAATCATCATCTTGTCATAACCCAATTATCGTTACCGTCATTCAACGACCAGACTCCCTATTTTAACATGACGTAATTTATGGACGGCCCCTAAAGGGAAGAAGTAAATAATGAGCAATTGAAGGCGATTTATAAAAAATTGGGGGCAAAACAGAAAAGTGTTTAAAATAAAATAGCAAAACTAAATAATTCAATTCAATAAACAGACAAATAAATATTCAGATTTGCACGAAACTTAATAATGATATTTAAAGAAAACAACAATAATAATAGTAAAACTAAGCTTTAACAAAATAGACTGTCAACAATTTTTGACACGCGACGCTAAATTGTTGAAAAAAATCAAACTCTTTGTGACGCTTACACATTTCAAATCTACTTAAAACTGAAGAAAAATTACAGCAATCATTTTATAAACGAACAAACAAATCAATGGAATACATTTCGAAAAGTAAATAAACAACGGAAAAGAAATCACAAAATAATTCTTAAATAAGCAAATAATGAAAAATGAAGTATAGCTACAAGGAACATAACTTGAGTGCCCGGCTTTGATTTTGTTAAGGCGGTACGACCACTTCCACGGGGACGAAAGAGTCTAAATTTATTTTACCCACAGCTGCTCTGATCAATGTTTGCTTGTGTTGATTATTCGTATTATCGATTATAGTGTGCCCCATGTTGTGGTAAATGATGAATTTATTGCACGTGAACAAATAAAAACTGAAAAATTAGAATGTCAACGACTCGGTAGTAATCTTCCTAATAATATTAACGTAATAAAATTCAAGCCTATTAAAATAGGTTTGAATTGCCTCAGCGGAATTACCACGATAGGCAGAATATAATTATACATATTATTGATACGCGATAAATGATAAAACTCCATAAATTGTTGTTTGCTTATTGTGTGGCGGCTTTTAATCAAATTAATTTCAAACCAAAGCTGGGTTATGTTCGCCAAACGCATCAGCTGTTACTCGCGACGTTGCTAAGTCTGTGGGTGCTATTTCGTCGTTCTGACAATTTTCAACCGGAAATTGAAACTCTCTTGTAATGTAGTGCTTTAACTACACGGTGAAGATTGATTTTCTTTTTTTCTCACAATATCTGTTATATCTAATCTATCGAATTTCAGTTTTCCAACCTGTACGGGGGGAAAACCACCCCTCAGAGAAAGGGATGTTGGCGGGTGATTTTGCAGTTTCACCCACGAGCAGTCCATCTGAATGTAACCAAGACCAAAATTCTTCTGCTGTGAAGCGATGAAAAATCCAGCGGTTTTCCTCCATTTTTCCTTCGATAAGAAAAATACGTGTCCAAACGATTCCAATGCTTTGCGAAGTGTTCCTTGTTGGTCGAAAAAACGAATGAATAGCTTAAAACGAATAAATAAGGAAAAGCCGAGTAAAGGGAAACCAAAGGGTGGAAACGACTCGTTGCAGATTGGTCGTGAGGGAAAAGTATCCTCTGGAGCGCGCCCACACCCGAACGATGCCACCTAGGGAGGAAGTAATGGATCGCCTGAGCAGGGCAAAGGAGGGCGAAAGTTTGAAGAAAGCGTTGAACCCCCTGCTGGAATTTGGCGCCGCCCTGATCGATCACGTTCTCCTGCGAGCGAATTTCGTTCCGGGCTCGAAGATCGGCAAGGATTTCAGGATAAACGAGGACGCGGACAGATTGATGGGGGCTCTCGTGGAAGCGGACGAGATCCTGGCGAGCGCGAGGAACGGTGGCTCAAGGGGTTGGATCGTCCAGAAAAAGGAGTCCAAGCCATTGCAGAACGGCGGAGAGGATTTTATCCTGGCGAACGTGGCTTTTCATCCGTTGGCGATGGAACAGTCGCGAAATCAGCCGTCCAAAGAATTCGAGTCGTTTGATCTCGCGGTCGACGAGTATTACTCGACGATGGAGAGTCAAAAATTGGATCTAAAAGTGCTCGCTCAGGAACGCGAAGCTGTGAAGAAATTGGAGAACGTACGCCGGGATCACGACCAAAGGCTCGTCAGCCTCAAGCAAACTCAACAGATCGACGAGCTCAAGGCCGAGCTGATAACGAGGAACGAGAAATTGGTGGAGGCCGCGACCCTCGCGATACAGAGCGCACTCGCAACCCAAATGTCCTGGGCCGATATTCAAGGGCTGCTCAAAGAATCACAAAAGATCGGCGATCCGGTCGCTCTGGCGATCAAACAACTGAAGCTCGAGACCAATCGCGCCTCGCTCTATCTCACCGATCCGTACGCCAACGACGATGACGATTGCATCAAACCCATGATCGTCGACATCGATCTTGGACGCTCCGCCCACGCTAACGCGATGAAGTATTACGCTCAGAAGAAATCCGCCGCGAAGAAACAACAGAAGACGATCGAGTCCGAGAGCAAAGCCCTCAAATCGGCTGAGAGAAAAACCAAACAGACGCTCAAGGAGGTTCAGGCTATACACAGCATCAACAAGGCGAGGAAGGTTTATTGGTTCGAGAAGTTTTACTGGTTCGTCACCTCGGAGAATTATCTCGGTGAGCGAAGGAATTGCTTTGGCTCGGATTATTTTTCGCTATTGAACCCCTCCACAGGGGAGGGGGGGCGCTTAATGGGCTTTGGTACAAACCTATGGTTGTTACGGGGTTTAGCCGTCGGGGGTGGAGTACAAGGGGAACGCCCTATACTTATGCACCGAGCCGATTGACTGTTGCCAATTGCCAGCTTTCAAATAATCGTCTTATTAAACTTGCGATTGCGAACGATTTTTCTACATCTATTTACAAAAAATATGCATTTTCAAACTTTCGGCGATGGCATTGTGTGTTTTCATTACTTTGTAGAATTATTTTCTATAACTTTTTCTCGCTCAACGTCGTAAATCGTGGTATATCATAATGGCCAGGTTGGCAGAAGTGTCGCGAAGTTAAGGGAGCTTTCCAGTGTGACAGCCCGAAAAATCGCTGTTTTTCGCGATTTTTTTTTTTTGAAGAAAAAATAATCTAATCGGTCTGGTTTTTTTTTGTATATTAATTGGGTATTGAAGAATACAAAACAATTTTTTAAAGATCGATTTATTTATTAATTAATATCTATAAAAATGATGAAACAATTGTTGCAGAAAATGCACTTGGATGTGGTGTCCACGTTGGGGGTCACAATTTTGATCTGAAACAAAAAACACAAAAAGATTATTGATCGGTATATAATTGGCTTTCGTGCTATGGAGGCTTTTTTTTTTTTTTTTTTGCAAAAATGGCGCCGGTTTGAACAAAAAGTATCGATTTTAGCATTTTTTTTGGCAGTTTTTTTTACAAAAAAATAGGAAGATGTCAAAAAAAAAAAGCTTCCATAGCACGATAAACAATGACGTTAAGAATATTGTGTAAAAAATTCAACTCGATAGCTTTAAAACTCTGCCCTCCAAGTTGGACACCGTTTTGAAAAATGCTGTTTCGAGAAAAACGCGTTCAAAGTTTCGCTGTAGCTGTAGCGCTCCGTTGCCTTCTTCCAAGAAATGCTGTACAGTAACCGAAATAATCTGAATTTCGGCATGAAAATTTCAGGGAGTATTCGGAAGAGTGTATACTATTCGATAAAGCAAAAAAAAAAAAATCGATTTTTCGAAAATTTCACACTGGAAAGCTCCCTTAAAGACACGTGCTCCCCATTCGCAACCTCAATATCGGCCCGAGGAGTTGTCAAAAATTAATATCAGTACTAAAGCAGTCTAATTTTGAAGAAATCAACAACTTTAATAATTTTCCGATATTCTAAAAGAAAATTTAGGTGTGAAAAAAGATCCGCGCTATTTTGTCTTTGACTAGAATTGTCGAGAAATGTATCATTTCTGAACATAGTTGCCGAATTATTATTGAGTAATTATTACTAATTAAGAGAATAAGTACCAATAATATTCGTTGTTAATTATCCCGACCGAGTGTTTGAGGTTGCCCGGGCATAATTACCGAATACCGATGAGATAGGTAGCATTTGTGCCATGTACGACGTTACCATGATTGCACAGACTAATATTGTGTGCTTGATGTTCGCACAAATTCGCCATCAAAAACATTAATAACTTTATAACGGCACCGCGAATCCTCATTTTCACGGTACCACGGGTTAGTTCGATAATTAGTCGAGCCGTACCTTTTTTTTCAGCGTCGTGGTAACATTCACTTGGCAGATATTAATAACGTACTGAAAAATTATCGGGAGTTTTCCATAAGCGTAATGTAATTAGCCCACGAAATACGTCGACTTGCCGATGTATTTTCTTCTGAAAAACGGTACTGTGGACCGTATTCAAACTGCACAGGATATTGAGCAGAATTTATCAAAGTCCGGAAAAATTTCAGCTCGGTGGTAACACGTTGATTATGTCAACCCCATAACAACCTTAAGACGGAATGACACTCTACCGCGGTCGGTATGGTAGAACAGAATTATAGATACCCAAAAATCTCTGAAACGGCTCTTCAGATCCCGTCGAAACTTTGCCAAACGACCTCAAATAGATAGACGAATGGCTGTTTACTCCTCAAATTCTCTTAATTTGAGGGAAAAAAGTAGATTGGCTAATTATGCGGTACTCGTGACCGAAAAGATGAAAAATCAGACATTTGGCCAATGTCACGACTTGGAGATAGGCTGAGCCGGGTAGCCACATAAAAAACGAACAATTTGAGCTCTCAATCACTGCATTTTGTTGCATATCTTAGGCGAAAAATGGTAATCTAGATTTATCGTGTAATTGTTGATAATTGCGAGCAAATGTCGCCCGAACTTCGGCTTGCTCAGTTCACGAGAATTCCGCGCGCGGCGCTCGTCACGTGTTCTGCAGACGACGCGCATCGATGTGCACGAGCTCGATACGCACGTTGGCAATGAACGCGCACCGACACGCACGCACACATGCGTTGCGGTACGCGTCGAGGCCCGTGGAAGGCGAGGGCAATGACTCCATCTACCGGTGGGGCGCAGTAGCTCGATCGAGTTCTGCCCTACCGGTCGGGTGTCATTCCGTCTTAAGGCAGGATTCTACTTTGAAACCATGAAAAAAACGCTATTTTCGTGAATTTTTTCTGACAATACTATTAAAGATATCGATAAGGGGTTTAAACTGTTCAATAAATACACTCTTTAAGTACATAAAAAAAAAATTTTAATGTATTTTATTCATTTTTTGTACACGTAAAATATGTTTAAAGCCAACGCCTCGAAAAGCAGGTACCGTTGCCGTGGTCGTGAAATCTTCCCGACGGATGGTCTGAAACAAAAAAATCAAATAGTTTCATGTTCAGTATGTCTTCAGGAACCGACCTAACTAGAATATTTTATATACGTGCAAAATTAACAAAATGGCGGCTAAAATACGAAAAAAAATGCGTTTTTTTTTTGGGTCTTTTTTTGCAATAAAAAAATAGTTCTAATCAAAATTTTAAGTTGATTGTAGTTAGGTCGGTTGGTACACACATATAGAATATGTGTTCCAAATTTCATAAGGATCGGTTCAGTACTTTTTGAGTTATCACGACCACGGTACTTGAAAATGTCGTTTCGAGAAAAACGCGTTTAAAGTTTTGGTGAGTGATAAATCGTAGAAAAAATTATCTTACCCTCAATCAGCGATGCCTGGGCCATATATAATATGCCTTCGACGTGTTCCAGGTGGGTGTTTTCATCCAATTTAGCCTTTTCAACGTTTCAAAGTAGAATCCTGCCTTAACGGGCCCGCGTTAGCTTGGAGCCCAAAAACATGTCGTTTCACAATATTTTGCCCTAACGAGAGTATTTAGATGGCGAGGGAAGAATTAGGCCCAGAAATAATAGGCAACAATAAGGAGGTTGCCTATTTCTGGGAATGTGTTTAAAATTGTTCACTTATACACAATAGACATCTCAATGTTTATTTCATGTATCAACATGCAGCAAATCCGCATTACGTAGTAGATATTCGTTAGTATAGATCTAATACGGATATACAGGGTGGATCGATAACTATTAGCACCTTGGATATCTTCGAAACTATAAGGTTCACAGAAATATTTGCTGAAATGAAATAGCACAGTATGAAACGTTTCGGACATTTGAAGGTCAACTCCATTTTTTTAATAGATCGGTATGTTTTTTTTCTGTATGATGAAAGAGGAGCTTAACGAGTAAGGCCACTATAACGGCCCAAAAAAAAAGGTTTTTTCACTAATTTTTTGCTCCCGAAATTGAAGGTATTTGAAAAAAAACTTTTAATGGTGTTATCGGGCATACATTAAACTTTATTATAAAATTTTTTTACGGTAAAAAAAAAACAAAATGGCGGTTCCACAGCTATCTTCCCGGGACATGTTTTGCTTCCAGGGCTCCGCGGCACGCAGCACCACCGGTGCACTTTTGAATCTAGAACAAAAAAAAAAAAAAACCATTAATCTAGAGGGCTATAGCTAGAGAATGTCGATCGGATTTTAAAAAGTATCAATTTTTGTGGATTTGGCGTGCGTTTGAAAAAAAAAATTGATTTTTGACGAAAAAAACGGCAAGTTTTTTGTTAATAAAAAATCAATAAATAAAGTTCTTGAAAATTCCGATCGACATTCTCAAGATAATGTAAATGTTCACATCTGGTTAAAATATCAAGTAAAAAAAATGAAAATTGTTCGAGTTATGCTGCGTGCCATTTTGAAAAACCATGTTTCGAGAAAAACGCGTTTAAAGTTTTGCGAATAGTTTTTTATTGGAAAAAATTAAAAAAAGAAGTTAAAAAAAATTTTTACCGTTAGTCTGCAATCCCAGCACCATACATTTGTCCTTCGATAGCCAAATTTTCGTCTTCTTCGTCTTTCCTGGTTGATTTTTGGAGCGCGCGCGCACTTTTGGCCGCGTCGCTCAGAGATGTCTCCGCGTGCGTGATGCGTTTGGCGTCGGCTTCGATGCAGAAATTATATAACTGTACACCAATTTCCACCTCCAACATCTTGAATATTTGCAAGACGTTGGTAAGGCCGCCATTGAATATGCAAACAGCGATATCCGTCGCAATATCTAGTACAGTTTTTCCGCTTGAGGATGATTTGGGGGCCAAACTCCAAACGGTAGCGTTGAAACTTTCGTTATTGTTTTGAGTATAGGCCCCCAAGCAACGCTCCAGCAACTCGTCCCGGCTCAATTCCATGTAGATGGGTTTGATGGCTTGATAAACCTCCTCACTCATTGGCTGATTGTGATGATACGCATCCAAGGCATTTTCTGCTTTCGCTTTCTTCCAACTGCACCAATTCTCCGAACATTTTTCGTGCTGAGGCTTTTCATCCGTTGACATTTTGTGAAAAAGGGTTGCCCAGATCTCATTTTTCATATTTTTGATGGAATCGGAATTTCGACGGATTGCTAAGCCGTAATAAATGCTTAGTTCGTCAATCAATTTGGCAGCGAGTTTTCCTCTTCCCCCGAGACCTTTTGTTCCTTTTTTTAAGTTTCTCAATCGAGTGCCCATTCTTTTTTGCACGTGATCTATGCACTCTTTTTTTTTTAACATCAACATTTTCATAAGGCTTCGAATCCACGATGCCTTTGAAAGTTTTGGAATCGCCATCTCCGATATAATTGCAGTCGTTTCGGAGCAAGTTTTGACACGCTTGGCGGCGACCTTCATTTCCTAAGGACAACAAATTTTTTTTCGCACAGGACCTTTTTTTCTTATTCTAGAGGGTTTTAACTATTTTTTAAGCCAATAAAAAAAAATCGATTTTTCAAAAAATTTACAGTGGCCTTACCCCTTAAAACGAGTTCAACGACCTATAACATAAGGTTATTGAAGGTCATAGAAAGTACAGAAAGGCGATAATACTTACAGTTTCGGTAGTCAATTTGGCTGCGGCAGGTTGAATACCAGAGACAATGGTTTGTGAATGTACGGTGCGGAATGACAGGTGCTAAAATTATTGGTCCTTTTTTATCAATGGAAATTTGAATGGCAACATCAACAGTAATTTTATCGAAGATACGTTGGGTCTTTTGCTCGAACAGTTGCCTTTACTTACACGACAATCCCATGTGGTATCGACATGACGGATGTCCAGCGCGTTATTCATTGATTGCACGAAGGCAACTCGACGAAAAATTTCGGAATCGTTGGATTGGACGCGGCGGTCCAATATCGTAGCCAGCTCGTTCCCCAGACCTAACACATTTAGACTTCTTTCTATGGGCAACATTAAAAGATAAAGTGTACAAAGAAGTACCGACTACACTTGACGACATGCAACGAAGAATTATTACAGCCTGTGCATCAATAAGTTCTGACGCTGTAAAACTTGCAAGTCAATCAATCGAAAAAAGAATCCAATGTTGCGTTGATACTGATGATCGTCATTTCGAACACTTACTATAAACGTAATAATTTTATTTACTACCGAAACTGTGAGTAATGTCGCCTTTCTGTACTTTCTATGACCTTCACTGACCTTACGTTATAGGTCGTTGAACTCCTTTTAAGGAAGCTTTCCAGTGTGACAGCCCGAAAAATCGCTGTTATTCGCGATTTTTTTTTTTAAAGAAAAAATAATCTAATCGGTCTGGTTTTTTTTTTGTATATTAATTGGGTATTGAAGAATACAAAACAATTTTTTAAAGATCGATTTATTTATTAATTAATATCTATAAAAATGATGAAACAATTGTTGCAGAAAATGCACTTGGATGTGGTGTCCACGTTGGGGGTCACAATTTTGATCTGAAACAAAAAACACAAAAAGATTATTGATCGGTATATAATTGGCTTTCGTGCTATGGAGGCTTTTTTTTTTTTTTTGCAAAAATGGCGCCGGTTTGAACAAAAAGTATCGATTTTAGCATTTTTTTTGGCAGTTTTTTTACAAAAAAATAGGAAGATGTCAAAAAAAAAAAGCTTCCATAGCACGATAAACAATGACGTTAAGAATATTGTGTAAAAAATTCAACTCGATAGCTTTAAAATTCTGCCCTCCAAGTTGGACACCGTTTTGAAAAATGCTGTTTCGAGAAAAACGCGTTCAAAGTTTCGCTGTAGCTGTAGCGCTCCGTTGCCTTCTTCCAAGAAATGCTGTACAGTAACCGAAATAATCTGAATTTCGGCATGAAAATTTCAGGGAATATTCGGAAGAGCGTATACTATTCGATAAAGCAAAAAAAAAAAAAATCGATTTTTTGAAAATTTCACACTGGAAAGCTCCCTTAAGCTCCTCTTTCATGATACAGGAAAAAAAAAGCATACCGATACATTTAAAAAAAATTGAGTTCACCTTCAAATGTCCGAAGTACCTCCACCCGCAAAAAACTATCATCGCTATCGGATGGCCCCTTTCGTACTGTGCAATTGCACTTCAGCGAATACTTTTGTGAACCTTGTAGTTTCGAAGATATCCAAGGTGCTAATAGCCATCGATCCAGCCTGCGATAATTGCAAAAATGTTCAGTGATCGGCGGCCGCGATCAGCAGCAGAACGAATTGATCGTCAAGCGTTATCTCCGTCCGGGTGATTTGTACGTTCACGCGGATCTCTCAGGCGCGAGTTCCGTCGTCCTTAAGAATCCCAATGGCGCAGCGGTGCCGCCCAAGAGTCTAGCCGAGGCTGGCACAATGGCCGTCGCTTACAGGTGAAAAATACTTTCCCTCTCAAGGCTTCGATAGAGAGGAGCTAAAAACCGAAAAATTCCGTCAACAGCGCCGCCTGGGAGGCGAAGGTGATCGCGGGTGCTTGGTGGGTGAACAGCGACCAAGTTTCGAAGACCGCACCGACCGGGGAATACCTCACGACTGGATCTTTCATGATTCGTGGCAAGAAAAATTATCTTCCTCCCTGCCAATTGGCGATGGGACTCGGTTTTCTGTTTCGCCTCGAGGAGAGCTCCATCGAGAGGCACAAGGACGAGAGGAGAATCAGGACCCTCGAGGACAATACACCGATCGGAAATCAGCCGCTCGAGATTCACGAGGAAATTGAAATCGAGGACGATCCCGAGGATCGCGAAGCGGACCAGGAGGAAGACGAAGACGAGCAAGCCGTGGACGCATCCAGCCGGCTGGATGAAACGGTTTGTTCAAACATTTATTCGAATCATAAAAATCATAAACTAGACGAATTCTTACTCTGCTACACCATTTTTATAAACGATGTAAAGTTTATTTTAACCCTTTCAAGCATAGTGACATACTGATATGTCACCTACGTCCACTCTGTTTATCTTGAATAAAAAAAAATCTCAACGCATAACGACGAATGTAAATATATATTTAGGATGTTAGGAGATCAATTGTTACTACAATATCACTATTAAGGGCTTATGTTGCACTTAGTGGATGTTGATCATCACTAAAGTACAAAAAAAAACGTTTTTTAGAGAATAAATGTAATTGTGCCTAATCTAGCAGGTGAACGATACACAAAAAATGAATTCAGAGGCGTTCTTTGTGTCGCTGATTACGAATTCGAGCTCAAAATCCAGAAATTCAATATGGCGGACCAAAACCGGAGATTTTACTGGAATTACTAAAACATCGGAGATGCTCAACATGTTGATTCTGTTATACTGAATTTCTAATAGAATTACGCTTTTAGCATTACCCGGAGCTAACGGCGAGGACGTAGCGAGTTTCTAGCTCCATATTGCTTTTTTTTTACTTTTTTATTTTAGAACTTTTTAAATTTATATATTTGAACTGGTTTCAAAATTAGCGACTTTAATAGCCCTAAAGCACCGGGGGGTTTTCTCTCCATCAAGAGAATCTTATCTTATGTTTTAGTTCACCAGTTATTTTTGAATTATAAGCTCAGATTAGTATCAGTGGCCAAGCCAGATTTGTGTTTCATTATCCTATATTGGAACTGCCATTTTTATTGTTCAATTTTGAATTGAGATTCGAATTCAACGACTCAAAAAACCCCTGCATATGGAGTTTCATCTTCATCAAGCTACTTTGAGCATGTTGGTCGGTCACATTGGATCCGCCATCTTGAGTTTCCAAATTTTGAGTGCACGTTTGTAATCAGCGACCCCGAAAACCCCCGTGTACCAACTTGCGCTTTCATCAAACGATTTTTGCATTTATGGTCCGCCATATTGGATCCGCCATCTTGAATTTCCAAATTTTGAGTGCAGATTTGTAATCAGCGAGCCCGAAAACCCCCCGTGTACCAACTTTCGCTTTCATCAAGCGATTTTTGCATTTGTGGTCCGCCATATTGGATCCGCCATTTTGAATTTCCAAATTTTGAGTGCAGATTTGTAATCAGCGACCCCGAAAACCCCCGAGTACCAACTTGCGCTTTCATCAAACGATTTTTGCATTTATGGTCCGCCATCTTGAATTTCCAAATTTTGAGTGCAGATTTGTAATCAGCGACCCCGAAAACCCCCGAGTACAAAGCTTTGAGCTGATTGCACGTAAGGAAAAATGTATGCTTCGAAGGGTTAAAGCTACTATGATGAGACTAGATTCTAGATTCGTTTATTCCAAATGTACAGCTTTCGCTTTTTACAATATCCCTCCTCTTTCCACTTTTCATTACATGTTTTCTTAATTTAGCGCTACTCTAATACTACTTATGGACTGAATACTAATTCATGCTCCCCCCCTCTTTGCTTTTATTCCTCCTCTTCCCGGCTCTCCCCTTTTCAGCCTTGCGATATTATAGCCTTCGAATATTCGCAAATCTCCACCACAGGCTCCCCCCTTAACGTTTGTTCGGTCCACGCCTTCCCTTCCTCCTCTCCAATCATCTACCCCTAACCCATTCTTCTCTTATCTCTTCTCTCGCCGCTTCGCATTTCTGTATGTGTTCCAGATTTGCCACTTCCTCTTCGCAAATTCCACATGACCAGCTGTCATATTCCTTTTTTTCCCAACTTTGCCTACGTTTCCGCATCGCAGTCTAGCCCACTGCTCCTTCGCCCCCCCCCCCCCCCCCACATGGTTATTATCCCAGTACTTCTCTCTCAATCCCCACCTTTGTATCCTTGTACCAGGCGCGGAAGGATGACCTATCCACTTCGATCCAGTCCCCTTGCACGTTCTCATCCTTTTTCCTGCTCACCCCCTCGCTCAGGCATCTCCCGACCCACTCCCTGCTCCCCGTACCCGACCACACCAGATCGACGACTCTTCCATCACCTACTTCGCTCGTCGCCTTCCTAAACGCCCTCCCCCACCTTGACGGATCCCTATTCAAAATACTTCTGATCTCTTCTCTCAAGCGATTGCGACGTTGCCATCGTAATATGCAACTGGAGTAATATGGAGGTTAACGTCCGAAAAATCAGCATTTTTCGAGACAAATTAATTTATTCGGAAGTTCACAAGTATCTAATGAACTTTACAAAGCTTTTGGAGAACATAGTTACGAGAAAAATGCCTATAAGGTTTCACTAGCAGTTCTATCGTAATCATAAGTTTACCTTCGATCTGCGATTCCTCCACCTTCGTTGGTTGGTCGGAACTTCCTCTTCGATTTGAGTTGCCTCGAGCGACTATTGATTTTTTTTTAATTTTCCCAGTAGCCCAACACCCCTTAAGGCAGCTCTCGACGCAACGGAAGTTAGGTTAGATTAGCGAAGTGCGGGTACCGAGTGATTAGAAACGGTTCAATTGAGAAGGGTTATTCGTAAAAACCGACAAGGGTGTACGGTCGAAGTCAGGAAAGAAAAGTACTCGTATATGGTAATGTTTAGTCAGAAGTAAATGAAAATGCAGTTGCTCCAAAGAAAAATCTCAATCCACAAAGAAAGACCACAATCATTCGATTCGAACAAATTATTTTTTGTAGTATAAAAACGAGTTGAACACGATCGAGGAAGAAGGCACGCAGACTCGGCAAATTGACAGTGATGATAGCAACGATAACGAGGATTCGCTCTTTCCCGACACACAGATCAAGTTGGATCTCTCAGGATCAAGGTACGTCACAATATCTTCTTACACTCTTTTTCTATTTTTATGTTGTTTTCTATGTACATAATTCGTTTGATTCGTACTTTTGTCCAAGGCACATCACACCACCAATCCCTTTCTCTCTCTCTCTTTGAGTTTTCCTTTTTTTTCATTAAATTTTGCCGTATTATTTTGGTTTTATAGTTTCTTTTCTATTTAATCGCATCTAAAGGTGTGTAGTTTTGTTTTATATCGAATCTTTTTTGTTTTATTTCAAATCCCTATTACTTTAACTTCTGTTGATACGTTCTCTCATTACATCTATATCTGTCTGGGGCATGATAAACATTATGAATGAATCTAAACATCCGTATCATTATTATTTTGTTTATACACGCCAACGTTATTATTTTGTTAAAATACGCCAACAATGCGAAAAAAAGGGGCCGGGTCACAGTTTTGATTGAAATTTTGCTTGTCGAGCAGAATGAAACTCGTGATAAACAACGCCCAACCACTGTCGAGTGTTCAGGTCGAGAAGAGGGAGGAGGTCGTGTATCTGGGCGACGATATACCGGTTGCCCTCAAAGCTCCGGAAAAATCGTTGAGGACAGAGAAACGAGAGACGAAAGAGGGTAACGCGAGAGAGGAAGAACCGAAGCCCGAGAAAAAAGATGCCAAGACGAACGAACCGACCGTCATGAAGAGAGGCCAGAAAGGACGGTTGAAAAAAATGAAGGAAAAGTACAAGGATCAGGACGAGGAGGATCGACGAATTCTCATGGATGTTTTGAAGGTTATTTGCTTTTTCTTCGTCATTCTGTAAAATAATAGCGAACAAAATGGCGTATTCATTTTCACGAGATAGAGTTTTTCCTTACGAAAAATCACAAGTTTTATTCCCGATGTGTTTGTAGTAACGAGCACGTGTTGAACTCTGACGAAAAATGAAATAAAATTGTTCCAGTCGGCAGGAGCGGCCAAGGAGGATAAGAGAAAAAACAAAAACAAGGATCCCTCCGGTCCTAAGCAGGGGAAAAAACGTGGAAATCCACTAAAGCCGAATACGGCGGCTCAACAATACCAGAGAAATATTGAGAACGCCGAGGACGAGGATGTCGGACCACCACCGGAAGTCGACATGTTGGATCACCTTACGGGAAAACCTCTACCGGAAGACGAATTATTGTTCGCCATACCTGTCATAGCGCCCTACAACACTATCATCAATTACAAGTGGGTCGTCCGAATTCTCTCCGGGTCTTGGACTCCGGTGCTTCATGATCTAGCCACGATCCATGCGATCTCCCCAACCGAAAAAAAAAATACCAATATCTTCGTTACAGATTCAAGGTGAAACTGATGCCAGGGACGGGAAAAAGAGGAAAAGCCGCGAAGACGGCGGTCGCGGTATTTTTACGCGACAAAACGGCGAGTCCCCGAGAGAAGGATCTCTTGAAAGCTGTCAAGGACGAAAATGTCGCCCGGAACATACCCGGAAAAGTCAAAATAAGCGCCCCGCAGATCCAAAAACTCAAAAAATAGCGCTGATCGTAAAATTAACTTTCCTCCGAAGATCGCAAACGCGACGCTTCAAAAAAGAAAAGGGACACGCGAGTCTCTCTTGTATAGAATAATAGAAAAATGAAGAGGCGCGAATTTTGTTGTAAAAAAAAAACAAATCGATGAGAAACGTACGCACCACTTGTAACGAAAAGGAAAAAAATTCTCCAACGTGATGAATTTCACAAAAATTACAAAAATTAATCTTTATTGGAAAAAAATGTGTTATTTTGTTTGTTTGCTTTCAACGATTTTTTCCCCGCCGAATCGAGAAATTTTGGTGTCCGATCTCGTCATTGTTCGCACAAATGGCACGACGCTATGGAAATCGAAATATTTATAATAATAATATTATACCGACTGCTCAACAGTTTACATAGGCAAAAAGCGTTCGGGTTACTCTCAACAGTCTCTTTTAATACGACTCACTTTCCTCGAACCCTCTACGAATTCCAACGAACAAACGAAAACAGTACTTTGCGATTAATCGAAAGTCGAAGAAAAATCAGCCATACCGAAAATTAATTTGCAATTACAACAACGTCCAAAAGTTGATAATAATTTGGTCAAACGAGAAATTATTGAACGAAGAATTGATAAACTTTTACTTTGTATGAAATTAAATCGTTGATATCTCGAAACATTTGCGAATTATTTCAGCATATCGTCGTTTTTAGAATGCAGTTCCAGATTTTGAATGCAAAATTAATCTGGATTTCAAACAATTGCACATGAAGAATAATTGTCCGTTTGCAAAGCTAGTTTTGAAAAATCAGACAAATTTAAATAAGCCCTAAAATGTCGATTAGTCCACAAGTGTTTGGAAAAAATTACGAACTAATTTCGTATAAAAAAAAAAGAAACAAAAAACTTTGCCGATTCGTTAAACAATTTGTTAATAACTTTACGGTGTAATCGTGATTGCATTTGAACGTTCGTATGATTTTCGATACGGCTAATACGGTGTTGTATTTTTATGGAATCGCGAAGTGCCGAGATGTGAAGGGGAAAAAACGTTTTTCTGTTTGTACGGAAAACCGGACGTGTGAAGGCGTTCTGAACTGTTCCGGCGTCCGATCTTCGCGATGTTCAATCAGCAGGCAGCGAACATCGAGTTCGCACTGATCGTATCGATAAGATCGAGGCACGAGCAATTTTGCCCCTTGTGTTTTGCTTACGACCAACGTGCGAGAAGTCAGAATGGAGTCAGAAGGGCGCGTCTCACGAGTCATTCTCGTCGCCGAACATATCGTCGTCGGAATTCGTAGCCTCGGGGCCGTTTTTTCGGTGTGCGGTGGCGCTTCTCGCGGCTCCACGGCTCGCCGTCTTGGCGGGCGCCTTCGGTCGCGACTTCGTGCCTCGCGATTTGATCTGAAATAGGCACGGAATATCGTAAGGCCTCGTTCGCACAAGAGCTTCATCAACGTGCCTTGAAAAAGCGTTGAAATGAAACAAATGAGTACCCGAGTATTCATACACACGTCAGCGCTTTTAAGGATGTTGAGTCCCAAATCGCAAATGATAATAAAATTCTGAAAATTTGGTACGTTTTTCTATGAATTATTTCAGAGCTCGTGTTAAAATTTCACGACAATTAGGAAGCTCGTTTGAACAATTAACATTCACAAATTAAATGTTGTCTTATGGAAACTATTGTAACTTTGCAATCAATTTTTTCTTTTCACCTCTCAATTTTGTAATATCTATAATATACTGAAAGCAACGGAAACAAAACGAAGTTTATTGATAAATTTTTTTTTATTTCTTTTAAAAATTGTTCACGAGAACGTTTTGAAATCGCAAACGTCGGCTTTTGACGCAACGCTTGTTTGAACTCTCGTGCAAACGAGGCTCTCGAGCGCTCGTACTACCTTGAGGGATAAATTACCTCGGCTTCGGACGCAGGACTGGAGTCCAAGGATTCGACGAGGATCGGTTTCCTCCGTACCCTCCTGGGCGAAACCGTTTTCGTCGCTGCCTTTTCCTCCGTCTTCTTTCGTTTCTTCGTTATACAAATGTCGTATTCCGCGTCCGAGTCGTCGTCCATCGTCTCGAGAATCTTTCTCAGCCCACGGACACCCTCGCGTTTCTTGTCGACGACGACGCCGACCGTGCTCTCGTCCAACGAGAGAGCACCGACCGCCCCGCTCGGGCTCCTCGACGCTTTCACACGCGGGCTCTTTCTCTTTGCCGCTGTTTCCGTCATTTTTTTCGTCTTTCTCGGTGTACCGGTCGCTTTCGTGGAACCTCTCGTGACGCCCGAAAACTCCAACTTTTCATTCGTACTGCCCAAATCCTCGAGACCTTTCGTCAGAATTTTTCGAAACTTGGCGTAATTCGGCGTCTCGTTGAACTTCAGATCGGCCAACAGTTTCGTGTACTCGGTGATCGTCGAGGGCACGCAAGTGCCGAAGCAACGCTTCAAAAAAGTTGACGCGTCTTCGAAAGCTTTCTCCTTTTGCTTTTGCACGGCAGCGGGATCCTTCAGATTTGTCTCCCACGGCAGCGAGTCGCACAGCCACTGGATCATGTTATAGCCGAGGATCTCGAAATCGCTTCTCATCGTCGGCACTGTCGCAACGGGACAATTCGCACCAATTAATCATTGTCCTTCCGCTTTTGTACGAAATAACAATATTTCATCGTCGGGCGAGGAAATTCTACCATTCCGATAACAGAAATACTTGGTACGATAAATTTTCAATCCAGGGTTGTTACGCATTATTGGCACGGAAATTCCCTGACTTTTCCAGGTTTTGCAAATTGGCCAGATTAGGGTCAAATAAAGAACGTTTTCTTCTCATCAAACGTATGTTTTTTGAGTTAGAGAGATATTCGTCTTTGTGAACGTTACAAACTATACGGAAAAATTATATACGTAAAAATAGCAGACTGATTTTTGTGAAAAAAAAAAACAACATTTTTAACCGATACGAAGAAACAAAGGAAATTCTCAACTCGATCGTTCTATTGAAGAATTATGTTGAACTGTATAACATAATTTTTGTAAGGGCAGGGTAGGAGTTCGCACTTCGGAAAAATCGATTTTTTTGTCCTTGCTTATAGTTAAATATTTCGAGAATATAATCCCAAAATTTCAAGTCAGTCGGAGCAAAACTCTCCAAGTTATTGATTATTTAGTCCCGCTCCTCTAACACTGTAGCTAACGATGCTGAAGTTTGCATCGTTGGACTGCAACGAATTTAATTTAATTTGGCAGATTTCGCCCACAAAAATCCATCGACCATTTTTTTAAGATATTTATTTTGCGATCTATATAAAAATCTATCAAAAAAAGATCGCTTATAATAATAAAAATGTGGAAAATAAAATGTAAAACGGTACTTTCGTTGCGTTCCAACGATGCAAACTTCAGCACCATTGTAGCTATCACTTCAAACGCGTTTTTCTCCAAACGACTTTTTCAAAGTCCGCGTTCACTGCCATTTGAAAACTACATGACCGATTTATTTCAAACTTGGCACACACTTTCCACGTATGAAATACCTCCCCCCAACGGTTAGTTTGAGATTTTTTTTACATTGAGGGGATTTTCCACCCCCAAAATGGCGGAATTTTTCGTCGAAAATAGTACTTTTCACTTTACATGACCGCCAAAAATTTAGAAATGAAAAACAAAAATTATCAAAGACCGCTGGGGGGAGGATTTGATGATACTTTGACTAAATTTTAATGGTACTTGATTTCAGATAATTTCTAGCTGAGATACAGTGAACACCGCAAATCGTGTTTTTCCAAAGGCGTTCTTGGAAAAGCTTTGTCACCGGCTTGTTTGTGGATATTTTCGCGTACAAATTTCACGGAATGTTCTTGAAATGACACTCAACAATGTACAAAAGGTTTCAATAAATTTACTCTATCCGTATAGATGAAAAAAATTCGCAAAAAAGAGTTTTTTTTTCACGCTGAAACCCCTACCCCTCCCTTAAGACCAAATATATGGAAATTTGATTAAATTGATATTTACTCTTTTCAACTGAAATTCGAAACATAATTTTAACATTGTAAAGTAATAAAAGACATTCAAGGACACAAAATCTGTTCTTCATTGCAAACAAAAATTCGTACGCCGGTGAAAATAAGCAAAAAATGAACATAAATACTTATCTATAATGATAATCATATGGTTGTGTATCGACAGATCGAATGCAAATGTATTTCTGTAGCTTTACTCTTAATTTACATTAATTTACAAATGTAGCTTTACAGTAAATTAGTTATCAGTTTTTTAAATCCTCAATGTTCGGCACTGACATAACTTTCTTTTGTGTATAACGAGGAATAATATAAATATTCAAGATATACAAAAATATTTATTTTTATGCTGTCCCGTTTTTTCTCAAGTCAGTTTTATTTTTCGTAATTCTTTCAAAAGGTTTTCCCTGTTTTCCATATAATGATATCAATTCCATTCCATAATAATGATAACGATCATTATAATTATAATAGCAGAGAAAACTGATAATAGTGATGCAAACAATCCCAATAACAAGAATAATAATAACAATAATGATGAATACGATGATGATGATAAGAGTGCAAAAAAACTTCGATAAGGGGTGAGGCTACTGTAGAAACGAAGAACGCTCGTTCGTCACTTGAGGCAACGCAAGTTGAAGGTCCAACATATAGTGCAGGAGTCGCAGGTCGTGATTATAACGATCGAACTGCTGATGGAACTTCGAACGTGTTTTTCTCGAAACTATGTTTTTCATAACGGTGTACACGATTTCTTGACATTCAATGAACGGAGTGGCTTCACTTTTGGCACACTCATTCACTGTGACAGTAGTGTATTCTCGACTGACGTTTCTTTTCTTCATTAGTTACTTACAACGGTCTCATTTTTCCTCGAAAAATCGAAAGCAAAATGCAAACGTTTTCTTAACGATTGAAACACGATAACAAAAAAAGCTCTGTCAAGTCTCAGCCGATGTTATCTATCTCGAGGAAAAAACTTTTTTCTATTTTGGATCAACCGGGTGGCCAAAGTACACCTTTGAATCCCTTACGTTCGAAGGTCCTTAACGAGATTGTTTATAACTTGTTTGATTATTCATATTCATTTAAATGAAACTTGGTACCCGACTCTCTTGATGTACATACAGACAAACGTCCAAACGATTTTTCGATCATCTTATTCTCTCAAATATTTGTTAAAAAATAATTATAACGTTTGGGCGGTGACACACTGCCGTCATACGAAGGAATCTACAAAAACCCTAAACCCTTAAATGAAATGCACTAATGATTAAAAAATGAGCAATTACGTACAGTTTGAAATAATATGAGCATAATTTCTTACCGCCCATGTGAGCGTCCCTACTGGTATACTCTATGGTGCCGTTGTGAGCTTTTTTTGGATCCAGTTTGTACTCCGATTTCGTCGTATAATGCGACGCCAGGCCGAAATCAACGAGATAAACAAAATTTGGTGATTTCAGATCGAGGAGCAAATTGGCGCCTTTTATGTCAGCGTGAATGTACGTTTTGTTGTGAATGTACTCAAGAACGTCAATCTGAAAGCGATTCGGAATCGTTTGAAAAATGAAAGGAGAAAAAGAAGCTTTTATAATCTAATCGAACGATTCTTACTATCTGCAGTGCGATTTTGTAGACCGTGGGCTCGGGAAAACGTCGTCCGTTCTCAAGGAACAACTTCCAGAGATCAGTGCCGTAACGTTCCATGACGACGAAGCGGTACTTGGTGCCGTGACACTCGTGACTACCGGAACCGATGAATTTTGGCATACCGAGGTGCTGCAGCTTCTTCTTCTTCCGCCAAGCTTCGACTAGGCGATGAAAAAAAATGTCGCGTCATTACACGGGCGGAAGAGGGGAATTGGCGATTTTCTTAGCGACGACGAAGAGCGTAGTTTTCGACGGCGGCGGCGGCGGCGGCGGCTGCGCAAACTTACTGTCGTCGGGTTTTGCGTTTCGCATGTAGAAATGCATCTCCACGAAGAGCGGCCCGTTTCCGTGAGGTTCCTGAAATCACAATAATTTTGTCATCGTCGCAACTCGCGGCGCAATCTTACATCCAAAAACAGTCGAACAATGCTCACAATTTTTATGACGAACGGGTAATCCTTGGGAACTTTTCCTGTGTAGAGAGCGGCTGAAAGCATCCGAAATATAGGGGATATTTGTCAATGGACAAAACGACTTTTCCAATTATATTGATGTTGAATTGTAATGATGGAGAAGTTTGGATCGTTGGAACCCAACGAAAATCAATTCCTTTTTTTTTTTCGATGTTCCAATTTTTTGCACTGTGATAATCACTCGGGCGTTTCTACGTATTATTATTAGAGATTTTCCACTTCAGTTTGCACAAAAGAAGGCTTCGGATAAACTCAAAAATAAAGTAATGGAAAATAAACAACGTACCATTGTCAGGTGTTTACAATATGCTTTTTTATTGCATATTTTTTATAGCCTGATGTCGGAACTATAATGGCAAAGAAAGATTTTGTAACAGGTTCAAACGAACCGAGGTATGACGGTTTTTCTGAAGGGCTGCAACGAACCCTCGCGACTGATTTATCAAACTGTAAGTCGTATCTCAAAATCTATTAGTCCGATTCACTACAGATTTGAACAGAGCGTACTCCACATCAACTCCTCGCTACTCATATACTACTTTACAAAAAAGATTTTTTCGTGTTTTTGTTCACAACAAATGACTCAAAGTTGTTTTTTCGTAAAAAATCGAATTTTGTGTCTAGACTTTCGAAATTTTGCATCGTTGGAACGCAACGATAGCTGTTTTTACATTTTATTTTCCTTATTTTGTATTATTTTGGAAGATCTTTCTTTCATACTTCATATTGTGTATGGCCGAATAAATATCTTAAACGATGGTTGAGATTTTTTTGTTGGTAAAATCTGCCCAAAGAAAAATTAAAAAATTCAGCTAGTTGCCAGAATCTCCTACACCGATCGGCCATGCAGCACTTTGTTAGAATAATATTAATATCATCGTTTATTCATATTTTTTTGTCAAAAAAAACTCAAACTTGGCAAGACTATTTATAAATTACATAAAGTTCCGACCCCGTCAACGACATTGAAGTTTGCTACATTGGCGTGCAACAATTTTTTCCCCTTCATTCCTTTATTTTTATCCTTGGGTCTTTTGTTGCGAATTAACATCCTAAATCTTTAATGAGAATACGTTAAAACGTTTGAATGATTTTTACAGCCTCATCCGCCAAATAATTTCCAGGGATTAAAACGAAAAAAGAAAAACAAATTCATTGCATTCCAAGTATGCAAACTTCCATGTCATCTTCCTCGTCCTTCACTTTTAGCAAAACAGAATATTGAACATTGACCGATTGTTTTGGGAGCCACGATTATGCAGATCCATTAAGTATAACAATATTCGTGTTGCCTCAAAGTTCGCATCACCGGAATGGAACAAAAGTTCTTTTCGAATTTTTTTCCTTCTCATTTTGGGCATCTATAATTTTTTTATACATTAAGTTTGTGGATCTCCAACAAAGATAAGGAAAACCGTTTGAGCGATTTTTGTAACCTAAATCAGCAAAATAAATGTGAGCAATAGGAGAAATATTAAGTTTCGCTGCATTACAACTATGCAAGCTTGAACACCATATATCTATGATAATATATATTATATGTATCTTTTTTGGATTATTCTTTGCAAAAATTTATACTGTAATAATATTTGTAACATCTTAAAGAATTCGTTGCAAATTTTATACTTTGGTATCTATAATATTAGATACATTTTATAAGAAATTTTATACTATAATAATATCTATAATTTCAGACGTTTTTTTCCGTCTACTTGTTCAAGCAACGTTGGTGTAAAATCGGCCAAAGCCATTTTCTTGAATCTACAATGTAAAAACATATGGGGCAAAAAATGAAATTCCCATACTAAAAAGTCCACGCAATTGCCCAAGAAGAATCGCCATGAAAATAAACCAAAAATTCTTAATCACGGCATTAATTATTGATGCATCTGCGTACAAGTACAAACAAAAATATACAATAACAGTAGAGGACGGTCTGTCGTGCCCGTGGCCCAAGCCGAAACTCGGATGGGTGACCGGCGATCCTTATGCGTGTTCGGCACGGTAAGTACCGACGACCCACCAGACCTCTCAGAAAGCAGAAATGGGGAAGTGACAAAGGGTGGAGCGAAGGTCGAGGGACAGGGGCGTAGAAGTCCGTAAAGGTAAAGAAAAGACCATGGAAGAAAAAACTATATGTACATATAAAAATATGTATACCGGAATAAATCTCGCCGAAACCACCGACGCCGATCGAGTCCCCAATGATCCATTGTTTTTTCGACAAATCCGTGATCGTTTCGCCCTTCGGAATCGGATCGGGCAGTTTGTATCCATTCGCACCTTTCTTTTTCGGCGCCTTTTTTGCTCCTCTGCCGGCCATTCTTGCCGTTGTAGGTTAGCTTTGTTTGGTTATTGCGCGTATTGCGAGCTCTGATTTGACTCCAATTGATCGCACGCAAAAAAAAGCGACAACTCCACGAAAGTTTTTGCGAGAGCGGGCAAACGCGTTACGCGAATAATATCGATTCGAATTGAGCTCGACGAGAAAACAAAAATAAAGGCAGCGCAAACGCAAAACGCCAAGAAAGTTTTTCCGCGCTTCCGAGACTCGCGTATGATTTTTGAAACTTTTTGTACGCTCGCAGAGCTTCCACACTGGGGGCACAAAAGTTTCTAGGTTATGGAGGTTAAGGTTCGGAACGCGCAGAGAGCCTCGCGGGAAAGCGTTCCTCGCGGAGGTGAACCAATGAGAACGGGAGAACTTCTGTTGCCGGTGGAATCAGACACGATTGTTTCTGGTCGCGAATGCTCATTGGTCGCAGCACACGGAGATTACGGCGCGCAAACCGGTCGCAGTGCCGCCTTTGTTCCCAGGGCCACAAGCGCAAGCGGTCCGATTGGATTTTCCGATCAGCAGCTTTGAGGTATTACTGGATGGATATTAAAAAATCGCCAAAATTCTTGAAAATTTTACGTAATATATTTCTTGATAGAACAATCAAGGAAGAAGGTTTCGAAACGCCCCCGCTCCAATCGAGCTGAAATTTCGCACAGACCTTCCTGTTAATATTCGAAGACAACCCTTAAAGGGATTTTTGGCGACTCGCAATAGTTTTTGAGTTATGGAATTTTTAAGTTATTTATTTTAACGCGCGCCGACTGTATCTATATCTGCTACGCCTCGGTTCGTCTATACCTTTATTTGTTATCGCTCTCCGTTTCGGGTTCTTCGCCTGGTTCAAGAAGACTAGAGGTAAGGAGTACGAATGCAGTGTTAAAAAGAAATGACCATGAAAATCCAGATGAGAGAGGTGCGCTGCTCTCCTACCGAACCGCATTGAAGTTAGCAATAAACC
The DNA here is from genome assembly GCA_951751655.1 of Ophion costatus. Taxonomy (NCBI): domain Eukaryota; kingdom Metazoa; phylum Arthropoda; class Insecta; order Hymenoptera; family Ichneumonidae; genus Ophion; species Ophion costatus. Next base: position 3,799,060 of record OX632363.1, read on the forward strand.
AGTGCCGTACGATATGCAGACAACACCTGTTGCTTCTTCATATGGAGCGGTGATTTGATCAAATTAATTGTGAAAACAGTTGGTGAAGGAAATTTTTATATAGATAGATAGAATTCTTACATGGATAATATAGATTATTTTGGAGAATAATAACGAAATAAGGAAATTTAGTCAATATGTCTTTTTTCGTTGCGGAGGAAGTAACAATCAAAATTTATTTATAGACACAAGAAAATTCATAAGAATTTGAAATTCAGACAAAACTTTTACAAATAATTACACATCATACTCACATGTTATGATACACTGTACAGATAAATCGATCTTACAGTTTTGATTTTTTCCTATTGTCTCGATGAAATTTATCTTGGATTATTATTTTCGTTGATCGATCACACTAGAAAATGTCCTCGCATGACGAGATAATAGTTTATCGCTCTCTCAAAATTCATAAGAATTTCGAATCTAGACACAACATCTACAAATTATCACACATTATGATACGCTGTACAGATAAAGAACAATAACGAAATACAGGGGTCGGCTCGGGGAGACTCGCTCCAGAGCAGAGAAGGCAGCGTCTTTGTTCGGCAGAGAGCAGTAGTGGGCGGTTCTTCTGGGCCAACCTCTGGAGGTGGTTGGCCCAGAAGGGCCCAAACTATTCCTCTTTGCTAGAGCTCGTATCTTTATAGCTGAGCTAGAGAGCTCATTTTTTTGAGAGCTAGCTAGAGAGCTAGAGATGTATTTTTGCTCTTTCTTCGCCGAATGAGCTTGGTCGGAGTTGAAAAGAGGGAGAAAGCTGCGAAGTAGTGTCCGGCTGGTCGCAGGCTCGCAGGGACCTTCGAGCAGGCTTGTCTGAAATTCGTGGCCCGGCGTTGCCCTTACATGCGGTCTAGCCCCATGCGAGCGCTTGCGAGAAAGTACGTGCGCCTGAGTAAACTGCTTTCTCCTGCACGGGTGTCGCACGGGTTGCCTAGCGTCAGGCGCTTTTCGCTCGGGCCGTATGACGCTCCTTAACCAGCGATCTTGTACCGCGCGGCCCGCGCGGTACAAGATCTGCTACACACACACACACATACTCATACACGCACTCATACACACACAGCACCCATCCACCCACACATACGCGCGCGCGCGGATTTTCCGGAAAAATACCCCCGATTTTTTTACACACACACCCGCGGAGACACACACACGTGCGCGCGCGCGCCTTTAACGCAACACAAATTCCTTTCACGCATACGGTATTCAAAAATTTACAAAATTTACAAAACTGCAAAACATGGTCATAAAAAAATTACAACTGATAGGGACCTTCTTCTGCATCAACAATATTATTGCTTATAACAAAACAAAGCTGTTTATCAGCAAATCAAAAATCGGGGGCCATTTTTCGGAAAAGCTGCTTGAGTATAGAATTACCGGATTGGGAGGAAAGGGAAAATCAACGGGCAAATTGATTGATAAGCCCACGATTTATTATGGCCTCGCCATCAGACGCAATAGTGATTCTGCTGAAAACATGAAAAGGCTATCATGGCCGCGTTTTTCCACATGACCTCAACAGATGATAAGCCACACCATGGCCGGTGTCCACGAAGAAGTGACTCCTGGTGTTCTTGGCAGCAAGCGAAGGCTATCAAAACATTGAAGGACTATCACCATTAGCCCGCTCTACATTCGGATGTTGCTAAAGCCATTGAACCAATATTTAGGGATCTAAGTTCTGATGATTTACTACAACGCTGCATCAGCGGATTTACGCAGAACGCAAATGAAAGCTTCAACAACGTCATTTAGAGAATAGCTCCCAAAACATTCCACAACGGTTCAAATATTGTCAATATTGCTGCACAATATGGCCACATGCGTTTTTAACTGTGGGGCAAAATTCTATCTCCAAGTGATGGATGCTGTGAGACTTCAACTCGGGAGAAATGCTGATAGGCAATGCGAGATCGAGGATGCGGACCGCATTGCGAAGGCTGAAATTCAAACTCGAAACGCGACCCGTAAAGAGAGAATTCAGCGCATGTATGGCCCTGGGATTGCTGATTAACGGTAAGGTAAAAAATATCTCTATCCTGCGAGTAATTTTTCTGATAAACTTCGAAACAGCATTGAAGTATACTCTTCGAAAAATCGATTTTAACTTCTTTTTTTTTAATGTTTGAACTACGAAGAATATTGTGTGAACATGTCATGTTGAAATTCCGCAATCGCCAAAATTATGCGGAGAATTTACCGAAAGATCGTGCAGCGGCCCAACGGCCGAACGCGCCATTTCTTTACCCACTTTTCAAATGCGATTATCTCGAAACATAGTTTTCAAAGTCGGTGCCAGATGTATATTGAAAACGACTTTTCCGATTTTGTCCAACTTTGGATACAATATTCTTTGATAGTTTTTCTCGTTAGCCACATAGGGGTTTTTCAATTGATTGAACCATTACTTTTTTATGCAACCAAAATCGTCGGCAATTGTGAACGAAAAAAAATGTTAAATTAAAACGGTCGCAATTCCTCCAAAAATGAAAATTGAAAAAAAATACTACGAGGCGAGCTCCTTTGTATATTATATTTCGAGAATCCGTTGCGTTTTCATGTTTCAGATCAACCGACTGCCCGGAATCCTTGGCACCACAAGCTATGTCCACGAACAACACGCTGACCACAACGACGGCGCTTCCAGTCAACGAATTTATTTTAAAAAATTCTTAAACATATCTCAATGTACATATTTTCCAATAAAAAAACCCGGATACAATCGAAACATTAGTTTTTGAGCTAAAAATTCCCGAAGTTTACCTGTATTTCTCGCCGTTTACTCGGGTACCTCCACTTAAGAAGGAATGATACCTTAGCGCGGTCGGTATGGTAGAACGATTATAGATTCCCACGAATCTCTGAAACGGCTCTTCAGATCCCGTCGAAACTTTGCCAAACGACGTCAAATAGATAGACGAACGGCTGTGTTCTCCTCAAATTTTCCGAATTTGAGAAAAAAAATGTAGATTGGGTTATCATAAGCCAATCTACATTCTTTTTATCAAAATCAGAAAATTTGAGAAGAAGAGAGCCATTCATCTATCTATTTGACGTCGTTTGGCAAAGTTTCGACGGGATCTGACGAGCAGTTTCAGAGATTTGTGGGAATCTATAATCGTTCTACCATACCGACCGCGATAAGGTATCATTCCCTCTTAAGTGCAGTCGAAGACTTTGCTGTGTGGGAGCGACGGATCGTCGAGTTCATCGAAGTGCTGAAACGCAAAACTGAGTTAAGCGCAAACGATTGTCAACTGAACATCATCACACATTGAAAGTCCAAATATTGCATCTGGAATATTTGGGTGCAGGGCACAGCGGTAATGGGTTAATCTGGCGAGAGATTGAGTTGAACGAATGATGGTCCATTCTTTAACCCCTGCCCGATGAATTTAAACAACGTGGCAGTTGTTGAGCTATATCAAAAATACATAATCTTACAATACATGTAAATAAGTATAAACCAATACCCGTTGAAGGTTATATCTCATTGCCACGGAAGATAACGATTATTAGGGTTGCTGCGATTAGCCGCGATTGATGTGCAATCGAGAGATAATACACGTTGCGCATATCGTAAAATAAATATCAATAAGTTTTTAAATAAACATCTAAAAAAACAATTGAAGAAATGAATTTTTTTTATAATTACCAAATTAGCCCAATACATTTTGTAATTTTTATAACTTCAATTCCAATGAAAATTTGAATGCAATAAGACAATCTTTCGGTTTTTTTTATTCGCAGGAATTTCTTTGGGACCTTCTCTGTTTGATCAGGCATAAAAAAACGAACAAAAAATGGGGGATTTTGTTAAATTCATTTTTTCGAAAAAATTATTTGCAAAATAATCAATCGAAATTGATACTGACAAAAATGAATAACTAAATGTCGACCCTGTATTTTCTTGTATTTTTTTAACAGAGCTTCCAACAAAATGGTGAAGTGTAGAAACAATTAATATGTACTGAAAAAAACACCAAGTTCACTTCGTACGAAAAAGGAATTGTTGACATAAGGTTTGTTGGAAAAATGTTTTTAATCGATTTTCCCAGTGGATTAAATAAGTAAATTATTTATTAGAATTTTTTTATTTGACAAAAAAGAAGGCGATTCGGGATCGGACCCGCGACCTCAAGGTTACCGCACGGCTGCCTTCGACCACTGCGCCAACGCGCAATTGGTAAATCTTGATTATAAAAACATGTCAAAAAAGTTGAAGGAATTAAAAAGCAGTTTCAATAAAACTGTTCTTCTTTTTGCCCTGTGAAATAAGTTTGTTTTCATTCTCATCAATTAGTGTACTTCTATACACTAGCTTTGATAAAAAAAATGATACGACAATTTCGGATTTCTTACATTACCCCGCACGGTTGGGTGCAACATGTCTGATTGTCATTAAAAAAAATCGCGAGCGCCAATTTTACGAGCAGCCATTTCCGCACCTTTAGAAAAATGCATATCGCGATATGCCGCGGCCACGAACAGCATTTTTAAAACAATGTTTGCGTGGACGTGGACTCAATGCGACTGATTTACAAAATTTCTTCTCCAATAAATTATTTTCGAGACAAATAAAATGTATTACATTGAACAAAAGTTGTCCCGTACAAATTTTACGATTTTGACGAAGTTTCTTGCTTGCATGCGGGGTTTTGTCCGATTGACAATTATTACTACTTCGAGGAATTTTGAAAATCCAAAAATTTATCAGTATTTGCAATCACTCATTCATTGAAATTTAAATAATTTGTCGTCACAAATGCAAAATTGAAATTTTTTGTTTTGCCACGCGTATGATTCAACAGCAAAAGATAACGATATGCGCTTGTTCCTATCAGCCTATTTGAAAAAACCAACAATTAGAAAACGTTTGTTCGTGGGCAACTTGTTTGCTCTTGTGCACAATGCGCAACGGCCAGAGCACCCAACTTATCAGGGCCACCAATTTTTATAACGTAGAAATGAATGGTGTATATCTATATCGGTAAAATTACCCTAAAAATTACCCTAAAAAATATCAGTCAAATTACCCTATATTGGTAAAAAAAATTGTAATGAATATCAGCATTTCATAATTAATCGACGTGGCTGCTTAGAACAATCGCGCTCACAATTTCTTATGAAAAACAGAAATGCACTTTTAGCGATACGCCTAATAACTTTATCGCTGAAAATAATAATTCTTAGTAAAAGGAAATAATGAATTAGTAAGTAATCTTATAAAATATCGGATATTGTAAGACGCAACAGTCGTGGCATTATTTTTACTGATAACGTTCAAATGTGGCTTTTTTTTTTAATTTTACATCTGAATTATTTTTTATACTCAACGACCTTTTGGGGAGCCTTATTGATAAAAATTATAATTAATAAAAAAACGCTCCTAAATACCCGGGATAATGTAAAAAAAATCTAAATTTTTGGATAATCGTTTTTGTCAAAGTTAGTGCATAGAAAGACACTAGTTAATGAGAATGAAAACGCTGTTTGAAAATGAATTTATTTCACAGGGAAAAAAACAAAAAGAACAATTTTATCGAAACTACTTTTTAATTCCTGTAACTCTTTTACGTGTTTCTAATCAAGATTTACCAATTGCGCGTTGGCGGAGTGGTCGAAGGCAGCCTTGCAGTAACCTCGAGATCGTGGGTCCGATTACGAAGTCTACTTTTTTTCGAAAAAAAAAATATATATATTTCTCGTAAACGGTTAACTTATTTAATCAACTGGGAAAAACGATTAAAAAACATTTTTCCAACAAAGCTTTATCAAGGATTCCTTTTTCATATTAAATAAACGCTGTTTTTTTTCAGTACATATTTTTTTTTTTTTTACCCTTCACTGTTTCGTTCGAAGGCCTGGTAAAAAAATACAGAAAAATACGAGATCGATTTTCAGTTATTGATTTTGCTCATTAGCAATTTCGATTGATATTTGAATCGAAGTTGCAAAAATTACAAAATGTATTCGACTAATTGGGTAATTAGAAAATGTCCATTGTTTAATTATTTTGTAGATGTTTATCTGAAAACTCATACGTCCTTATTTTGCGATGAAGAAAATAAAAAATATATAATACGCACGGCGAAGCGCACTGTTACATTCGAGTGCTCACACCGATATTGCCTTCTCCGTCGCAACGATCCGACGAGTTGCGTAAACGGAGAGCACTACGCACTCAAGCGCTTACACCGGTTTGGAAGCTGAAATTTCTCCATGTTTAAGATTTTAATTTAAAACTCGCGCGCAATTTTACCGCAGAAAATGTCGGTTAAGAGGGAATGATACCTTATCGCGGTCGGTATGGTAGAACGATTATAGATTCCCACGAATCTCTGAAACGGCTCTTCGGATCCCGTCGAAACTTTGCCAAACGACGTCAAATAGATAGATGAACGGCTCTCTTCTTCTCAAATTTTCTGGTTTTGAAAAAAAGAATGTAGATTGGCTTATGATAACCCAATCTACATTTTTTTTCTCAAATTTGGAAAATTTGAGGAGAAGACAGCCGTTCGTCTATCTATTTGACGTCGTTTGGCAAAGTTTCGACGGGATCTGAAGAGCCGTTTCAGAGATTCGTGGGAATCTAAAATCGTTCTACCATACCGACCGCGATAAGGTATCATTCCCTCTTAAGGAAGGAAATCACCGTGCACGAACGTGCACAGTAGCTTTCCCACTTAACTCCAGCAAAATTTGAAAAAACATTTTTTTGTTTCGTACGATTCTTAAAAGTAGATATATTAAAAAATATGTTGCCAAATTTTTATTCGAAAGTCCGAGAATTGACGAGTTATAGTCGCTTTAGTGCGAACAGGTAGACGTGACCGGTTAGGGTTCTCAGTCCGTTACAGGTGTGGCATCGTTCCAAATTGGATGCATCGCAGGCTCTTATTATTTCATGAAGTATAATGAAGATGAAAAACCGTCATATCGCTCGCGACTAGATACTTTAATGTAGGTATCAATATTCTAGAAAAAACATAACTGTATATCGAGAAAAATGGAACAAAAACGTTGAACGCGTTTTTTTTCTCAAAAATACTTTTTTCGACCTTGTCCCAGCGAATACTCGATAACTTGTCAAGGGATTTTCAATTTTTTTTTTTACATTTTTGTAATCACAGTGTCTCAGGTTATACGTCGCCTATTTTAAAAATGTCAATAATTACTATTTTTAATGACTGCTTGAATAAACAAAGGGCCTTGAAAATAGAAAAAAATGTCCAAGCAAACGGCATTTTCTAAAAAAACCAAAAACACGACTACGCATAACGATAGCTACATTTGTATAGACATCGATAAATTGTTGACTTTTTATTTGCAGATAACTGCAGGTTTCATAAAGATATCGATGGGATATTGAAGAGAATTTTTTTTTCATCGTCAAATCAAGGCACATTTCTCAGTTCATTTTAAAGATTTTTCTCATAAAGATCAGTACAAAATTAGATGGATACATGTGGGATTGGATCCAAGGCCGCCTAATAAACAAATGCGCGGTCCTTTTAATCCGTTTCCAGCATACAAAAAATATAAGAAGCCAATCAACATCGGGAAGCCGAGGAGACAAGACGTGCAATTGTATCTAATATTTTAAAGAAATATAGGTTCATTTAATTCGCGTTATCCAAAGTTGCCTCTTTGTGTCTGTCTCTTTTCCATTCTCTGAATCTCCCAATGACCCTAAATATATACTTCATAATACGAGTATAAACGCGACCCTTTCATAATTACTTTTTTTTTAAAGCAATTATTGACGACAAAGCACCCTTTACGTAACGGAATAGAGAGGGGGGGGGGGGGTTCAGGCCAGGCGTTACGCTCCTGTTACGTGGGTGAGAGGGGGGGGGGGGGGGGGGGGTAAAAATTCGGTTTCATACTTCTACACCTGATCCATGCTCGCGATCTGCACAGCACCGCGAACTTCGATCTTTCAATTTATTTTATACGTGCGGCAATATCAATATAGCTTATAAGAGGCATATCTCGTATATGTTTTTCCCGTCGTTTCTTTCACGATTTCTTGGTAACTTGATCGCTGTTTCTGTGTCGATCTTTATCATCAGAACGTGTCGGAACTACGAAGAACGTAAATATAGACTTATCAGTCTGAAGCCCGAAAAAAGGTGAACTTCGATAATCTTTTATCGATACCCAGTTGATGGAATGGAGATTCTGTTTAGTGTTTATTATTCTAGGTATTTTCTATTATCTTTACAATTTGCGTCATACGATTTTGTCGAAAAGTGGCGGAGTTGAAGTGGGTCACCTTTGTCTGCTAGTGTCCTGCGGCCGATTAGAGATCTCCAATCTTTTACCTCGAATTAAAATTCAATATGATTTGAGTTCTAAGTAAAAGTCTAGATAGATTTGCCGTTGAAGCACGTAGGGGAATCGAAAAATGCCGGTTTTTGATGAAATGGGGTACGTTTGAGTAAAAAAAAATAGTTTTCCGTTAAAAAAATCGCATCCAATAATCTTTTTTAGAAAAAGTTTTCTATCTATATAAAAAATCCCCTACGTACCGACAATGTCAAATGTTATGAGGTTTAAAAAAAATGACGTCGATCGCCGAGGAATTGGAGATGAATGTTGGCGACCGCAGAGCAGTTCCAGACAAACATGACGCGCTTCAACCAGTTTTTGCATGCCCATTCTTATGGGAAATCATGTGAAAAAATTGTAAAGATACTTAAAGATATGGGGAATAAAGGTCACTGAAAAAAAATTTCCATTCTATCAACTGTGTATTCGTAAAAAATTGTCGAACTTCACCTTCTTTCGAGCTCTAGACTGCAAGTCCCCCTCAATATTAGCACGACTGCTATATATACATTATATATACATACATATATGTGTACGTGCGTGCGTGCAAACTTAATTTCAAAATAGCATTTTGTTTTTTTTATAATGAATTTAAAAGCATTTTTCATACAGTTACGCATTTTTAAGATTTAGGAAGCTCATCCGCATTTTCTTGAGACCAATTGTTTCAAATAATGATTTATTTATAATAAACATGCATTGCAGAATACAACGAAAGTTATTTCGTGCTATTACAACCGCAAAAAAAGTATGACGATTGAAAGGCAACATTTCGAGTGATTAAAAAAAACGAGAAAAATCATCTTTTAATTATCGCGATGGACGTAGGGGGCCCTATAAACGGGTATTGCCCACGAGAGAGTGAACGAGGTGTACATACAAAGACAGGGGGCATTAAGGGGGGATTGTCTTTTTTTTTCGCAAAATTTACCGCTTTTTGGGAATTTTTTTGTGAAGAAAGTATACAACGGAAAACTTGTGAAACTTGGCATATAGTTTTATTGATCTGTTTACTACATACAAAAAAATTTTTAAACAATTTCATCAAAAAATCCGCCTCCCACCCCCCTCGACGCGCGATGGTCCTTTTTTTATGGTGTGCACGATTACAGCCTTCACGTTCATCCTGCAACAAAAACCCAAAAAGCATTTTACTTTAGACACATATAGCTATCGTTCGATGAAGGGGAAAAAAAAAATTGACGATTTGGTGACGTTTTGAACTTGAAGTATCGATTTTTCGAAAAAAATTGATCGATTTTTTGTTATAAATAAAAAACTATTAAACGTATTGCTTTTTTGCTTCATCAAACGATAGCCATATGTGTCTAAAGTAAAATGCTTTTTGGGTTTTTGTTGCAGGATGAACGTGAAGGCTGTAATCGTGCACACCATCAAAAAAGGACCATCGCGCGTCGAGGGGGGTGGGAGGCGGATTTTTTGATGAAATTGTTTAAAAATTTTTTTGTATGTAGTAAACAGATCAATAAAACTATATGCCAAGTTTCACAAGTTTTCCGTTGTATACTTTCTTCACAAAAAAATTTCCAAAAAGCGGTAAATTTTGCGAAAAAAAAGACAATTCCCCCTTAAGGATAGCGTGCGCCTACAGGACCATCTAGGCAGAGGCGATCCTGGTGGTGACAGGTATGACTCCTATGGACTTACTAGCCACAGAACGAAAACGAATTTACGAACGCGACGAAAGGACCGAAAGGGCTGACGCGGCCACGAGTGAAAGAGCCAACCCAAACAAACCGGACGATGGACAAGACGATTCATAACCACGGTCTTACGTACAGGACTGGAATCTCTAATGCTGGCAGCCGCGATCAGGTGCGTCTTTTAGCGTCGCAAATTTCGGTCCTAGCGCCGTCGCTAGTTGTCGCTGCGGTTCCGAAACCCGGACACACATAACCTCAATACGGCGAGCAACGGAGTGAGCAATTGAAAACGTGTGTCACTGAGAACTGTTGTTTTTTCTGCATTGTGGACACGGTCTTCATACGTTTTCGATAAATTGAAAGCATATTCTTTCAAAATTGTAAAGTGGTGCGCCGTACGGAATTGTACATCCCGCAGCAGAACTGAAACGAAGTGATTCATTCTGCTTACCTCGACATGAAAAAAATGCACGTGCAAAAATTAAAAAATATCAGGGATACGGCTTGTGAAATATACAATTGAATGTTATGGAAAAATTGGCCGCGTGCGATTGGAGCGCCACCGATGTCGAGGAATTTCTTTCAAAGCGTGCTCTGCCTTCATTCCTCTTAATTTTTGTTCGAAATGTTCGAATCCGTGTAATAATTGAAAACGAATATATGCATATACGTCTTTACACATACACACACGCACACACGCACGCACGCACGCGCACACGCGCATATATATATATATATATATATATATATATATATATATATATATATATATATGTATATATATATCAGCATAAAAAATGTCAAAACAAAAAAATCGAGACAGCTGAGACAACGCCCGAACGTTGTTTTCTCACAACTTGTATAGATACTAGACAATGTATAGAATAAAAACCACTAAACGGAATTTCCACTCCAACAACTGAGTATCGATAAAAATGATCGAAATTCGCCTTTATTTCGGGCTCTAGACTGATAAGTCTAGCTTGATCTTCGTAATTCCGACGCGTTCTGATTATAAAAATCGATAAAGAAACAGCAATCAAGTTACCAAGAAATCGTGAATGAAACAACAGGAATAACATGTACGAGATACGCCTCTTCTATCCTACATTGATAATGGTGCACGTATACAATTAATTAAAAGATCGAAGTTCGCGGCGCTCCGCAAATCGCGAACATGTATACAGGATGTCCCAGAACTAAATGCGTTTCCTGAAATGGGGAATTGGGGGTGAAATCCTGAGTTGATCTGGATCTTCGTCCTCCCCCTTTCAGAATAATCGGCAACAAAAAACACAAACAGAACAACCGTTATTAATATACCAACCATACAAACAACCGGTTCCGGTATAAAAAAATTAATTTGTGTGGTTTCATTTTTTTTACCTTAGGACCTCGATTCGTGTCACTCTGGCGATTTTTTTGCGATATCGTCAGACAATCTGGAAAACTCTGTAATTTATTCAGCCAAAAAAATTGCCGTTTTTGAATAAAAAAATAATTTCCCCCTTTTTTGGTAAAAAAATCAGCGTTACCAGAACGTAAAAATTATTTCAAGTCGTCCGCTCGAAAGCTAACACAAAACTACAACTTTTATGTACAGACATTTTTTTTCGGTCACTTCTAGTTTCCGAGATATATCCATTTGGAAAAAAGGCATTTTCTAAAATGCTGAATTAAAAAATGTGAAAAAATTCACTTAGAATGCCTTTTAGTAGTACTTTGATATGACCAATTATGGGGCACATCTGAGATGGTCGAAAAAAGTTGCTGAATTGACGGAGAATCCCTCGTATATTGATATTATCATTATTTTCATTATTGGAAAAATAAATATTTTTATTAAATTATAGTTTAATGAAAAAAAAAATTGATTAAAAAAATATTGAATGATCGGTGGAAATCTAATTGATTTATAAATTTAATGGTTGCTGGTAACTTAATTGATTTATACATTTAAAATCGATAGAAATTTATTTAGCTTATAAAATTTACTAGGTTTATGAAAATTTAAAATCTATAGAAATTTATTTAATTGATCAAATTTAATAGGCTTATAAAAAATTAATATCGATAAAAGTTTATTTAGCTTATAAGATTTGATAGGTATATGGAAATTTAAGGCTTTAGAATAAAAAATTGGTAGACATATATTTAATTTATGCAATTTAATAGGTTTATGAAAACTTCAGGGCTTAGAATTTAAAGCGATAGAAATTTCTGTAATTTTTCAAATTTGACAGGATTATGGAAATTTGAGGTTTTAAGATTTTAAATTGATAGAAATTTATTTAGCCTATAAAATTTAATAGGTTTATGAAATCTTAAAGGTCTAGAATTTGCAATCGTTAGAAATTTATTTAACGTATAAAATTTAATAGGTTTATGGAAATTTGAGGTTTTAAAGTTTTAAATTGATAAAAGTTTATTTAGCTTATAAAATTTAATAAGTTCATGGAAATTTAAGGGTTTAGAATGTAAAACCAATAGAAATTTATTGAGCTTATAAAATGTAATAGGTTTATGAAAATGAAAGGGTTGAGAATTTAAAATCGATAGAAATTTATTGAGCTTATAAAATTTAATAAGTTTATGGAAGTTTAAGGGTTTAGAATTTGAAATCGATAGAAATTTATTTAGCTTATAAAATTCAATAAGTTTGGGGAAAATTACGGGTTTAGAATTTAAAATGAATAGAAATTTATTAAGCTTATAAAATTTAATAGGTTTATGGAAAGTCAGGGGTTTAGAATCTAAAATCGATCGAAATTTTATTCACTTATAAAATTTAATACATTATTCTATAGAAATAGCTTGATAAAAAGCGAAATAAAATTTAAAAATATGAAACAACCTATGCTAGATTATGATATAGAAATAGTTTGATTTCTTTTTGTAAATACTCATTACAGGTATCGATGAAAAAATCACCTATTTCGGGGTCTAGACTGATAAGTCCATCTTGAGCTTTTACGTAATTCCAATGCGTTCTGATAATAAAAATCGATAAAGAAACAGCGATCAATATACCAAGATATCGTGAATGAAACGACCGGAAAAAATGCACGAGATACGCCTCTTCTATGCTATATTGATTTGGTGCACTTTTCTAAACAAATGGAAGATCGGAGTTCGCGGCGCGGGGCAGAGCGCGAGCATATATACTGGATGTCCCAAAATTTAATGCGTTCCCTGAAATGGGAAGTTGGGGGTGAAATGCTGAATCGATTAAGGGGGGAAATCACAGTAAAATTTTCAATTTTTCGAAAAAAAAAATTTTCGCTTAAAAGGTGCTTTAGGGTCTTAAAAATAATATACCAAATGATGGAATACGGCAAAAGTGTCCGAGTGCCCAAATTTCTTGCGTTGAATACAACGCTTTTTCACGACGCTTCACTTTCGTGCATACATATATAACATAAATAGTGATAAAAAACAGTGATATTTGTAAATCATTGTCATTATGAGTGACACATCGTCGAGTCGTATTAGAAAAGGGACGAAAAAGGATACTGCGTACGAAAATCGACTGTACGGTGCAGGCATTGCAGATTAGAGGTATATGAAATTTTCATATGGTTTCTTGGTACTTAAAACTTTAAACGCGTTTTTCTCGAAACCACTTTTTTTGAGCTCGCCGAAGACATAACTCGAGCAAATCTTTACCGATCGACTTGAAATTTTTACAGTAGCTTCGAAACATCTTTCTCCACGGAGCTACGTAGGATTTTTTATTTTATATGGCTTAGTTTTTTTATCGACGATTTTATGGCGTTTTTTTTTGTTAAAAATTTAACTTTATTTTCAAACATGCACCATTTTGCGAAAAATCAATACATCGAAAAAATCCTACGTAGCTCGTTAGCTGTTGTTATATGGAAAGTAAAAAATTTTGGTTTTTTCTTCCAGGTCAAAAATTAAGGAGTTTACGTCTTCGGCCATCGACACGCTTTCAAAAGTAGGCGCCTTGGGGCATATGCTGCGCAGCCGCGATTTTTAAATATTTTTTATTGAAAAAATTACATTTTGTACTTTTTTAGTATTGCTATAAAACCTACTTTACAGATTTTCGATTGATACTTTTATTCAGCCAAAATTAATTCCCGAAAATATGCCTATTTTTTTGTGTGCTACTGTGATTTCCCCCCTTAAGAATACTGGTGGCCCTATGGCCGTTGCGCATTGTGCACTTTTTTGTAGGAGCAAACAAGTTGCCAAGAACCAAATAATTTCTTTTTTCATATGGGCTGATAGGAACAAGCACATACATTATCTTTTTCGGTTGAATCATCCCGCGTTTCAAAAAGAATTTTTAAAATTTTTCATCTGTGCCGGAAAATTATTTTAATTTGGATCAATGAATGATTTCGAATTCCCACAAATTTTTGGATTTTCAAAATTCGTCGAAGAAGCAATGATTTTCAATCGGACTAACCCCCACATACAAGCAAGAAACTTCGTTAAAATCGTAGAATTTGTACGGGGCAAAATTTGTTTGAAGAATGTTATTACAATGTAACGCGTTTTGTTTACCACAAAAATAATTTATTCGAGACGGGGCGTTTGTAAATCAGTCTCATTGAGTCCACGTCCACGCAAACATCGTTTTAAAAAATATATATTCTGTATGTATATATTATGATCTAGACGTGGCTGCTCCGTAATTATGGGGTTCGCTATTTTTTTATGTCATTTAGAAATGCACTTTTAGCGATATACCTAATAACGTTATCGCTGAAAATAATAATTATTAGTTAAAGAAAAGAATTAATTAGTGAGTAATATTATAAAATAGCGGACATTATAAGACGCAACAGTCGTGCCATTGTTTTTACAGGTACCATTGAAGTGCGGCGTGTTTTTTTTTATTTTTATTTTGGTACATCCGAATTGTTTTTTATACTCCACTACCTTTTTGCGAGCCCTGTTGAAAAAAATGAAAATCAATAAAACGTAAGCGCGGTGGTCGAAGGCACCTGTGCGGTAATCTCGAGATCGCGGGTCCGATACCGAATCGCCTACTTTTTTATCAAATAGAAAAATTCTAATCAACGATTTACTTATTTAATCAACTGGGAAAGGCGATTAAAAAACATTTTTCCAACAAACCTTATTTCAATTATTCCTTTTTCATATGAAATAAACTCTGTTTTTTTTGCACATACTTGAACTCTTTTTGTTTCTTTTTCTCACCATCCAATTATCTACTTTAAGGAGAGAAAAAAAAATCGCGCAAGCTGCGAGCGGTCAAAAAATATTGAGCGGTCGCTCAAGCCGCCCAAAAATTCAAATTTTCATAAAAAATCGATCTTTTTCGTTCACTTCTCACCCATAAATGATACGCTTTATAATTTTTAAATTAAACTTGCGAAAACTCAAGTCGGCCAATCAATATTTAGTGGCCGCTCAAGAGCTTCGAAATTTCCAATTGTCGAGAATTTCTTTTCTTTTCTCACTCCTAAATTTGACGCTTCGTAAAATTGTCAAAACAATTGATCCTTTTGCTTTAGAAATGGATTTTTTAAATTTACCTTACACTTCTAACGCGATAAAACGGGAGACCCATACATTTGTTTACAGACAAAAGCTTTGAAGAATTATTTTATGAG
Organism: Ophion costatus; assembly: GCA_951751655.1. Classification (NCBI taxonomy): domain Eukaryota; kingdom Metazoa; phylum Arthropoda; class Insecta; order Hymenoptera; family Ichneumonidae; genus Ophion; species Ophion costatus. The sequence goes on from OX632363.1 coordinate 3,814,712, forward strand.
ACCGAAGATTATAATTTTCGGACAAATGGTCAAGTGTAGTATTGCTCTTCGTGCTATTTTCATGCACGGGAAATGGTCGGAGAAACTGTAACAGTTTGCGGTCATTACCGTGAATGCTAAGTAGCAATGAGAGGAATTTCTAGAAATGACCTCTGAGATCCGCTGCACCGAATTGTCACACCCGACATGTGTTCCACCTGTATGAATGTATAACTGGCTAATTGTAAGTATTTTCATTAAAAGTTCAGTATAATTCTAACACATACTCACACGCGCAATATTATGTATAACAAAGTGTGATGAATTGTATCTGAAATTCGTTATCCATTATTGATAAAAATGTTAAGCATCGTTGTGTATGCACTTTAGAATTTAAAAAAAACTAAACAAAAAGGTACTTACTAATTATAATTGTTACCTCCTTCTAGCCCCCCCCCCCCCCCCCCAACTATGGTAACCGTATCACGCATCACAAACACATGACGTAGCCTTCCCCCTGCACTGCATAGCCTTCGTCGACGATGACTTCCCTGTCCCATCCGCCTATTAACGGCAACACCACTGTGACCTCCTGTTTTTTTGCTATTTTTCAGGAATTTTTTTTTGTGGGAAAAAAAAGAGATATTCGAAAATTTTTTTTTTGTTTTGTTCGTTGTTTGTTGAAGATACATAAAAACAAAATTCAAATTTTTCACGCCCCATGGTAACGCTGGGGAAGCTCCCGCGTCAGGTACTGTTGCCTCTGCAGTGCTTCGCGGCACGCAGCAGAACTCTCGTCAAAGTCGTTCTGAAAAAAAATACCGAGTGTTTTCGTTAATAATATGATATTTTGAAGAGAAGTACATAGGGATTTGAAAAAATATTGATTTTTAAAAAATAGGCACGCTTTTGAAATTAAAGGACGATTTTCGAGCAAAATTTCTCGTCGAAAATAGGCTATAACTTTTTTCATTATTGAGATATCGAAAAAATCCTATTTACTTCTTTAGATAATCTAGTTTTATTGGTGTAGTCCAAATTTGAAGTCGATCGGATAAAAATTGCTCGAGTTCTGCTGCGTGCCGCACTCAAAAAAGTGGTTTTGAGAAAAACGCGTTCAAAGTTTTAGGTTTGTTAATTTATGCGATAAATTGGAAAAAAAATGTTTACCTCTAATCAGCGATGCCGGCAACATATAGCTGGCCTTCAAGAAGCAAATCATTGTCCCTAGCATCTTTTCTCGAACTTGTAGAGGCTCTTCTTGCCTCTTTTGCAGCGTCTGTGAGCGAGCGCTCCGCCAGCTCGATCCGCGCTGCGTCGGTTTCAACGCAAAAATTGAAACAATTTGGGCCGATAGTTATCCCCAACGTCTCCAAAACTTTCATGAGGCTTCTCAGGCCATCATTGAATAATAATACCGCGATATCAGCTGCAATATCGACGATTTTTTTGCTCCCGGACTGACACTTGGGGGCTATTGCCCAAACTGATTTGTTGTAGCTTTCGTTGTTGTTTTGCGCGAAGCCGCCCAAAAAACGCTGCAGCAAATCGTCTCTGCTCAAATTTTCGAAGACTGGCGTAATTGCCTCCGATACTGCCTCAGGAAGAGGCGGCTTATGGCGATATTCAGAAATATTACCACGCTGCACCGCTCCACAAAATATTCAATATCTCCGAAAATAATTATTTTTTCGACCTGGCTCCAACGGCATCTTAATCTTAAATGTATTTTCGATTTTTCTAGATGGTTTTCAAAAAATCGATTTTTTGAAGCCGTCACAGTGGTGTTGTCCGTTAATTACCAATCCCATCCCAATACATTTTTTTATTGATTTAATATAATGTAAAGATCTCTCAGTTAATTATTACGTTTGTTGCCTTCAACACCCCACCCCCCCGGTGAACGAGATGTGTCTTTGGCGAGGAGGGGGGCTGCCTCGCCGAAGACACATATCGCTTCCCCACTACCGGCTACTCTACCCCCACTACCTACTCCACTACTCCCGGGGATGCCATTGGGTATAAAGCAGGCGCGACATAAGTCCGCGGGCACTCGCAGACCAACAGCTTTACGAATACGACGTAAATCCAGATTGTATATTGCGGCCCAGCAAAAGATACGAATTATTCGGCAGTGATCCCATTGGCAAATCGCTTCGCTTCATTCAAGGTAACTAATTATTTTCATTATTTTTATGAACGATCATGAATATTGACGCCGTCAATATTTTACTACCCTGAGAAAAAAAAATCGTTGAATGTGCAAAATGCATTTTGTTGTCTCGAAATTTGGTTCTTTCTAGCAGTTGCTCAAACATGCTAAATAAGCTACATCACACCAAATAAGTTCACACCACTATACTGTTTTACCGCCAACTATACTGTTTTGTTATGCCAATCAAAAATCCATTTGAACGTATTTAAAGATACATTTTGTTAAACCAACTGAATTTTGGATGGATGAACGATTTTTTTTCCGTGTAATTTTTGGAAAAAAGTATTTTACAATTTTTCAAATTATATCGATATATGGTGCATTTTTAATAGATATACCAATTCCGATGTGTAAATCCGACAGTAAAAATATTATTCCTACATATTTTATTTAAATAAAACTATATCGATACATATAATTCTGGTATTAGATTATTGGTCCCATCCTTTTTCCTGATTGTCCTACTTTTTATAATCGGATGTCGCTAATTTTTCTCTTTCTGTATTTACTCCTCTCCGCCACATTCCTTGTTCAGTCGCTTTCCTTACCTTTCGGGCTCGGACATGCGCTTATTTCGGTACTTATTACGAATTTCACGTTCCATAATCGGTAAAGACAAGCACTTCTTTTCGGGACTTGTGCGAAAGGAGTTTGAAAGGATGCCTAAAGTTTCTCTTTTTGTTTTCTCTTTTGTTATTCTGGCTCTTTGCCTAAACGGTCACCTTCCCCGCTGCATCAGTGGGTACTTGCATCCGGTACACACTTGGATCCCTCTACTTACTCAGGCAACACGATTGTGGGCTGCGGTAGTCGTTCACCCTCTGGCTTGAGGGAGCGGCTATCGGAGAGCAATATTTGATTTTTCGCGCGTCTTTTTGACTGGACGGCACCCGAGGTGGTATCGGAACCCTCGAGTGTCGCCCAGCGTTATTGTTCTGGTCTAGATTAAGGCGTTACCCCCACTTGTAGCGCAAAAAAAGGCCTTTTTCATGAATTTTTTTAAAGAAAACTACAAAACTTTTTTAATCGATCAATATACCATCTTAAAGAACACATCTTGAAGAACTTTCAGTAATTTTTTTATTGAAAAATATTACATTGTTTAGTGGCAAATGGCCGTCAATGAAATAATGTTTTTATATACACGGTTTGCGGTGACCAACATTGCGGCGAAGTGGATCATCTGAAAAAAAAATGCGGATGGACTTAGTCAAATATAAGTATAAACTGGTCTTGAATCGAAGGATTTTTAAAAATATTCATTTTTCACAAAATGGCGGACAGTCAAAGTTAATGGTTCGATTTTAACGAAAAAAAACGGCCGTTTTTTGGCTATAAAACGGCCATTTTTTTCGAAAAAAAAAATTGAACGATTAAAGACTACATTTTTATGTATTAAATAAGCCTGCATAATTTCAAGAAGATCGGTTCATTAGTGTTCGAGTAATCTTGGTCACCGACTTCAGAAATGCCATTTTGAGAAAAACGCGTTTAAAGTTTCAATTTCAGTTCTTCAATTCACGGATTCTTCTCTTTCAACGCTCATATCTCAGTCAATTTTGTTCGGATCGACTTGAAATTTTCAGGACATATTCTCAGATACTTATACTTCAAAAAAATGCAATAAAAAAAATCGATTTTTTCAAAATCGCAAGTGGGGGTAACCCTTTACCACCGAGCCTAACCCCCGGGGTAGGTGAATGATAAAAAATAATAATAACAGTAAGAATAATGAGGAAGTGCGTTTTACGGAGCAATAAAATCTCATAGTGAACCGGAATAATAATAAAGATCATCATAGGAACAGCAACGATAATAATAGCATAATAATATTAATAAGGGAGCAAGTAAATAAATAGATAATGATTATTATTATCATAGTGCGTATAAGTATACATATATAGATAATAATCCTATGACATAACACTAATAATAGTATAATAGCGTCAATTATACATCAGCGTGGAAGCGAATAGATAATAATAATAATTACAGTGTGTACAATGTACATACATACACGTATACATGCAGATCCAGGTCTTTTCGAGATTACATTCACAAACATTACATGACGAATGTCCATAATTATAAGAAAGAACTAGGAGGCCTAAAGATTTCAATCGTTCGCGTACATTTGAACGCAATTACAGGCACGTCGTGGATATTATGGATTTCATAAATGGCCGTAATGAAATGGGTGAAAAATATTTTCTCGTTAATAAATATGGATGAGAGGCAAAAATGTTCACGTTGTGGAAGAATTCTTTGTAACAGTCGATAAATGGATCCTGACACTAATAAACGCATGGGTGGTTTAGTTGCACCGGATGTGTCATTTTTTCTACAATATTTCGTAACTTGTTCAATGATTTTTTTCTCCTCGCGAGATTTTTTTTCCTTGCTATCGTCGACTTCTCAATGCATAAATTGCGAGTTCAAAAAATTAATATCAAATTTGAAAACGTGTTTTCGTGCGAATTTTGAATATCCAATGACATTCTTGAATGACGCAAGTGGATTAATACGGAGTAAATAAAGTAAAAAATCACTCAAGTGGCATAATACACTCGGTCAGAATTATTAAGCTTTTCAATAATTAAAAATAACGCAACTCCATTCAATAATTGACTATAATTCATTGGTATTTTCTTTTGTTTCAATTTCAACCAGTAAGTACTAAGTCGACATTCTGCACGAACAAAATGTCGTTCACCAATGTAGGGGCTTGCGTGATCGTCATGACGACCGTAATGGGACTTTCGATCGGTGCCAGTACCAATCATCCCTTCAGAGGCAGACACGTTCTCGATAATGCACCACTGATAGACGGGTAATTATTTTTGTGATTGCGATGATCAATGTTGTAATTAATTATCGTGTGTATATATATATATATACAGAGTGAAAACTATAAGGTGGTCATGTATCATCTCCGGGTCTTGCAAGGAAATTCTGCGACCGAGAAAAACATGATTTTTTTATGGCATTTCAAGTCCTTTTGGAAGAAAAGTAGCGTATTTTTGTCTCGTATTTGCTCGAAAACATTGAGTAATCTCATGAAAAAAGAAAACAAAATTCCCTTTCAAGTGGAGCTGAATTAAGATAATTAAATTCCACATACGATCAACGATACAATTTATAGTGGACGGAAGGAATTCAATTACAATGGAAAAAAGTTCTTTACGAGTGTTTCGTTTTCGGAATTTAATCATCTCCATTCTGCCGAACTCGAAATGAAATTTTGATCTTTTTCCAGAATGCTCAATTCTGACTGACAAGTACTATGCATCGTGAGCACACGCTGAATTTTGTCTAAAGAGGAATTAAAATGGGCTTGAACCTCTAAAATATCATTTTTTTCTCGGTCGGAAAATTTCACCTTACAATCGTCACCTTGTAAACACACATACACATACACATACTTATATATGGGTGTGTGTGCATGTAAATTGTTAAAGCCACAACGATCTACCATTCAACTTGTACGATAAGCTCAACAACAAATGGGCGGACCGTTTCTTCGAGCGAAAACTCACGAGTGAGCCGAGCTCGGAACATTTCGACGTTCTGTCCACACCCTATGTCGAAGAAGTCAACGGTCAGGTAATCGAATACTTTCGAATTAATTTTTTTCTCCAATTGCACCCCAGGCGCACCAATAAGGTTGCACTTATTTTGGAAACGCCCTAATACAGAGCAATAACGATAATGAGAATGTTTATTATTACTATTATGGACGTATATACAGGGTGTCCCATTTTAATCTTACACCTGAATTTTCTCGAAAAATATTGCTCGGACGAACTATTGTGTGGAACAAAACTTCTAGGGATTGAAGGGGGACGTTTGAAAAAAATTTATTTGAGGAGCCAAAATTCAAAATGGCGGCGTTAGAAAGGCTGACATGTTTTTTTCAAACGGAAACATAACTTTTTTTTATTGCCAAAAAATTTGTCAGCTGAAAACTAAAAACTTTTGTTGAAAAAATTTTTTGATAAAGTTCATAGTTTTCAAGTGAGAACATCATTTTCAATTATTTCAGATGTATCCAGGATTTGTGTGTGTGTGTGTGTGTGTGTGTGTTTTTCTACCCATCGTGATCAAAGTTCGTCAAAGATTTAAAGAAACACGTTTTTGGGCCTGAAAATGGCACAAATAATTTTGGAGGAAAATCGATGAAAAATAGTTTTTTTCCATTTTAATAGCGTTTGTGCCATTTTCAGGCCCAAAAACGTGATTCTTTAAATCCTTGACGAACTTTGATCACGATGGGTAGAAAAACACACACACACACACACACACACAAATCCTGGATACACTGAAATAATTGAAAATGATGTTCTCACTTGAAAACTATGAACTTTATCAAAAAATTTTTTCAACAAAAGTTTTTAGTTTTCAGCTGACAAATTTTTTGGCAATAAAAAAAAGTTATGTTTCCGTTTGAAAAAAACATGTCAGCCTTTGTAACGCCGCCATTTTGAATTTTGGCTCCTCAAATAAATTTTTTTCAAACGTCCCCCTTCAATCCCTAGACTTTTTTTTTGTACCCGGTATGTCATTTTGAAAATGCCGCTTTTTCACGATTTTCGCACTTTACAAAATCGCGTGCCGGACTTTGAAAAATAGTAATCTCTTCAGTTAGTGATAAGATTTTTGCAAAAGACGTTGTTTTCTCGAAAAAATGGCATGTTTTCGAAAAGCCGGCATCGTGCGGCGTAACTTGAAAACGATGAGGCTTTGAGTATTTCATCTAAGGAGTAAAAAGTTGTATTTAATTATTTTGGAGTCACTACATTTGTTTAGATTTTTTTTCAATATTTCTTCGTATTGCTATTTTTGGTTGATAGTCGACGATTTGACAAGAGGAGAAAAGGTACATACAGCCCTGACCAAAAGTATTAGGCACTCCTATAAAATATTAATATTTTAAAAAATACTTAAAACTATTACAACCCATTTGTCCTAAATCTAAGACGGCATCATGGGATATCAAATTAAACGATAGAAAACCTCTTTTGGTGAATTGCAAAACATCTGGATCGTAAAATGTTAAATATGTGCGTTTATTAAATGTCGACAAAAACTTTTACGACTCTTCATTTGCTATTCTTAGAGTGGAAAAGCCCTGGTGCGATTTCATGAACTTCAGCGCGATTCCTGGTTTTCGAAAATTCCTATTACATACATTTAAAAGGTTGCCGTTTAACTGGCCGACTAGATCTGGCCGATAATAACCCAAACAAACAAACCCAAAAAAAGTCAAAATTTTGCGAAAATTACACAATTTCAGTTTTGCAAACAAATAGTCAGCGGTATCTTTGGTCGGCCAGATCCTGGTCGGCAAGATCGAGTTGACGAGTTAAATCATTGCGCATTTAAGAAAGCAAAAAAAGCTCAATGTTATTGAACTATGAAAAGTAGGGTGCCTAAAAAATACTTTTAGCGACGGCGTAATTGAATTTGTACGTCGTACCGATGACGTTTTTCGTTGATTTTTAAGAGCGCTTTTCGCTATTATTCGATTCTGCCGAAGTGTGGTCACTTTAGTCTTCCCGATCTCCTTCGATGTTACTGACTGTCAGTTTTCATTCGTTTAACTCCATGTAAGCTCAGGAGGCCATCTGATTCCTACGACGTACAAATTTAATTGCGTACCTCCTCTTGATATTTTCATTAAAACATCGTTGTTTCAAAGTAACGGCAATAAATTAATGAGACAAATTTCCAACTATCAACCAAAAAATCGGTACAAAGATATTAAAAAAAAAAATCTGAAAAAAATTAAGTGCCTCAAAAATAACAGAATACAATACTTTTTACTCCTTAAACTAAATTTTCCAAACCTTATAGTTCTCAAGTTACGCCGCACAATACCGGCTTCTCGGAAATTGGCCGTTATTATCAAGAAAAAACTGAATAACTCAGCGATAAAAATTGCACAATTAAAAAAAAACGGAACTAAAGCAAACGGTGTGTTTTTCAAAGATATTATCGCTAAATGCCGAGATTACTATTTTTCAAAGTCCGGCACGCGATTTTGCCAAGTGAGAAAATCGTGAAGAAACGGCATTTTTAAAATGACGTACCGGGTACAAAAAAATCACAAGGAAAATAAAAAAGCCAAATAAAGCTGGCTTTGTCCGCTTCAAAACCCCGTTTGGTAAATTGATTCACAATTTTTTCGCTGAGATATTCGATCTTTTATCAGAATAGAAAATTTACAATTAATTTTATGTGCACCAATATTAATATAACATAGAAAAGGCGTATGTCGTTAAGGTTTTTCTCGTCGCTTCATTCACGATTTCTTGGTAACTTGATCGCTGTTTCTTTATCGTTTTTTTTATTATCAGAACGCGTCGGAATTGTGAGGAAGCTGAAGATAAACTTATCAGTATAGAGCCCGAAAAATGTGAATTTGTTCGCCTTTTGACTGGAATTTGAATGGAGTTGACCTTCAAATGTCCGAAGTACCTCCACCTGCAAAATAACTATTATCGCTATCGGATGGCCCTTTTCGTGCTGTGCAATTTCATTTCAGCAAATATTTGTGTGAACCTTATAGTTTCGAAGATATCCAAGGTGCCAATAGTTATTGATCCACTCTGTATAGTGGTCAGCTCACATTCAGATTGATCCAATCGACTGGCAATATTGCGAAACATTCCAATTTCAGGAAGCCATGAAAGCGAAGCTGGCCGAGGCCGGCGACAAGCTCGTCGTAGTGTATTTCTTCGCGAGATGGTGCGGCCCGTGCAAAACGATCGCCCCGCAATTCGAGCTGCTCGCTAAGGTTGATTTTCGCATTTCTCTTTGCACTCAAACAATAATTGAGCATATTCAAAGAAATAATGAAAACATTAAAAACACTATGTTTTGTAATTTAAAAATATACAACAAAAAAAACGAGACCTTTTTCAGATGGATTTTTATGAATAATTTCAGGAGAACCCGAACGTCGTTTTCCTTAAGGTCGACGTTGACATAAACGAGGATCTTACCGATGAGTATGAAATCTACGCTGTACCCACGTTTGTTTTCCTCAAGCATGGACAGCAGGTATAAATATCGATATTTATAACTGTAACAATGATAATTTTAAATGATTAATTATCAATTAATAATAGACAATTGATTAATTATTAATTCATAATTAACAGATTGATTATTACTGATTGACTACAAATTAGTAACGACTATTATTAATTGGTAATCATCGTTATTATTAATTAAGAAGAATTCATAATAATAATAGCATATTATAATAATAAGATCCAAATATTTACAATAATTCGCATATTATTATTATATATTGAAATGCTAACATTTCGTACAATAATCTATAGTTGAAGTTACCGATCATTCATGCACAGTCTATTAACATTTCTATACGTGGGTTATGGATGGACCATTGGATCGTATATTTATGTATTGATATAATAATAATAACAATAATCACACACACACACACACACACACACACGGATGTATTGAACCGGTGTGCTGGTTTAGTGGTAGCGTGCTTGCCTCTAAACCAGAACATCGGGAGGAAGCGGGTTCGATTCCCAGCAGTCTCGTAGTCTCGGAGAAAAATAAATACCATGGCAGAAATGTCATGGTGAATGCGATACAAGAGAGGAAGTCGGCTACAGCCGCACGGTGGGGATAAAAAGTGAAATGTAATCAGGGAGAAGACGCCGTACAGTGGAATCTACGATATAAAAAAATATATATCTATACATATAACATAACTGTATTATAATAGTATAACAATGTAGTATGCAGTTATATAGAAGCGTTATGAAAATCATATAAAGATATCGATCAATATTTAATTATTCAAGTAATGGATATTGCACATGGGTCTATTACTTAGAAAACTGGATATATATCAACGATATCTTTATAAATTGTACATAGCATTGAAATTATGTATGAAATAAGGTGTGTGTGTGTGTGTGTGTGTGTGTGTGTGCGCGCGCGCGTGTCATACAACAATAAAAATAACGACCAATATAAAATTACAGCTGGATTCCTTGATCGGTGCAGAACTCGAAAAACTGAAAGACATGGTCGCAAAACACCAATAATGGAGAGAAAGAAAGGACAAATACACAGCCACCTCGTCGCAAAAATTGCCTGAATAATTGACTTTGTAAACATGTATAATTATTGTAAAAAATGTCCAGCCTTCGCGTATACATGAGAAGAAATAAAACCTAAAACAACAAAATTATAAGAAAAAAATACATAGAAAAGCATATATGTTCGAGTTCGTCGTTTAGTCCGTAGACAGGACAACTTGCATCGCAGTGACGCCGACGGTGAAATTTAACATTGCAGGATCTCCTAGTTTTTTTACCCACGTCTAATTTGTGTTCTATGTGCTTCGCACTCGTCAAAGTTGCCCCCCCACTTGGACTAATCGAACTTTTTTTTTACGAATCGCTTGGTGGTCGTTTGGTAGCGTTTGGTAGTCCATTTAAATCGTTTGGTAGTTCTCCGTTTTTCGAAAAATCGATAATCAAAAATTGGGCGGTAAGTTGGTCCCACCACTTTGACTAATCGAACTTTTTTTTTACGAATCGTTTGGTGGTCGTTTGGTAGCGTTTGGTAGTCCATTTAAATTGTTTGGTAGTTTCCCGTTCTTTCGGAAAATCAAAAAGAAAATTCCGATTCATGAGATAGAACGAAGAGCAGCGGAAAAAGACTCGATAACCAACGCCATCTATCGCAAATACGTCGTGTATTATCGCGACCAATCGAAGCCTTCCGTTTCGGATACGCGTAATTTCTTTCGGTTCGGTGGGATTTTATTAACAAATCGAACTATGAAAATGTCACATTGTTCTGCCCCTGCGCCTTCTGGCGATCAATCACAGCTCCCTATTCCTGATACGCACGTATTTCGTTGTCGTATTTGAATGATCGACTACCAAACGTCCCGGATAGAATACCAAGCGCTACCGGATGTTTTTCTATCGATCGAGACCCATTAGAACGAAATCGGACAAGAAATAACGAGTGAATCTGCGCTAATAAATAATTCTGCCAGTGCAGCTACTGGCCAGCAATCCCAGCAATTCCCGATTCGCTATATTTTGCGTTGGCGTTATCGGTGATCAACTACCAAATGACGTGAAAAGAATACCAAACGCTGTGATTTATTTTTCTAGCGATTAAGACTCATCGCAATGAAATAGCCACAAAATAATGGGTGAATTTTTGTTAGAAATTCCCTTTTCCGCTGCGGCTTCTGGCGACCAATCACAGCTCGCCGTTCACGATACACACGTATTTCTCGTTGGCGCAACCTGCGCCTGAGTAGTGCAATCTGCAATCTGAGTAGTGATCGACTACCAATCGTTCTAAATTGAATACCAAACGCTTCCGTGAGTTTTTCTATAAATCAAGACTCATTGAAGAGAAATCAGACAAGAGACAGCGAGTGCATCAGTGTTTTACAATTTTGCTCTGTGGTTGGACCATCAGTGACCAATCGCAGTCCTCTAATCGAGACTCCGGATATCCGTTCTTGGTTCGGTTATGACTTTGGATCCTGATCTGTCATAGCCGAGGCGTACAATTTTTTTCATTCGTGACCTCATTTGGAACTAATTATTTAATTGAAGTGTCCGCAAACTTATTACTAATAAAGAATCAAACCAAAGGAACTCAACAGGAAGTCACAGAAGAGAGATGACCCAACAATGGGCCGCCTGGATACCACCATAATCTTAGCCGGCCAACTTTAACTTCTCAATGTTTTTTCAGTCCTAATCGTTTGGTGGTCGTTTGGTGGTGATTGGTAGCCTAATAAGAAGGTTTGGCGGTCGACCGTTTCCTTATAATTAAATGGGACTTTTTTCCCGTAAAATTGGCCGGAGCTTTTTTTATTTATCACGCAATCCATAAAATGCCACGCCGAATTGATGCAGAATCGTTTGGTGGTTATAAATATACAAATCCAAGCGTTTGGTAGTTAATTCATTAGTTATCCCGGTCGAAAAACTATCTCCGTCCAGGCGAATACGATGGAGAGCGGTAATTGGTGATAATTACCGCTCTCCATCGTGGTAGTGATTGCAATCACTACCAAACAATTATCATGCAAAATGAATCTTTTGAGTACCTTTAATATGCATGAATTTTCTCAGATTTTTATGCAATCGAGAAGTGTTCTCAAACTTATGTGCAATGAGTGCTAAGCGACCAAACTCTTCTGCGTTTTTCAAACCGTTTTTCTGAGACTTGTCATATTTGAAGTCCGTGTGCACGATAACTCAAAATCTACTGGACCAATCGCTTTGAAATTTTGCACAGTACTTCTTCACATAATTCACCAGGTATTGTCGAGAGCTTTTTTGTTTTTTTAATAATTACTAATTTTTCAACAACAAATTAGCCGATTTTTTTTAGCGAAAATCGGGTTATTGGCTCCCAAGTGCTACGAAAAATCGAAAAAAAAAATCCTCCCGTCATTACCTCGAGAAACATCTCCTTTAACAAATGCATTTTGATTTTTTTGTTTCAGATGATTCTGTTGCGAGTTATGGAGCACACCGCAAACCAACTTTTTTTTGAGGCGCCTCCGGGGTTTCATTTTCACTCGCTCAATTTTGAATATTTTGCAATGCAAATTTAGGAGAATGTTGTTCAAATGTTACTTTATTATATGTAAATTTTTCAATAAACGAACACTATTCGTTACGCCAAAAAAAAATCTTAAAAACATGCCTTTTTTCGCCGAATTAACTTTATCCCGCCCTTAAAGCACTACATTACAAGAAAGTTTCAATTTCCGGTTTAAAATCGTCAAACCGACGAAATAGCACCCACAGAGTTAGCAACGTCGCGAGTAACAGCAGATGCGTTCCGCGAACAAAACCCAGCTTTGTTTTGAAATTAATTTGAATAGAAACCGCCACAAAATATGCAAACAACAATTTATGGAGTTTTATAATTTATCACGTATCAATAATATGTATAATTCTATTCTGCCTATCGCGTTAATTCCGCTCAGGTAATGCAAGCCTATGTTAATAGGTTTCCGGCTGATTTTTTTGCCTTTTTAGTCCGTTTTTACGGTGAATGTGTTAATATTATAATTACGAAGCTTACTACCGAATCGTTGACAATCCAATTTTTCAGTTTTTATTTGTTCACGTGCAATAAATTCATCGTTTACCGGAACATTTGGCACACTATAATCGAGAATACGAATAATCAACATAAGTAAACACCAATCAGAGCAGCTGTGGGCAAAATAAATTTAGACTCTTTTTTGACCCCGTAGAAGCGATCGTACCTCCTTAAACGGAATATTCGTGTCATTTGCAGAAAATATTTGTTTCTGCTCATGGAGTGTTCACAATTTTTCTTTAATTGCGAAATAAGTAAGAAAAATATATTCATCATCGGTCCCTCAGTATTGAAAACCTTGCGAGCCTAGAATAGCCGTTTGCAACCGACAAGTATTGATCGATGATTCTATTTCGTTGCCAATTCATTAATAAGTGCGTATTTTTAGTTTCAATTGTAGTTGAATGTAGACGCTAAACGGTGCTTAACAAGAATAAGTATTAAGAGGTTAGGCTATTGTGAAAATTTAAAAGAATCATTCGTCGTTTGGAGCAGCTGAATTCAAGAGGAAGATCCAACCTATGGTGCCAGAATTGCAGATTGAAGGTAAACTTTCACGATTACAACGATATAACTGCTAGTAAAAGTTTTAACGGGTTTTTTTCTTGAAACTGTTTTTCAAAACGTGATTTCTCGACATCTAATGAACGAATTGACTTGAAATTTGTTACACTTATTCATTCTCATAGTAGTTTAGTCTTGACCGACATTTTTCTTAACATTTTTTAAAATCAGTTATTAACATTAATAATGTCATTTTTCCGCGACAAATCAAGAAAATATTCAAACATTTGTTTTATCATTGACACACGATACAAAGAAAGCTCGATCAAGTCTTACAAGGAACATCACTTAAGTGTGCGCCTTCCATTTTGTTGAAACTCATAAATGTCATAAAGGATTGAAAACTATTAGACACGTATTTATCTGCGAAAAAACGGTTGTAAGATTGGAGATCAAATAAAGGCGAGTTGCGGGATAACTATGCAGTTTCACTTACAAGCAGTCCGCCGAACTGGATGAAACAAAAACGAAACGTCTTCTAATGTAAAGCGATGAAAAATCCACTATAGAAGTATTGAGAACAAATTTGATAAAGGGGTGAACCATCCCCGCCCCTTACTTTTTTCTCACACTTAGAAGGGTTGCATGAAAATGGATAAAACCGGTACCGTTTTGAAGGGGAGTTAAAATGCAAATACACATGCTTTTGCGTTCTTGGCATGCAGCAAGCTTAAGGGGGTAAACCACCCCTCACATGCATTTATTTATAACAGTCATGTTTTCTGTATTTAAAATGTATCTGCTGATTCAAAATATTCCTATAGGCTACAATTTAATGCTTTCTTATGTTTCGAAATTATTACGTTCGTCTTAAGGTTGTTGCTAAATCGTTTTTAAAGGGTGGGGGGAGAAACGAAGTTCCCATGCTAACACATTGTTTGACGTCACCAATGCCAACTTACTGTGGCAAAATATTAATGAGGTGTATAAATGAATATAACGAAAATTTTCAAATGTACGCTGAATAATCGTAATTATTATGTAAATATATGTTTATTTGAAGGAGTTGGTATTATCAGAAAATTCATTTTCAACGTTTAAAAATCCTACAAAAATAGACACGAGCCTTGGCAACGTCGCACGGCTATCTCGTAATTCGAGCCTGTGAGGTTGAATGCAGTGACTGTCACATGTCACGGCTGTGTTACGCGCGTTTCGGGCCGGTCGGCGTTGTCATCGTTTGCAGGTTATGTCAGAGCAAAAGGAGGAAAGAGATGATTGATTACCGAGTCTTGGGTCAAGTACTACCCCAGTATGGGCAAACAATTTTATTAGTACAGTACCACACAACAGACAACACTACAGTGTTGTCTTTCCTTCCTTCCTTTCCTTCCTTCCTGTCCTTCCTTTCTTTCCTTCCTTCCTTTCCTTCCTTTCCTTCCTTTCGTCCTTTCCGTCCTTTCCTTCATTTCCTTTCTTTCCTTCCTACCCTTCCTTTCCTTCCTTTCCTTCCTTCCCTTCCGTTCCTTCCTCCCTTTCCTTCCTTTCCTTCCTTCCTTTCCTTCCTTCCTTTCCTTCCTTCCGTTCCTACCTCCCTTTCCTTCCTTTCCTTCCTTCCTTTCCTTCCCTCCTTTCGTTCCTTCCTTTCATTCGTTCCTTTCCTTCCTTCCTTTCCTTCCTTCGTTTCCTTCCTTCCTTTCCTTCCTTCCTTTCCTTCCTTCCTTTCCTTCCTTCCTTTCCTTCCTTTCCTTCCTTCCTTGCTTTCCTTCCTTACTTCCTTGCGTTCCTCCCTTCCTTCTTTCCTTCCTTCCTTTCCTTCCTTCCTTCCAGCCTTCCTTGCTTTCCTTCCTTCCTTCCTATCCTTCCGTCCTTCCTTCCTTGGTTTCCTTCCTTCGTTCCTTGCCTTCCTTCGTTCCGTGCCATCCTTCCTTCCTTGCCCTCCTTCCTTCCTGGCCTTCTTCCCTACCTTTCCCTCCTTCCTTCCTACCTTCCCTTCTTCCCTTGCCGTCCTTCCTTGCCTTCTTTCCTTGTCATCCTTCCTTTCTTCCTTCCTTCCTTCACCTCGTCAACGTTTGTTTCTCGAAAAATCGATAATCAAAAATTGGTTAGTAAGTTGACCCCCCCACTTTGACTAATCGACCTTTGTTTTTTACGAATCGTTTGGTGGTCGTTTGGTAGCGCTTGATAAACCATTCAAATCGTTTGGTAGTTTCCCGTTCTTGTGGAAAATCAAAAAGAAAATTTCGATCCATCACATAGGTCGACGAGCAGCGGAAAAAGACTCGACATCCGACGCCATCTTACGCAACACCGTCGTATATTACCGCGACCAATTGCAGCCTTCCCTTTCGTATACGCATAATTTCTTTCGGTTCGCCGGAGTTTATGATGGCCCGGTTCCACAACTCTCGTTTAACCGAGTTAACCGAAGTTTAAGGGCGACTGGACCAATCAAAACCACGTTCGACTGGCTAAACTCCGATTAACTTGGCTAACCGCGAGTTGTAGAACCGGGCCTAACAAATCTAACCATGAAAATGTCACATCGTTCTGCCCCTGTGCCTTCTGGCGATCAATCACAGCTCTCTACTCCTGATACGCACGTATTTTGTGATGTCATATTTAGATGATCGACTACCAAACGTCCCGATTAACTACCGGATGTTTTTCTATCGACCGCGGCTAATTATAACCTAATCGGACACGAAATACCGAGTGAATCAGCGCCAATAAATAATTCTGCCATTGCGGCTTCTAGCGACCAATCTCAGCGCTCCATTCGCTATATTTTACGTTGGCGTTATTGATTGATCGACTACCAAACGACCTGATTATAATACCAAGCACTAAGATTTATTTTTCCATCAATTAAGTATCATCGCATTGAATTAGCATCATAATGATGGGTGAATTTTTCTAAGATTTTCCCTTGTCCGCTGCGGCTTCCGCCGAATAATCCTAGCTCGCCGTCCACGATACATGCGTATTTCTCGTTGGCGCAATCTAAGTAGTGATAGACTACCAATCGTTCTAAATTGAATACCAAACGCTTCCCGAAGTTTTCCTTTAAATCAAGACGCATTGAAGGAAAATCAGACTAGAGATATTGAGTGCATTAGTGTTTTACAATTTTGCTCTGTGGTTGGACCTTCAGTGACCAATCGCAGTCCTCTAATCAAGACGCCGGATATCCGTTCTTGGTTCGCTTATGAATTTGGATCCTGATCTGTCATAGCCGAGGCGTAACATTTTTTCATTCTTGACCTTATTTGGAACTAATTATTTAATTGAAGTATGCGCAAACTTATTACCAATACAGAATCAAATCAAAGGAACTCAACAGGAAGTCACAGAAGAGAGATGACCCAACGATGGGCCGCCTGAATACCACCATACACTTAGCCGCACAACTTTAACTTCTCAAGGTTTTTTCATTCCTAATCGTTTGGTTGTGATTGGCAGCCGAATAAGAAGGTCCAGTGGTCGACTGCTTCGTTATAATTAACTGAGACTTTTTTCCGTAAAGTTGGCCGGACCTTTTTTTATTTATCGCGCAATCCATTAAATGCCACGTCGAATCGATGCAGAATCGGTTGGTGGTTACAAATATGCAAATCCCAGCGTTTGGTCGTTAATTCATTAGTTATTCCGTTCGAAAAACAATCTACGTCGAGGCGCATACGATGGGGGGCCAGAAACGTTTGGTATTTAATTCCTTAATTATGCCAAACGAAAAACCATCTATGTTTAGATGAAGGGATAGAGGTCTGTAGTCGGCTGTTAATGGATCCAACGGAATATGGAGCTCTGATATAAGAATTTATTTAGGTTTTTTTTCACCGATCTCGTTCCAATAAGTCTCATACGGAAGATAATCGTTTGGTAGTAATTGGGAGCTTAATTAAAACGTCTGATAGTTAATTCCTTAATTACGCCGATCGAAGAACCATCCACGGTTATATTGCAGGTGATAGAGGGGTGCAGTTGGCTGCTGATTGATCGAACAGGTTATGAAGCAGTGATATATATCAATTTCTTCATGTTTTTCTGCACCGATCTCCTACTCTTAACTCTCATACGGAAAATAATCGTTTGGTCGTAATTGATAGTAATTTATAGCTTAATTAAAACGTTTGGTAGTTAATTCCTCAATTACGCCTATCACAAAATCATCTACCCTAAGAAGCTGGCCATAGGGGGTGTAATTGGCTGCTGAAGGATCTAACGGAAAACGGAATAGTGATATTTAAATTTTTGTTATGTTTTCCCTCACCGATCCCGTTTTAATAAGTCTCCTACGGAAGATTATCATTTGGTAGTGATCGGAAGCTTAATTATAACGTTTGGTAGTTACCTTCATAATTCCGCCTATTGAAAAACTATCTATGTTTAGATGAAGGGATAGAGGCCTGTCGTTGGCTACTGATGGATCCAACGGAATACGGAGCAATAAAATAGCTATTTCTTTATGTTTTTTTTTGTCACCGATCTTATTCCACCACGTCCCATATGGAAGATAATCGTCTGGTAGTGATTGCTAGCTTAATTACAACGTTTGATGGAGAATTCCTCAATTACGCATATCGAAAACCGATCTACGGTTAGACGCAGGCGATAGAGGGATGTAGATCGCTACTGAAGGATCTATCGGAATGCAGGAATGAAGGATCTATCGGAGCAGTGATATTTCAATTTCTTTATGTTTTTCTTCGCCGATCTCGTTCCAATAAGTCTCAAATTTAAGATAATCGTTTGGTGGTGATTGGTAGCTTAATATAACGTTTGGTAGTTAATTCATAAATTACGCTAATCGAAAAACCATCTATGTTTAGATGCAGGCGACAAAGGACTGTAGTTGGCTGCTGATGGATCCAATGGAATACGGAGCAGCGATATTTCAATTTCGTTGTGTTTTTGTTTACCGATCTCATTCTAATAAGTCTCAAACGGAAGATAATCGTTTGGTAGTGATTGCAATCACTACCAAACAATTGGTAGTGATTGCAATCACTACCAAACAATTCCAATGAAAATTTGAATGCAATAAGACAATCTTTCGGTTTTTTTTATTCGCAGGAATTTCTTTGGGACCTTCTCTGTTTGATCAGGCATAAAAAAACGAACAAAAAATGGGGGATTTTGTTAAATTCATTTTTTCGAAAAAATTATTTGCAAAATAATCAATCGAAATTGATACTGACAAAAATGAATAACTAAATGTCGACCCTGTATTTTCTTGTATTTTTTTAACAGAGCTTCCAACAAAATGGTGAAGTGTAGAAACAATTAATATGTACTGAAAAAAACACCAAGTTCACTTCGTACGAAAAAGGAATTGTTGACATAAGGTTTGTTGGAAAAATGTTTTTAATCGATTTTCCCAGTGGATTAAATAAGTAAATTATTTA
Organism: Ophion costatus; assembly: GCA_951751655.1. Taxonomy (NCBI): domain Eukaryota; kingdom Metazoa; phylum Arthropoda; class Insecta; order Hymenoptera; family Ichneumonidae; genus Ophion; species Ophion costatus. Next base: position 3,833,963 of record OX632363.1, read on the forward strand.
TTAGAATTTTTTTATTTGACAAAAAAGAAGGCGATTCGGGATCGGACCCGCGACCTCAAGGTTACCGCACGGCTGCCTTCGACCACTGCGCCAACGCGCAATTGGTAAATCTTGATTATAAAAACATGTCAAAAAAGTTGAAGGAATTAAAAAGCAGTTTCAATAAAACTGTTCTTCTTTTTGCCCTGTGAAATAAGTTTGTTTTCATTCTCATCAATTAGTGTACTTCTATACACTAGCTTTGATAAAAAAAATGATACGACAATTTCGGATTTCTTACATTACCCCGCACGGTTGGGTGCAACATGTCTGATTGTCATTAAAAAAAATCGCGAGCGCCAATTTTACGAGCAGCCATTTCCGCACCTTTAGAAAAATGCATATCGCGATATGCCGCGGCCACGAACAGCATTTTTAAAACAATGTTTGCGTGGACGTGGACTCAATGCGACTGATTTACAAAATTTCTTCTCCAATAAATTATTTTCGAGACAAATAAAATGTATTACATTGAACAAAAGTTGTCCCGTACAAATTTTACGATTTTGACGAAGTTTCTTGCTTGCATGCGGGGTTTTGTCCGATTGACAATTATTACTACTTCGAGGAATTTTGAAAATCCAAAAATTTATCAGTATTTGCAATCACTCATTCATTGAAATTTAAATAATTTGTCGTCACAAATGCAAAATTGAAATTTTTTGTTTTGCCACGCGTATGATTCAACAGCAAAAGATAACGATATGCGCTTGTTCCTATCAGCCTATTTGAAAAAACCAACAATTAGAAAACGTTTGTTCGTGGGCAACTTGTTTGCTCTTGTGCACAATGCGCAACGGCCAGAGCACCCAACTTATCAGGGCCACCAATTTTTATAACATAGAAATGAATGGTGTATATCTATATCGGTAAAATTACCCTAAAAATTACCCTAAAAAATATCAGTCAAATTACCCTATATTGGTAAAAAAAATTGTAATGAATATCAGCATTTCATAATTAATCGACGTGGCTGCTTAGAACAATCGCGCTCACAATTTCTTATGAAAAACAGAAATGCACTTTTAGCGATACGCCTAATAACTTTATCGCTGAAAATAATAATTCTTAGTAAAAGGAAATAATGAATTAGTAAGTAATCTTATAAAATATCGGATATTGTAAGACGCAACAGTCGTGGCATTATTTTTACTGATAACGTTCAAATGTGGCTTTTTTTTTTAATTTTACATCTGAATTATTTTTTATACTCAACGACCTTTTGGGGAGCCTTATTGATAAAAATTATAATTAATAAAAAAACGCTCCTAAATACCCGGGATAATGTAAAAAAAATCTAAATTTTTGGATAATCGTTTTTGTCAAAGTTAGTGCATAGAAAGACACTAGTTAATGAGAATGAAAACGCTGTTTGAAAATGAATTTATTTCACAGGGAAAAAAACAAAAAGAACAATTTTATCGAAACTACTTTTTAATTCCTGTAACTCTTTTACGTGTTTCTAATCAAGATTTACCAATTAGTCCAGTCATTTCGTCCGAAAAAAAGGCAAATAAAAGAAAATGAATTTGCGCTTCTAATTTTTTAATATGTTGTAGGGGATACCTAGAAAAGCTTAACTTGAGATTGTCGACCAAGCTTTCCTAGGAGCTTTCGCCGCCATCTTGGAAAACTCTTAAAATTTGTTTTTCGGCAATAACTCGGCTATCCGATGAGATTCGAAAATTTTTGTAAGACACTTTTTGTAGCTTTCTTTGTGCTCTACAATAACGCCTGAATCATTTTTAGCGTATCATGCATCGTTATCGAGATATCGATCGATAAAGTCAAAAATTTAGGACACAATTTTTGTTTTTTCCTTTTTTTTTCTTTGGGTCTTAATAAATATGAAAAATTGTGGAATTCAAACTTGTAGAGCATATTCAGACCTACAATTTCCTTCTTGGATTTTTTTATGTTGGACAAAAATTACGATCTCCAGCGCGCCGCAAAGTCGGTGAATCCACGCTCAGCGTCGAGCGCGCTCAAGTTAGTATATCGTATCGTGTTGAGTTTTTGCTGTGCGTAGTGTAAATCGAGGGTTCCGATATTCTGGGCAAAAATTTCGATACTTTCGAGTTCAAACACAAGTCAGTTCTGGAGCACATTCTTTTCATTCACGCTTTTAGCGGTTGCGACACGACATCATCTTTCTATAACATCGGCAAGTCGAAGTTCATTAACACTCTCGAGAAAAATCCAGAGCTACGGTCATCGGTGGAATTATTCAAACAAGAAAAGGTCGATCCGGAGGTTCTCACTTGCGCGGGAGAGCAATTCCTTATCGCCCTATATGGTGGTGATAAGCACGAGAAGTCCATAAATATTTTGCGATTCCATCGCTTCGCAAAATCAATGACAGCGAATAAAGTGAATCACCTCTCACTACTCCCGCCAACCAAAAGCGCTGTGCGTCAACACATTTTCCGGACGTATCTCCAAGTTCAAACCTGGCTCGGATTTTTCAAGGATCCACAAGGATGGGGTTGGCGACAGACCAATCGAGGGCTCGAACCAATCACCAGCACCGCCGAACCCGCTCCGCCTGAACTATTAAAGCTCATTTCCTGTAAGTGTAAAGGAAATTGTGAGGCCGCCTGTGGGTGCAGAAAAGCGGGAATCAGTTGCTCCGTTATTTGCATGCACTGCAGTGGGCAAACATGCAGTAACGTCGCCAGAGTCGACATTTTGCTTGACGACGACGACGACGATGTCTGTAACGATGATGATGACGATGCTCTCATCGAATCAGCATCATTTCCAACGTTTCAACAGACACAACAACTCGAAGAGTTTACGGAGGACGAAGATCTTCAGCCTGGACCATCCAAGCGAAAAAAGACATGAAAAAAGTCCATCGTTCGTGTCTCGAGTGCAGAAAAAAATATTTTTCTTTCCGTTTATTTTGTTTTGTTTATTTTGTATTGTAAAAAAATAATATTTTTTACTGCACAAACAAATTATTTGTTTAATAAATTACTATTGTGTGATCCTTAATTTGTTGCTCTATGTACTTATTTTTTATCCCATCAATTTCCTGAACAATTTCCCATTCGATTCGACATCCAGACACAACCGAGCGAGCAGCTCGCTCGACGCTGAGTGTGGATTCACCGACTTTGCGGCGCGCTGGAGATCGTAATTTTTGTCCAACATAAAAAAATCCAAGAAGGAAATTGTAGGTCTGAATATGCTCTACAAGTTTGAATTCCACAATTTTTCATATTTATTAAGACCCAAAGAAAAAAAAAGGAAAAAACAAAAATTATGTCCTAAATTTTTGACTTTATCGATCGATATCTCGATAACGATGCATGAAACGCTAAAAATGATTCAGGCGTTATTGTAGAGCACAAAGAAAGCTACAAAAAGTGTCCTACAAAAATTTTCGAAATCTCATCGGATAGCCGAGTTATTGCCGAGAAACAAATTTTACCCCTTTTTTCAACATGGCGGCGAAAGCTCCTAGGAAAGCTTGGTCGACAATCTCAAGTTAAGCTTTTCTAGGTATCCCCTACAACATATTAAAAAATTAGAAGCGCAAATTCATTTTCTTTTTTGAATGTACGTAATGACTGGACTAAATTGCGCGTTGGCGGAGTGGTCGAAGGCAGCCTTGCAGTAACCTCGAGATCGTGGGTCCGATTACGAAGTCTACTTTTTTTCGAAAAAAAAAATATATATATTTCTCGTAAACGGTTAACTTATTTAATCAACTGGGAAAAACGATTAAAAAACATTTTTCCAACAAAGCTTTATCAAGGATTCCTTTTTCATATTAAATAAACGCTGTTTTTTTTCAGTACATATTTTTTTTTTTTTTACCCTTCACTGTTTCGTTCGAAGGCCTGGTAAAAAAATACAGAAAAATACGAGATCGATTTTCAGTTATTGATTTTGCTCATTAGCAATTTCGATTGATATTTGAATCGAAGTTGCAAAAATTACAAAATGTATTCGACTAATTGGGTAATTAGAAAATGTCCATTGTTTAATTATTTTGTAGATGTTTATCTGAAAACTCATACGTCCTTATTTTGCGATGAAGAAAATAAAAAATATATAATACGCACGGCGAAGCGCACTGTTACATTCGAGTGCTCACACCGATATTGCCTTCTCCGTCGCAACGATCCGACGAGTTGCGTAAACGGAGAGCACTACGCACTCAAGCGCTTACACCGGTTTGGAAGCTGAAATTTCTCCATGTTTAAGATTTTAATTTAAAACTCGCGCGCAATTTTACCGCAGAAAATGTCGGTTAAGAGGGAATGATACCTTATCGCGGTCGGTATGGTAGAACGATTATAGATTCCCACGAATCTCTGAAACGGCTCTTCGGATCCCGTCGAAACTTTGCCAAACGACGTCAAATAGATAGATGAACGGCTCTCTTCTTCTCAAATTTTCTGGTTTTGAAAAAAAGAATGTAGATTGGCTTATGATAACCCAATCTACATTTTTTTTCTCAAATTTGGAAAATTTGAGGAGAAGACAGCCGTTCGTCTATCTATTTGACGTCGTTTGGCAAAGTTTCGACGGGATCTGAAGAGCCGTTTCAGAGATTCGTGGGAATCTAAAATCGTTCTACCATACCGACCGCGATAAGGTATCATTCCCTCTTAAGGAAGGAAATCACCGTGCACGAACGTGCACAGTAGCTTTCCCACTTAACTCCAGCAAAATTTGAAAAAACATTTTTTTGTTTCGTACGATTCTTAAAAGTAGATATATTAAAAAATATGTTGCCAAATTTTTATTCGAAAGTCCGAGAATTGACGAGTTATAGTCGCTTTAGTGCGAACAGGTAGACGTGACCGGTTAGGGTTCTCAGTCCGTTACAGGTGTGGCATCGTTCCAAATTGGATGCATCGCAGGCTCTTATTATTTCATGAAGTATAATGAAGATGAAAAACCGTCATATCGCTCGCGACTAGATACTTTAATGTAGGTATCAATATTCTAGAAAAAACATAACTGTATATCGAGAAAAATGGAACAAAAACGTTGAACGCGTTTTTTTTCTCAAAAATACTTTTTTCGACCTTGTCCCAGCGAATACTCGATAACTTGTCAAGGGATTTTCAATTTTTTTTTTTACATTTTTGTAATCACAGTGTCTCAGGTTATACGTCGCCTATTTTAAAAATGTCAATAATTACTATTTTTAATGACTGCTTGAATAAACAAAGGGCCTTGAAAATAGAAAAAAATGTCCAAGCAAACGGCATTTTCTAAAAAAACCAAAAACACGACTACGCATAACGATAGCTACATTTGTATAGACATCGATAAATTGTTGACTTTTTATTTGCAGATAACTGCAGGTTTCATAAAGATATCGATGGGATATTGAAGAGAATTTTTTTTTCATCGTCAAATCAAGGCACATTTCTCAGTTCATTTTAAAGATTTTTCTCATAAAGATCAGTACAAAATTAGATGGATACATGTGGGATTGGATCCAAGGCCGCCTAATAAACAAATGCGCGGTCCTTTTAATCCGTTTCCAGCATACAAAAAATATAAGAAGCCAATCAACATCGGGAAGCCGAGGAGACAAGACGTGCAATTGTATCTAATATTTTAAAGAAATATAGGTTCATTTAATTCGCGTTATCCAAAGTTGCCTCTTTGTGTCTGTCTCTTTTCCATTCTCTGAATCTCCCAATGACCCTAAATATATACTTCATAATACGAGTATAAACGCGACCCTTTCATAATTACTTTTTTTTTAAAGCAATTATTGACGACAAAGCACCCTTTACGTAACGGAATAGAGAGGGGGGGGGGGGGGTTCAGGCCAGGCGTTACGCTCCTGTTACGTGGGTGAGAGGGGGGGGGGGGGGGGGGGGTAAAAATTCGGTTTCATACTTCTACACCTGATCCATGCTCGCGATCTGCACAGCACCGCGAACTTCGATCTTTCAATTTATTTTATACGTGCGGCAATATCAATATAGCTTATAAGAGGCATATCTCGTATATGTTTTTCCCGTCGTTTCTTTCACGATTTCTTGGTAACTTGATCGCTGTTTCTGTGTCGATCTTTATCATCAGAACGTGTCGGAACTACGAAGAACGTAAATATAGACTTATCAGTCTGAAGCCCGAAAAAAGGTGAACTTCGATAATCTTTTATCGATACCCAGTTGATGGAATGGAGATTCTGTTTAGTGTTTATTATTCTAGGTATTTTCTATTATCTTTACAATTTGCGTCATACGATTTTGTCGAAAAGTGGCGGAGTTGAAGTGGGTCACCTTTGTCTGCTAGTGTCCTGCGGCCGATTAGAGATCTCCAATCTTTTACCTCGAATTAAAATTCAATATGATTTGAGTTCTAAGTAAAAGTCTAGATAGATTTGCCGTTGAAGCACGTAGGGGAATCGAAAAATGCCGGTTTTTGATGAAATGGGGTACGTTTGAGTAAAAAAAAATAGTTTTCCGTTAAAAAAATCGCATCCAATAATCTTTTTTAGAAAAAGTTTTCTATCTATATAAAAAATCCCCTACGTACCGACAATGTCAAATGTTATGAGGTTTAAAAAAAATGACGTCGATCGCCGAGGAATTGGAGATGAATGTTGGCGACCGCAGAGCAGTTCCAGACAAACATGACGCGCTTCAACCAGTTTTTGCATGCCCATTCTTATGGGAAATCATGTGAAAAAATTGTAAAGATACTTAAAGATATGGGGAATAAAGGTCACTGAAAAAAAATTTCCATTCTATCAACTGTGTATTCGTAAAAAATTGTCGAACTTCACCTTCTTTCGAGCTCTAGACTGCAAGTCCCCCTCAATATTAGCACGACTGCTATATATACATTATATATACATACATATATGTGTACGTGCGTGCGTGCAAACTTAATTTCAAAATAGCATTTTGTTTTTTTTATAATGAATTTAAAAGCATTTTTCATACAGTTACGCATTTTTAAGATTTAGGAAGCTCATCCGCATTTTCTTGAGACCAATTGTTTCAAATAATGATTTATTTATAATAAACATGCATTGCAGAATACAACGAAAGTTATTTCGTGCTATTACAACCGCAAAAAAAGTATGACGATTGAAAGGCAACATTTCGAGTGATTAAAAAAAACGAGAAAAATCATCTTTTAATTATCGCGATGGACGTAGGGGGCCCTATAAACGGGTATTGCCCACGAGAGAGTGAACGAGGTGTACATACAAAGACAGGGGGCATTAAGGGGGGATTGTCTTTTTTTTTCGCAAAATTTACCGCTTTTTGGGAATTTTTTTGTGAAGAAAGTATACAACGGAAAACTTGTGAAACTTGGCATATAGTTTTATTGATCTGTTTACTACATACAAAAAAATTTTTAAACAATTTCATCAAAAAATCCGCCTCCCACCCCCCTCGACGCGCGATGGTCCTTTTTTTATGGTGTGCACGATTACAGCCTTCACGTTCATCCTGCAACAAAAACCCAAAAAGCATTTTACTTTAGACACATATAGCTATCGTTCGATGAAGGGGAAAAAAAAAATTGACGATTTGGTGACGTTTTGAACTTGAAGTATCGATTTTTCGAAAAAAATTGATCGATTTTTTGTTATAAATAAAAAACTATTAAACGTATTGCTTTTTTGCTTCATCAAACGATAGCCATATGTGTCTAAAGTAAAATGCTTTTTGGGTTTTTGTTGCAGGATGAACGTGAAGGCTGTAATCGTGCACACCATCAAAAAAGGACCATCGCGCGTCGAGGGGGGTGGGAGGCGGATTTTTTGATGAAATTGTTTAAAAATTTTTTTGTATGTAGTAAACAGATCAATAAAACTATATGCCAAGTTTCACAAGTTTTCCGTTGTATACTTTCTTCACAAAAAAATTTCCAAAAAGCGGTAAATTTTGCGAAAAAAAAGACAATTCCCCCTTAAGGATAGCGTGCGCCTACAGGACCATCTAGGCAGAGGCGATCCTGGTGGTGACAGGTATGACTCCTATGGACTTACTAGCCACAGAACGAAAACGAATTTACGAACGCGACGAAAGGACCGAAAGGGCTGACGCGGCCACGAGTGAAAGAGCCAACCCAAACAAACCGGACGATGGACAAGACGATTCATAACCACGGTCTTACGTACAGGACTGGAATCTCTAATGCTGGCAGCCGCGATCAGGTGCGTCTTTTAGCGTCGCAAATTTCGGTCCTAGCGCCGTCGCTAGTTGTCGCTGCGGTTCCGAAACCCGGACACACATAACCTCAATACGGCGAGCAACGGAGTGAGCAATTGAAAACGTGTGTCACTGAGAACTGTTGTTTTTTCTGCATTGTGGACACGGTCTTCATACGTTTTCGATAAATTGAAAGCATATTCTTTCAAAATTGTAAAGTGGTGCGCCGTACGGAATTGTACATCCCGCAGCAGAACTGAAACGAAGTGATTCATTCTGCTTACCTCGACATGAAAAAAATGCACGTGCAAAAATTAAAAAATATCAGGGATACGGCTTGTGAAATATACAATTGAATGTTATGGAAAAATTGGCCGCGTGCGATTGGAGCGCCACCGATGTCGAGGAATTTCTTTCAAAGCGTGCTCTGCCTTCATTCCTCTTAATTTTTGTTCGAAATGTTCGAATCCGTGTAATAATTGAAAACGAATATATGCATATACGTCTTTACACATACACACACGCACACACGCACGCACGCACGCGCACACGCGCATATATATATATATATATATATATATATATATATATATATATATATATATATGTATATATATATCAGCATAAAAAATGTCAAAACAAAAAAATCGAGACAGCTGAGACAACGCCCGAACGTTGTTTTCTCACAACTTGTATAGATACTAGACAATGTATAGAATAAAAACCACTAAACGGAATTTCCACTCCAACAACTGAGTATCGATAAAAATGATCGAAATTCGCCTTTATTTCGGGCTCTAGACTGATAAGTCTAGCTTGATCTTCGTAATTCCGACGCGTTCTGATTATAAAAATCGATAAAGAAACAGCAATCAAGTTACCAAGAAATCGTGAATGAAACAACAGGAATAACATGTACGAGATACGCCTCTTCTATCCTACATTGATAATGGTGCACGTATACAATTAATTAAAAGATCGAAGTTCGCGGCGCTCCGCAAATCGCGAACATGTATACAGGATGTCCCAGAACTAAATGCGTTTCCTGAAATGGGGAATTGGGGGTGAAATCCTGAGTTGATCTGGATCTTCGTCCTCCCCCTTTCAGAATAATCGGCAACAAAAAACACAAACAGAACAACCGTTATTAATATACCAACCATACAAACAACCGGTTCCGGTATAAAAAAATTAATTTGTGTGGTTTCATTTTTTTTACCTTAGGACCTCGATTCGTGTCACTCTGGCGATTTTTTTGCGATATCGTCAGACAATCTGGAAAACTCTGTAATTTATTCAGCCAAAAAAATTGCCGTTTTTGAATAAAAAAATAATTTCCCCCTTTTTTGGTAAAAAAATCAGCGTTACCAGAACGTAAAAATTATTTCAAGTCGTCCGCTCGAAAGCTAACACAAAACTACAACTTTTATGTACAGACATTTTTTTTCGGTCACTTCTAGTTTCCGAGATATATCCATTTGGAAAAAAGGCATTTTCTAAAATGCTGAATTAAAAAATGTGAAAAAATTCACTTAGAATGCCTTTTAGTAGTACTTTGATATGACCAATTATGGGGCACATCTGAGATGGTCGAAAAAAGTTGCTGAATTGACGGAGAATCCCTCGTATATTGATATTATCATTATTTTCATTATTGGAAAAATAAATATTTTTATTAAATTATAGTTTAATGAAAAAAAAAATTGATTAAAAAAATATTGAATGATCGGTGGAAATCTAATTGATTTATAAATTTAATGGTTGCTGGTAACTTAATTGATTTATACATTTAAAATCGATAGAAATTTATTTAGCTTATAAAATTTACTAGGTTTATGAAAATTTAAAATCTATAGAAATTTATTTAATTGATCAAATTTAATAGGCTTATAAAAAATTAATATCGATAAAAGTTTATTTAGCTTATAAGATTTGATAGGTATATGGAAATTTAAGGCTTTAGAATAAAAAATTGGTAGACATATATTTAATTTATGCAATTTAATAGGTTTATGAAAACTTCAGGGCTTAGAATTTAAAGCGATAGAAATTTCTGTAATTTTTCAAATTTGACAGGATTATGGAAATTTGAGGTTTTAAGATTTTAAATTGATAGAAATTTATTTAGCCTATAAAATTTAATAGGTTTATGAAATCTTAAAGGTCTAGAATTTGCAATCGTTAGAAATTTATTTAACGTATAAAATTTAATAGGTTTATGGAAATTTGAGGTTTTAAAGTTTTAAATTGATAAAAGTTTATTTAGCTTATAAAATTTAATAAGTTCATGGAAATTTAAGGGTTTAGAATGTAAAACCAATAGAAATTTATTGAGCTTATAAAATGTAATAGGTTTATGAAAATGAAAGGGTTGAGAATTTAAAATCGATAGAAATTTATTGAGCTTATAAAATTTAATAAGTTTATGGAAGTTTAAGGGTTTAGAATTTGAAATCGATAGAAATTTATTTAGCTTATAAAATTCAATAAGTTTGGGGAAAATTACGGGTTTAGAATTTAAAATGAATAGAAATTTATTAAGCTTATAAAATTTAATAGGTTTATGGAAAGTCAGGGGTTTAGAATCTAAAATCGATCGAAATTTTATTCACTTATAAAATTTAATACATTATTCTATAGAAATAGCTTGATAAAAAGCGAAATAAAATTTAAAAATATGAAACAACCTATGCTAGATTATGATATAGAAATAGTTTGATTTCTTTTTGTAAATACTCATTACAGGTATCGATGAAAAAATCACCTATTTCGGGGTCTAGACTGATAAGTCCATCTTGAGCTTTTACGTAATTCCAATGCGTTCTGATAATAAAAATCGATAAAGAAACAGCGATCAATATACCAAGATATCGTGAATGAAACGACCGGAAAAAATGCACGAGATACGCCTCTTCTATGCTATATTGATTTGGTGCACTTTTCTAAACAAATGGAAGATCGGAGTTCGCGGCGCGGGGCAGAGCGCGAGCATATATACTGGATGTCCCAAAATTTAATGCGTTCCCTGAAATGGGAAGTTGGGGGTGAAATGCTGAATCGATTAAGGGGGGAAATCACAGTAAAATTTTCAATTTTTCGAAAAAAAAAATTTTCGCTTAAAAGGTGCTTTAGGGTCTTAAAAATAATATACCAAATGATGGAATACGGCAAAAGTGTCCGAGTGCCCAAATTTCTTGCGTTGAATACAACGCTTTTTCACGACGCTTCACTTTCGTGCATACATATATAACATAAATAGTGATAAAAAACAGTGATATTTGTAAATCATTGTCATTATGAGTGACACATCGTCGAGTCGTATTAGAAAAGGGACGAAAAAGGATACTGCGTACGAAAATCGACTGTACGGTGCAGGCATTGCAGATTAGAGGTATATGAAATTTTCATATGGTTTCTTGGTACTTAAAACTTTAAACGCGTTTTTCTCGAAACCACTTTTTTTGAGCTCGCCGAAGACATAACTCGAGCAAATCTTTACCGATCGACTTGAAATTTTTACAGTAGCTTCGAAACATCTTTCTCCACGGAGCTACGTAGGATTTTTTATTTTATATGGCTTAGTTTTTTTATCGACGATTTTATGGCGTTTTTTTTTGTTAAAAATTTAACTTTATTTTCAAACATGCACCATTTTGCGAAAAATCAATACATCGAAAAAATCCTACGTAGCTCGTTAGCTGTTGTTATATGGAAAGTAAAAAATTTTGGTTTTTTCTTCCAGGTCAAAAATTAAGGAGTTTACGTCTTCGGCCATCGACACGCTTTCAAAAGTAGGCGCCTTGGGGCATATGCTGCGCAGCCGCGATTTTTAAATATTTTTTATTGAAAAAATTACATTTTGTACTTTTTTAGTATTGCTATAAAACCTACTTTACAGATTTTCGATTGATACTTTTATTCAGCCAAAATTAATTCCCGAAAATATGCCTATTTTTTTGTGTGCTACTGTGATTTCCCCCCTTAAGAATACTGGTGGCCCTATGGCCGTTGCGCATTGTGCACTTTTTTGTAGGAGCAAACAAGTTGCCAAGAACCAAATAATTTCTTTTTTCATATGGGCTGATAGGAACAAGCACATACATTATCTTTTTCGGTTGAATCATCCCGCGTTTCAAAAAGAATTTTTAAAATTTTTCATCTGTGCCGGAAAATTATTTTAATTTGGATCAATGAATGATTTCGAATTCCCACAAATTTTTGGATTTTCAAAATTCGTCGAAGAAGCAATGATTTTCAATCGGACTAACCCCCACATACAAGCAAGAAACTTCGTTAAAATCGTAGAATTTGTACGGGGCAAAATTTGTTTGAAGAATGTTATTACAATGTAACGCGTTTTGTTTACCACAAAAATAATTTATTCGAGACGGGGCGTTTGTAAATCAGTCTCATTGAGTCCACGTCCACGCAAACATCGTTTTAAAAAATATATATTCTGTATGTATATATTATGATCTAGACGTGGCTGCTCCGTAATTATGGGGTTCGCTATTTTTTTATGTCATTTAGAAATGCACTTTTAGCGATATACCTAATAACGTTATCGCTGAAAATAATAATTATTAGTTAAAGAAAAGAATTAATTAGTGAGTAATATTATAAAATAGCGGACATTATAAGACGCAACAGTCGTGCCATTGTTTTTACAGGTACCATTGAAGTGCGGCGTGTTTTTTTTTATTTTTATTTTGGTACATCCGAATTGTTTTTTATACTCCACTACCTTTTTGCGAGCCCTGTTGAAAAAAATGAAAATCAATAAAACGTAAGCGCGGTGGTCGAAGGCACCTGTGCGGTAATCTCGAGATCGCGGGTCCGATACCGAATCGCCTACTTTTTTATCAAATAGAAAAATTCTAATCAACGATTTACTTATTTAATCAACTGGGAAAGGCGATTAAAAAACATTTTTCCAACAAACCTTATTTCAATTATTCCTTTTTCATATGAAATAAACTCTGTTTTTTTTGCACATACTTGAACTCTTTTTGTTTCTTTTTCTCACCATCCAATTATCTACTTTAAGGAGAGAAAAAAAAATCGCGCAAGCTGCGAGCGGTCAAAAAATATTGAGCGGTCGCTCAAGCCGCCCAAAAATTCAAATTTTCATAAAAAATCGATCTTTTTCGTTCACTTCTCACCCATAAATGATACGCTTTATAATTTTTAAATTAAACTTGCGAAAACTCAAGTCGGCCAATCAATATTTAGTGGCCGCTCAAGAGCTTCGAAATTTCCAATTGTCGAGAATTTCTTTTCTTTTCTCACTCCTAAATTTGACGCTTCGTAAAATTGTCAAAACAATTGATCCTTTTGCTTTAGAAATGGATTTTTTAAATTTACCTTACACTTCTAACGCGATAAAACGGGAGACCCATACATTTGTTTACAGACAAAAGCTTTGAAGAATTATTTTATGAGACCGAAGATTATAATTTTCGGACAAATGGTCAAGTGTAGTATTGCTCTTCGTGCTATTTTCATGCACGGGAAATGGTCGGAGAAACTGTAACAGTTTGCGGTCATTACCGTGAATGCTAAGTAGCAATGAGAGGAATTTCTAGAAATGACCTCTGAGATCCGCTGCACCGAATTGTCACACCCGACATGTGTTCCACCTGTATGAATGTATAACTGGCTAATTGTAAGTATTTTCATTAAAAGTTCAGTATAATTCTAACACATACTCACACGCGCAATATTATGTATAACAAAGTGTGATGAATTGTATCTGAAATTCGTTATCCATTATTGATAAAAATGTTAAGCATCGTTGTGTATGCACTTTAGAATTTAAAAAAAACTAAACAAAAAGGTACTTACTAATTATAATTGTTACCTCCTTCTAGCCCCCCCCCCCCCCCCCCAACTATGGTAACCGTATCACGCATCACAAACACATGACGTAGCCTTCCCCCTGCACTGCATAGCCTTCGTCGACGATGACTTCCCTGTCCCATCCGCCTATTAACGGCAACACCACTGTGACCTCCTGTTTTTTTGCTATTTTTCAGGAATTTTTTTTTGTGGGAAAAAAAAGAGATATTCGAAAATTTTTTTTTTGTTTTGTTCGTTGTTTGTTGAAGATACATAAAAACAAAATTCAAATTTTTCACGCCCCATGGTAACGCTGGGGAAGCTCCCGCGTCAGGTACTGTTGCCTCTGCAGTGCTTCGCGGCACGCAGCAGAACTCTCGTCAAAGTCGTTCTGAAAAAAAATACCGAGTGTTTTCGTTAATAATATGATATTTTGAAGAGAAGTACATAGGGATTTGAAAAAATATTGATTTTTAAAAAATAGGCACGCTTTTGAAATTAAAGGACGATTTTCGAGCAAAATTTCTCGTCGAAAATAGGCTATAACTTTTTTCATTATTGAGATATCGAAAAAATCCTATTTACTTCTTTAGATAATCTAGTTTTATTGGTGTAGTCCAAATTTGAAGTCGATCGGATAAAAATTGCTCGAGTTCTGCTGCGTGCCGCACTCAAAAAAGTGGTTTTGAGAAAAACGCGTTCAAAGTTTTAGGTTTGTTAATTTATGCGATAAATTGGAAAAAAAATGTTTACCTCTAATCAGCGATGCCGGCAACATATAGCTGGCCTTCAAGAAGCAAATCATTGTCCCTAGCATCTTTTCTCGAACTTGTAGAGGCTCTTCTTGCCTCTTTTGCAGCGTCTGTGAGCGAGCGCTCCGCCAGCTCGATCCGCGCTGCGTCGGTTTCAACGCAAAAATTGAAACAATTTGGGCCGATAGTTATCCCCAACGTCTCCAAAACTTTCATGAGGCTTCTCAGGCCATCATTGAATAATAATACCGCGATATCAGCTGCAATATCGACGATTTTTTTGCTCCCGGACTGACACTTGGGGGCTATTGCCCAAACTGATTTGTTGTAGCTTTCGTTGTTGTTTTGCGCGAAGCCGCCCAAAAAACGCTGCAGCAAATCGTCTCTGCTCAAATTTTCGAAGACTGGCGTAATTGCCTCCGATACTGCCTCAGGAAGAGGCGGCTTATGGCGATATTCAGAAATATTACCACGCTGCACCGCTCCACAAAATATTCAATATCTCCGAAAATAATTATTTTTTCGACCTGGCTCCAACGGCATCTTAATCTTAAATGTATTTTCGATTTTTCTAGATGGTTTTCAAAAAATCGATTTTTTGAAGCCGTCACAGTGGTGTTGTCCGTTAATTACCAATCCCATCCCAATACATTTTTTTATTGATTTAATATAATGTAAAGATCTCTCAGTTAATTATTACGTTTGTTGCCTTCAACACCCCACCCCCCCGGTGAACGAGATGTGTCTTTGGCGAGGAGGGGGGCTGCCTCGCCGAAGACACATATCGCTTCCCCACTACCGGCTACTCTACCCCCACTACCTACTCCACTACTCCCGGGGATGCCATTGGGTATAAAGCAGGCGCGACATAAGTCCGCGGGCACTCGCAGACCAACAGCTTTACGAATACGACGTAAATCCAGATTGTATATTGCGGCCCAGCAAAAGATACGAATTATTCGGCAGTGATCCCATTGGCAAATCGCTTCGCTTCATTCAAGGTAACTAATTATTTTCATTATTTTTATGAACGATCATGAATATTGACGCCGTCAATATTTTACTACCCTGAGAAAAAAAAATCGTTGAATGTGCAAAATGCATTTTGTTGTCTCGAAATTTGGTTCTTTCTAGCAGTTGCTCAAACATGCTAAATAAGCTACATCACACCAAATAAGTTCACACCACTATACTGTTTTACCGCCAACTATACTGTTTTGTTATGCCAATCAAAAATCCATTTGAACGTATTTAAAGATACATTTTGTTAAACCAACTGAATTTTGGATGGATGAACGATTTTTTTTCCGTGTAATTTTTGGAAAAAAGTATTTTACAATTTTTCAAATTATATCGATATATGGTGCATTTTTAATAGATATACCAATTCCGATGTGTAAATCCGACAGTAAAAATATTATTCCTACATATTTTATTTAAATAAAACTATATCGATACATATAATTCTGGTATTAGATTATTGGTCCCATCCTTTTTCCTGATTGTCCTACTTTTTATAATCGGATGTCGCTAATTTTTCTCTTTCTGTATTTACTCCTCTCCGCCACATTCCTTGTTCAGTCGCTTTCCTTACCTTTCGGGCTCGGACATGCGCTTATTTCGGTACTTATTACGAATTTCACGTTCCATAATCGGTAAAGACAAGCACTTCTTTTCGGGACTTGTGCGAAAGGAGTTTGAAAGGATGCCTAAAGTTTCTCTTTTTGTTTTCTCTTTTGTTATTCTGGCTCTTTGCCTAAACGGTCACCTTCCCCGCTGCATCAGTGGGTACTTGCATCCGGTACACACTTGGATCCCTCTACTTACTCAGGCAACACGATTGTGGGCTGCGGTAGTCGTTCACCCTCTGGCTTGAGGGAGCGGCTATCGGAGAGCAATATTTGATTTTTCGCGCGTCTTTTTGACTGGACGGCACCCGAGGTGGTATCGGAACCCTCGAGTGTCGCCCAGCGTTATTGTTCTGGTCTAGATTAAGGCGTTACCCCCACTTGTAGCGCAAAAAAAGGCCTTTTTCATGAATTTTTTTAAAGAAAACTACAAAACTTTTTTAATCGATCAATATACCATCTTAAAGAACACATCTTGAAGAACTTTCAGTAATTTTTTTATTGAAAAATATTACATTGTTTAGTGGCAAATGGCCGTCAATGAAATAATGTTTTTATATACACGGTTTGCGGTGACCAACATTGCGGCGAAGTGGATCATCTGAAAAAAAAATGCGGATGGACTTAGTCAAATATAAGTATAAACTGGTCTTGAATCGAAGGATTTTTAAAAATATTCATTTTTCACAAAATGGCGGACAGTCAAAGTTAATGGTTCGATTTTAACGAAAAAAAACGGCCGTTTTTTGGCTATAAAACGGCCATTTTTTTCGAAAAAAAAAATTGAACGATTAAAGACTACATTTTTATGTATTAAATAAGCCTGCATAATTTCAAGAAGATCGGTTCATTAGTGTTCGAGTAATCTTGGTCACCGACTTCAGAAATGCCATTTTGAGAAAAACGCGTTTAAAGTTTCAATTTCAGTTCTTCAATTCACGGATTCTTCTCTTTCAACGCTCATATCTCAGTCAATTTTGTTCGGATCGACTTGAAATTTTCAGGACATATTCTCAGATACTTATACTTCAAAAAAATGCAATAAAAAAAATCGATTTTTTCAAAATCGCAAGTGGGGGTAACCCTTTACCACCGAGCCTAACCCCCGGGGTAGGTGAATGATAAAAAATAATAATAACAGTAAGAATAATGAGGAAGTGCGTTTTACGGAGCAATAAAATCTCATAGTGAACCGGAATAATAATAAAGATCATCATAGGAACAGCAACGATAATAATAGCATAATAATATTAATAAGGGAGCAAGTAAATAAATAGATAATGATTATTATTATCATAGTGCGTATAAGTATACATATATAGATAATAATCCTATGACATAACACTAATAATAGTATAATAGCGTCAATTATACATCAGCGTGGAAGCGAATAGATAATAATAATAATTACAGTGTGTACAATGTACATACATACACGTATACATGCAGATCCAGGTCTTTTCGAGATTACATTCACAAACATTACATGACGAATGTCCATAATTATAAGAAAGAACTAGGAGGCCTAAAGATTTCAATCGTTCGCGTACATTTGAACGCAATTACAGGCACGTCGTGGATATTATGGATTTCATAAATGGCCGTAATGAAATGGGTGAAAAATATTTTCTCGTTAATAAATATGGATGAGAGGCAAAAATGTTCACGTTGTGGAAGAATTCTTTGTAACAGTCGATAAATGGATCCTGACACTAATAAACGCATGGGTGGTTTAGTTGCACCGGATGTGTCATTTTTTCTACAATATTTCGTAACTTGTTCAATGATTTTTTTCTCCTCGCGAGATTTTTTTTCCTTGCTATCGTCGACTTCTCAATGCATAAATTGCGAGTTCAAAAAATTAATATCAAATTTGAAAACGTGTTTTCGTGCGAATTTTGAATATCCAATGACATTCTTGAATGACGCAAGTGGATTAATACGGAGTAAATAAAGTAAAAAATCACTCAAGTGGCATAATACACTCGGTCAGAATTATTAAGCTTTTCAATAATTAAAAATAACGCAACTCCATTCAATAATTGACTATAATTCATTGGTATTTTCTTTTGTTTCAATTTCAACCAGTAAGTACTAAGTCGACATTCTGCACGAACAAAATGTCGTTCACCAATGTAGGGGCTTGCGTGATCGTCATGACGACCGTAATGGGACTTTCGATCGGTGCCAGTACCAATCATCCCTTCAGAGGCAGACACGTTCTCGATAATGCACCACTGATAGACGGGTAATTATTTTTGTGATTGCGATGATCAATGTTGTAATTAATTATCGTGTGTATATATATATATATACAGAGTGAAAACTATAAGGTGGTCATGTATCATCTCCGGGTCTTGCAAGGAAATTCTGCGACCGAGAAAAACATGATTTTTTTATGGCATTTCAAGTCCTTTTGGAAGAAAAGTAGCGTATTTTTGTCTCGTATTTGCTCGAAAACATTGAGTAATCTCATGAAAAAAGAAAACAAAATTCCCTTTCAAGTGGAGCTGAATTAAGATAATTAAATTCCACATACGATCAACGATACAATTTATAGTGGACGGAAGGAATTCAATTACAATGGAAAAAAGTTCTTTACGAGTGTTTCGTTTTCGGAATTTAATCATCTCCATTCTGCCGAACTCGAAATGAAATTTTGATCTTTTTCCAGAATGCTCAATTCTGACTGACAAGTACTATGCATCGTGAGCACACGCTGAATTTTGTCTAAAGAGGAATTAAAATGGGCTTGAACCTCTAAAATATCATTTTTTTCTCGGTCGGAAAATTTCACCTTACAATCGTCACCTTGTAAACACACATACACATACACATACTTATATATGGGTGTGTGTGCATGTAAATTGTTAAAGCCACAACGATCTACCATTCAACTTGTACGATAAGCTCAACAACAAATGGGCGGACCGTTTCTTCGAGCGAAAACTCACGAGTGAGCCGAGCTCGGAACATTTCGACGTTCTGTCCACACCCTATGTCGAAGAAGTCAACGGTCAGGTAATCGAATACTTTCGAATTAATTTTTTTCTCCAATTGCACCCCAGGCGCACCAATAAGGTTGCACTTATTTTGGAAACGCCCTAATACAGAGCAATAACGATAATGAGAATGTTTATTATTACTATTATGGACGTATATACAGGGTGTCCCATTTTAATCTTACACCTGAATTTTCTCGAAAAATATTGCTCGGACGAACTATTGTGTGGAACAAAACTTCTAGGGATTGAAGGGGGACGTTTGAAAAAAATTTATTTGAGGAGCCAAAATTCAAAATGGCGGCGTTAGAAAGGCTGACATGTTTTTTTCAAACGGAAACATAACTTTTTTTTATTGCCAAAAAATTTGTCAGCTGAAAACTAAAAACTTTTGTTGAAAAAATTTTTTGATAAAGTTCATAGTTTTCAAGTGAGAACATCATTTTCAATTATTTCAGATGTATCCAGGATTTGTGTGTGTGTGTGTGTGTGTGTGTGTTTTTCTACCCATCGTGATCAAAGTTCGTCAAAGATTTAAAGAAACACGTTTTTGGGCCTGAAAATGGCACAAATAATTTTGGAGGAAAATCGATGAAAAATAGTTTTTTTCCATTTTAATAGCGTTTGTGCCATTTTCAGGCCCAAAAACGTGATTCTTTAAATCCTTGACGAACTTTGATCACGATGGGTAGAAAAACACACACACACACACACACACACAAATCCTGGATACACTGAAATAATTGAAAATGATGTTCTCACTTGAAAACTATGAACTTTATCAAAAAATTTTTTCAACAAAAGTTTTTAGTTTTCAGCTGACAAATTTTTTGGCAATAAAAAAAAGTTATGTTTCCGTTTGAAAAAAACATGTCAGCCTTTGTAACGCCGCCATTTTGAATTTTGGCTCCTCAAATAAATTTTTTTCAAACGTCCCCCTTCAATCCCTAGACTTTTTTTTTGTACCCGGTATGTCATTTTGAAAATGCCGCTTTTTCACGATTTTCGCACTTTACAAAATCGCGTGCCGGACTTTGAAAAATAGTAATCTCTTCAGTTAGTGATAAGATTTTTGCAAAAGACGTTGTTTTCTCGAAAAAATGGCATGTTTTCGAAAAGCCGGCATCGTGCGGCGTAACTTGAAAACGATGAGGCTTTGAGTATTTCATCTAAGGAGTAAAAAGTTGTATTTAATTATTTTGGAGTCACTACATTTGTTTAGATTTTTTTTCAATATTTCTTCGTATTGCTATTTTTGGTTGATAGTCGACGATTTGACAAGAGGAGAAAAGGTACATACAGCCCTGACCAAAAGTATTAGGCACTCCTATAAAATATTAATATTTTAAAAAATACTTAAAACTATTACAACCCATTTGTCCTAAATCTAAGACGGCATCATGGGATATCAAATTAAACGATAGAAAACCTCTTTTGGTGAATTGCAAAACATCTGGATCGTAAAATGTTAAATATGTGCGTTTATTAAATGTCGACAAAAACTTTTACGACTCTTCATTTGCTATTCTTAGAGTGGAAAAGCCCTGGTGCGATTTCATGAACTTCAGCGCGATTCCTGGTTTTCGAAAATTCCTATTACATACATTTAAAAGGTTGCCGTTTAACTGGCCGACTAGATCTGGCCGATAATAACCCAAACAAACAAACCCAAAAAAAGTCAAAATTTTGCGAAAATTACACAATTTCAGTTTTGCAAACAAATAGTCAGCGGTATCTTTGGTCGGCCAGATCCTGGTCGGCAAGATCGAGTTGACGAGTTAAATCATTGCGCATTTAAGAAAGCAAAAAAAGCTCAATGTTATTGAACTATGAAAAGTAGGGTGCCTAAAAAATACTTTTAGCGACGGCGTAATTGAATTTGTACGTCGTACCGATGACGTTTTTCGTTGATTTTTAAGAGCGCTTTTCGCTATTATTCGATTCTGCCGAAGTGTGGTCACTTTAGTCTTCCCGATCTCCTTCGATGTTACTGACTGTCAGTTTTCATTCGTTTAACTCCATGTAAGCTCAGGAGGCCATCTGATTCCTACGACGTACAAATTTAATTGCGTACCTCCTCTTGATATTTTCATTAAAACATCGTTGTTTCAAAGTAACGGCAATAAATTAATGAGACAAATTTCCAACTATCAACCAAAAAATCGGTACAAAGATATTAAAAAAAAAAATCTGAAAAAAATTAAGTGCCTCAAAAATAACAGAATACAATACTTTTTACTCCTTAAACTAAATTTTCCAAACCTTATAGTTCTCAAGTTACGCCGCACAATACCGGCTTCTCGGAAATTGGCCGTTATTATCAAGAAAAAACTGAATAACTCAGCGATAAAAATTGCACAATTAAAAAAAAACGGAACTAAAGCAAACGGTGTGTTTTTCAAAGATATTATCGCTAAATGCCGAGATTACTATTTTTCAAAGTCCGGCACGCGATTTTGCCAAGTGAGAAAATCGTGAAGAAACGGCATTTTTAAAATGACGTACCGGGTACAAAAAAATCACAAGGAAAATAAAAAAGCCAAATAAAGCTGGCTTTGTCCGCTTCAAAACCCCGTTTGGTAAATTGATTCACAATTTTTTCGCTGAGATATTCGATCTTTTATCAGAATAGAAAATTTACAATTAATTTTATGTGCACCAATATTAATATAACATAGAAAAGGCGTATGTCGTTAAGGTTTTTCTCGTCGCTTCATTCACGATTTCTTGGTAACTTGATCGCTGTTTCTTTATCGTTTTTTTTATTATCAGAACGCGTCGGAATTGTGAGGAAGCTGAAGATAAACTTATCAGTATAGAGCCCGAAAAATGTGAATTTGTTCGCCTTTTGACTGGAATTTGAATGGAGTTGACCTTCAAATGTCCGAAGTACCTCCACCTGCAAAATAACTATTATCGCTATCGGATGGCCCTTTTCGTGCTGTGCAATTTCATTTCAGCAAATATTTGTGTGAACCTTATAGTTTCGAAGATATCCAAGGTGCCAATAGTTATTGATCCACTCTGTATAGTGGTCAGCTCACATTCAGATTGATCCAATCGACTGGCAATATTGCGAAACATTCCAATTTCAGGAAGCCATGAAAGCGAAGCTGGCCGAGGCCGGCGACAAGCTCGTCGTAGTGTATTTCTTCGCGAGATGGTGCGGCCCGTGCAAAACGATCGCCCCGCAATTCGAGCTGCTCGCTAAGGTTGATTTTCGCATTTCTCTTTGCACTCAAACAATAATTGAGCATATTCAAAGAAATAATGAAAACATTAAAAACACTATGTTTTGTAATTTAAAAATATACAACAAAAAAAACGAGACCTTTTTCAGATGGATTTTTATGAATAATTTCAGGAGAACCCGAACGTCGTTTTCCTTAAGGTCGACGTTGACATAAACGAGGATCTTACCGATGAGTATGAAATCTACGCTGTACCCACGTTTGTTTTCCTCAAGCATGGACAGCAGGTATAAATATCGATATTTATAACTGTAACAATGATAATTTTAAATGATTAATTATCAATTAATAATAGACAATTGATTAATTATTAATTCATAATTAACAGATTGATTATTACTGATTGACTACAAATTAGTAACGACTATTATTAATTGGTAATCATCGTTATTATTAATTAAGAAGAATTCATAATAATAATAGCATATTATAATAATAAGATCCAAATATTTACAATAATTCGCATATTATTATTATATATTGAAATGCTAACATTTCGTACAATAATCTATAGTTGAAGTTACCGATCATTCATGCACAGTCTATTAACATTTCTATACGTGGGTTATGGATGGACCATTGGATCGTATATTTATGTATTGATATAATAATAATAACAATAATCACACACACACACACACACACACGGATGTATTGAACCGGTGTGCTGGTTTAGTGGTAGCGTGCTTGCCTCTAAACCAGAACATCGGGAGGAAGCGGGTTCGATTCCCAGCAGTCTCGTAGTCTCGGAGAAAAATAAATACCATGGCAGAAATGTCATGGTGAATGCGATACAAGAGAGGAAGTCGGCTACAGCCGCACGGTGGGGATAAAAAGTGAAATGTAATCAGGGAGAAGACGCCGTACAGTGGAATCTACGATATAAAAAAATATATATCTATACATATAACATAACTGTATTATAATAGTATAACAATGTAGTATGCAGTTATATAGAAGCGTTATGAAAATCATATAAAGATATCGATCAATATTTAATTATTCAAGTAATGGATATTGCACATGGGTCTATTACTTAGAAAACTGGATATATATCAACGATATCTTTATAAATTGTACATAGCATTGAAATTATGTATGAAATAAGGTGTGTGTGTGTGTGTGTGTGTGTGTGTGCGCGCGCGCGTGTCATACAACAATAAAAATAACGACCAATATAAAATTACAGCTGGATTCCTTGATCGGTGCAGAACTCGAAAAACTGAAAGACATGGTCGCAAAACACCAATAATGGAGAGAAAGAAAGGACAAATACACAGCCACCTCGTCGCAAAAATTGCCTGAATAATTGACTTTGTAAACATGTATAATTATTGTTTAAATATCCAATCTTCGCGTATACATGAGAAGAAATAAAACCTAAAACAACAAAATTATAAGAAAAAAATACATAGAAAAGCATATATGTTCGAGTTCGTCGTTTAGTCCGTAGACAGGACAACTTGCATCGCAGTGACGCCGACGGTGAAATTTAACATTGCAGGATCTCCTAGTTTTTTTACCCACGTCTAATTTGTGTTCTATGTGCTTCGCACTCGTCAAAGTTGCCCCCCCACTTGGACTAATCGAACTTTTTTTTTACGAATCGCTTGGTGGTCGTTTGGTAGCGTTTGGTAGTCCATTTAAATCGTTTGGTAGTTCTCCGTTTTTCGAAAAATCGATAATCAAAAATTGGGCGGTAAGTTGGTCCCACCACTTTGACTAATCGAACTTTTTTTTTACGAATCGTTTGGTGGTCGTTTGGTAGCGTTTGGTAGTCCATTTAAATTGTTTGGTAGTTTCCCGTTCTTTCGGAAAATCAAAAAGAAAATTCCGATTCATGAGATAGAACGAAGAGCAGCGGAAAAAGACTCGATAACCAACGCCATCTATCGCAAATACGTCGTGTATTATCGCGACCAATCGAAGCCTTCCGTTTCGGATACGCGTAATTTCTTTCGGTTCGGTGGGATTTTATTAACAAATCGAACTATGAAAATGTCACATTGTTCTGCCCCTGCGCCTTCTGGCGATCAATCACAGCTCCCTATTCCTGATACGCACGTATTTCGTTGTCGTATTTGAATGATCGACTACCAAACGTCCCGGATAGAATACCAAGCGCTACCGGATGTTTTTCTATCGATCGAGACCCATTAGAACGAAATCGGACAAGAAATAACGAGTGAATCTGCGCTAATAAATAATTCTGCCAGTGCAGCTACTGGCCAGCAATCCCAGCAATTCCCGATTCGCTATATTTTGCGTTGGCGTTATCGGTGATCAACTACCAAATGACGTGAAAAGAATACCAAACGCTGTGATTTATTTTTCTAGCGATTAAGACTCATCGCAATGAAATAGCCACAAAATAATGGGTGAATTTTTGTTAGAAATTCCCTTTTCCGCTGCGGCTTCTGGCGACCAATCACAGCTCGCCGTTCACGATACACACGTATTTCTCGTTGGCGCAACCTGCGCCTGAGTAGTGCAATCTGCAATCTGAGTAGTGATCGACTACCAATCGTTCTAAATTGAATACCAAACGCTTCCGTGAGTTTTTCTATAAATCAAGACTCATTGAAGAGAAATCAGACAAGAGACAGCGAGTGCATCAGTGTTTTACAATTTTGCTCTGTGGTTGGACCATCAGTGACCAATCGCAGTCCTCTAATCGAGACTCCGGATATCCGTTCTTGGTTCGGTTATGACTTTGGATCCTGATCTGTCATAGCCGAGGCGTACAATTTTTTTCATTCGTGACCTCATTTGGAACTAATTATTTAATTGAAGTGTCCGCAAACTTATTACTAATAAAGAATCAAACCAAAGGAACTCAACAGGAAGTCACAGAAGAGAGATGACCCAACAATGGGCCGCCTGGATACCACCATAATCTTAGCCGGCCAACTTTAACTTCTCAATGTTTTTTCAGTCCTAATCGTTTGGTGGTCGTTTGGTGGTGATTGGTAGCCTAATAAGAAGGTTTGGCGGTCGACCGTTTCCTTATAATTAAATGGGACTTTTTTCCCGTAAAATTGGCCGGAGCTTTTTTTATTTATCACGCAATCCATAAAATGCCACGCCGAATTGATGCAGAATCGTTTGGTGGTTATAAATATACAAATCCAAGCGTTTGGTAGTTAATTCATTAGTTATCCCGGTCGAAAAACTATCTCCGTCCAGGCGAATACGATGGAGAGCGGTAATTGGTGATAATTACCGCTCTCCATCGTGGTAGTGATTGCAATCACTACCAAACAATTATCATGCAAAATGAATCTTTTGAGTACCTTTAATATGCATGAATTTTCTCAGATTTTTATGCAATCGAGAAGTGTTCTCAAACTTATGTGCAATGAGTGCTAAGCGACCAAACTCTTCTGCGTTTTTCAAACCGTTTTTCTGAGACTTGTCATATTTGAAGTCCGTGTGCACGATAACTCAAAATCTACTGGACCAATCGCTTTGAAATTTTGCACAGTACTTCTTCACATAATTCACCAGGTATTGTCGAGAGCTTTTTTGTTTTTTTAATAATTACTAATTTTTCAACAACAAATTAGCCGATTTTTTTTAGCGAAAATCGGGTTATTGGCTCCCAAGTGCTACGAAAAATCGAAAAAAAAAATCCTC
Source organism: Ophion costatus (assembly GCA_951751655.1). Lineage (NCBI taxonomy): Eukaryota > Metazoa > Arthropoda > Insecta > Hymenoptera > Ichneumonidae > Ophion > Ophion costatus. The sequence goes on from OX632363.1 coordinate 3,860,259, forward strand.
CCGTCATTACCTCGAGAAACATCTCCTTTAACAAATGCATTTTGATTTTTTTGTTTCAGATGATTCTGTTGCGAGTTATGGAGCACACCGCAAACCAACTTTTTTTTGAGGCGCCTCCGGGGTTTCATTTTCACTCGCTCAATTTTGAATATTTTGCAATGCAAATTTAGGAGAATGTTGTTCAAATGTTACTTTATTATATGTAAATTTTTCAATAAACGAACACTATTCGTTACGCCAAAAAAAAATCTTAAAAACATGCCTTTTTTCGCCGAATTAACTTTATCCCGCCCTTAAAGCACTACATTACAAGAAAGTTTCAATTTCCGGTTTAAAATCGTCAAACCGACGAAATAGCACCCACAGAGTTAGCAACGTCGCGAGTAACAGCAGATGCGTTCCGCGAACAAAACCCAGCTTTGTTTTGAAATTAATTTGAATAGAAACCGCCACAAAATATGCAAACAACAATTTATGGAGTTTTATAATTTATCACGTATCAATAATATGTATAATTCTATTCTGCCTATCGCGTTAATTCCGCTCAGGTAATGCAAGCCTATGTTAATAGGTTTCCGGCTGATTTTTTTGCCTTTTTAGTCCGTTTTTACGGTGAATGTGTTAATATTATAATTACGAAGCTTACTACCGAATCGTTGACAATCCAATTTTTCAGTTTTTATTTGTTCACGTGCAATAAATTCATCGTTTACCGGAACATTTGGCACACTATAATCGAGAATACGAATAATCAACATAAGTAAACACCAATCAGAGCAGCTGTGGGCAAAATAAATTTAGACTCTTTTTTGACCCCGTAGAAGCGATCGTACCTCCTTAAACGGAATATTCGTGTCATTTGCAGAAAATATTTGTTTCTGCTCATGGAGTGTTCACAATTTTTCTTTAATTGCGAAATAAGTAAGAAAAATATATTCATCATCGGTCCCTCAGTATTGAAAACCTTGCGAGCCTAGACTAGCCGTTTGCAACCGACAAGTATTGATCGATGATTCTATTTCGTTGCCAATTCATTAATAAGTGCGTATTTTTAGTTTCAATTGTAGTTGAATGTAGACGCTAAACGGTGCTTAACAAGAATAAGTATTAAGAGGTTAGGCTATTGTGAAAATTTAAAAGAATCATTCGTCGTTTGGAGCAGCTGAATTCAAGAGGAAGATCCAACCTATGGTGCCAGAATTGCAGATTGAAGGTAAACTTTCACGATTACAACGATATAACTGCTAGTAAAAGTTTTAACGGGTTTTTTTCTTGAAACTGTTTTTCAAAACGTGATTTCTCGACATCTAATGAACGAATTGACTTGAAATTTGTTACACTTATTCATTCTCATAGTAGTTTAGTCTTGACCGACATTTTTCTTAACATTTTTTAAAATCAGTTATTAACATTAATAATGTCATTTTTCCGCGACAAATCAAGAAAATATTCAAACATTTGTTTTATCATTGACACACGATACAAAGAAAGCTCGATCAAGTCTTACAAGGAACATCACTTAAGTGTGCGCCTTCCATTTTGTTGAAACTCATAAATGTCATAAAGGATTGAAAACTATTAGACACGTATTTATCTGCGAAAAAACGGTTGTAAGATTGGAGATCAAATAAAGGCGAGTTGCGGGATAACTATGCAGTTTCACTTACAAGCAGTCCGCCGAACTGGATGAAACAAAAACGAAACGTCTTCTAATGTAAAGCGATGAAAAATCCACTATAGAAGTATTGAGAACAAATTTGATAAAGGGGTGAACCATCCCCGCCCCTTACTTTTTTCTCACACTTAGAAGGGTTGCATGAAAATGGATAAAACCGGTACCGTTTTGAAGGGGAGTTAAAATGCAAATACACATGCTTTTGCGTTCTTGGCATGCAGCAAGCTTAAGGGGGTAAACCACCCCTCACATGCATTTATTTATAACAGTCATGTTTTCTGTATTTAAAATGTATCTGCTGATTCAAAATATTCCTATAGGCTACAATTTAATGCTTTCTTATGTTTCGAAATTATTACGTTCGTCTTAAGGTTGTTGCTAAATCGTTTTTAAAGGGTGGGGGGAGAAACGAAGTTCCCATGCTAACACATTGTTTGACGTCACCAATGCCAACTTACTGTGGCAAAATATTAATGAGGTGTATAAATGAATATAACGAAAATTTTCAAATGTACGCTGAATAATCGTAATTATTATGTAAATATATGTTTATTTGAAGGAGTTGGTATTATCAGAAAATTCATTTTCAACGTTTAAAAATCCTACAAAAATAGACACGAGCCTTGGCAACGTCGCACGGCTATCTCGTAATTCGAGCCTGTGAGGTTGAATGCAGTGACTGTCACATGTCACGGCTGTGTTACGCGCGTTTCGGGCCGGTCGGCGTTGTCATCGTTTGCAGGTTATGTCAGAGCAAAAGGAGGAAAGAGATGATTGATTACCGAGTCTTGGGTCAAGTACTACCCCAGTATGGGCAAACAATTTTATTAGTACAGTACCACACAACAGACAACACTACAGTGTTGTCTTTCCTTCCTTCCTTTCCTTCCTTCCTGTCCTTCCTTTCTTTCCTTCCTTCCTTTCCTTCCTTTCCTTCCTTTCGTCCTTTCCGTCCTTTCCTTCATTTCCTTTCTTTCCTTCCTACCCTTCCTTTCCTTCCTTTCCTTCCTTCCCTTCCGTTCCTTCCTCCCTTTCCTTCCTTTCCTTCCTTCCTTTCCTTCCTTCCTTTCCTTCCTTCCGTTCCTACCTCCCTTTCCTTCCTTTCCTTCCTTCCTTTCCTTCCCTCCTTTCGTTCCTTCCTTTCATTCGTTCCTTTCCTTCCTTCCTTTCCTTCCTTCGTTTCCTTCCTTCCTTTCCTTCCTTCCTTTCCTTCCTTCCTTTCCTTCCTTCCTTTCCTTCCTTTCCTTCCTTCCTTGCTTTCCTTCCTTACTTCCTTGCGTTCCTCCCTTCCTTCTTTCCTTCCTTCCTTTCCTTCCTTCCTTCCAGCCTTCCTTGCTTTCCTTCCTTCCTTCCTATCCTTCCGTCCTTCCTTCCTTGGTTTCCTTCCTTCGTTCCTTGCCTTCCTTCGTTCCGTGCCATCCTTCCTTCCTTGCCCTCCTTCCTTCCTGGCCTTCTTCCCTACCTTTCCCTCCTTCCTTCCTACCTTCCCTTCTTCCCTTGCCGTCCTTCCTTGCCTTCTTTCCTTGTCATCCTTCCTTTCTTCCTTCCTTCCTTCACCTCGTCAACGTTTGTTTCTCGAAAAATTGATAATCAAAAATTGGTTAGTAAGTTGACCCCCCCACTTTGACTAATCGACCTTTGTTTTTTACGAATCGTTTGGTGGTCGTTTGGTAGCGCTTGATAAACCATTCAAATCGTTTGGTAGTTTCCCGTTCTTGTGGAAAATCAAAAAGAAAATTTCGATCCATCACATAGGTCGACGAGCAGCGGAAAAAGACTCGACATCCGACGCCATCTTACGCAACACCGTCGTATATTACCGCGACCAATTGCAGCCTTCCCTTTCGTATACGCATAATTTCTTTCGGTTCGCCGGAGTTTATGATGGCCCGGTTCCACAACTCTCGTTTAACCGAGTTAACCGAAGTTTAAGGGCGACTGGACCAATCAAAACCACGTTCGACTGGCTAAACTCCGATTAACTTGGCTAACCGCGAGTTGTAGAACCGGGCCTAACAAATCTAACCATGAAAATGTCACATCGTTCTGCCCCTGTGCCTTCTGGCGATCAATCACAGCTCTCTACTCCTGATACGCACGTATTTTGTGATGTCATATTTAGATGATCGACTACCAAACGTCCCGATTAACTACCGGATGTTTTTCTATCGACCGCGGCTAATTATAACCTAATCGGACACGAAATACCGAGTGAATCAGCGCCAATAAATAATTCTGCCATTGCGGCTTCTAGCGACCAATCTCAGCGCTCCATTCGCTATATTTTACGTTGGCGTTATTGATTGATCGACTACCAAACGACCTGATTATAATACCAAGCACTAAGATTTATTTTTCCATCAATTAAGTATCATCGCATTGAATTAGCATCATAATGATGGGTGAATTTTTCTAAGATTTTCCCTTGTCCGCTGCGGCTTCCGCCGAATAATCCTAGCTCGCCGTCCACGATACATGCGTATTTCTCGTTGGCGCAATCTAAGTAGTGATAGACTACCAATCGTTCTAAATTGAATACCAAACGCTTCCCGAAGTTTTCCTTTAAATCAAGACGCATTGAAGGAAAATCAGACTAGAGATATTGAGTGCATTAGTGTTTTACAATTTTGCTCTGTGGTTGGACCTTCAGTGACCAATCGCAGTCCTCTAATCAAGACGCCGGATATCCGTTCTTGGTTCGCTTATGAATTTGGATCCTGATCTGTCATAGCCGAGGCGTAACATTTTTTCATTCTTGACCTTATTTGGAACTAATTATTTAATTGAAGTATGCGCAAACTTATTACCAATACAGAATCAAATCAAAGGAACTCAACAGGAAGTCACAGAAGAGAGATGACCCAACGATGGGCCGCCTGAATACCACCATACACTTAGCCGCACAACTTTAACTTCTCAAGGTTTTTTCATTCCTAATCGTTTGGTTGTGATTGGCAGCCGAATAAGAAGGTCCAGTGGTCGACTGCTTCGTTATAATTAACTGAGACTTTTTTCCGTAAAGTTGGCCGGACCTTTTTTTATTTATCGCGCAATCCATTAAATGCCACGTCGAATCGATGCAGAATCGGTTGGTGGTTACAAATATGCAAATCCCAGCGTTTGGTCGTTAATTCATTAGTTATTCCGTTCGAAAAACAATCTACGTCGAGGCGCATACGATGGGGGGCCAGAAACGTTTGGTATTTAATTCCTTAATTATGCCAAACGAAAAACCATCTATGTTTAGATGAAGGGATAGAGGTCTGTAGTCGGCTGTTAATGGATCCAACGGAATATGGAGCTCTGATATAAGAATTTATTTAGGTTTTTTTTCACCGATCTCGTTCCAATAAGTCTCATACGGAAGATAATCGTTTGGTAGTAATTGGGAGCTTAATTAAAACGTCTGATAGTTAATTCCTTAATTACGCCGATCGAAGAACCATCCACGGTTATATTGCAGGTGATAGAGGGGTGCAGTTGGCTGCTGATTGATCGAACAGATTATGAAGCAGTGATATATATCAATTTCTTCATGTTTTTCTGCACCGATCTCCTACTCTTAACTCTCATACGGAAAATAATCGTTTGGTCGTAATTGATAGTAATTTATAGCTTAATTAAAACGTTTGGTAGTTAATTCCTCAATTACGCCTATCACAAAATCATCTACCCTAAGAAGCTGGCCATAGGGGGTGTAATTGGCTGCTGAAGGATCTAACGGAAAACGGAATAGTGATATTTAAATTTTTGTTATGTTTTCCCTCACCGATCCCGTTTTAATAAGTCTCCTACGGAAGATTATCATTTGGTAGTGATCGGAAGCTTAATTATAACGTTTGGTAGTTACCTTCATAATTCCGCCTATTGAAAAACTATCTATGTTTAGATGAAGGGATAGAGGCCTGTCGTTGGCTACTGATGGATCCAACGGAATACGGAGCAATAAAATAGCTATTTCTTTATGTTTTTTTTTGTCACCGATCTTATTCCACCACGTCCCATATGGAAGATAATCGTCTGGTAGTGATTGCTAGCTTAATTACAACGTTTGATGGAGAATTCCTCAATTACGCATATCGAAAACCGATCTACGGTTAGACGCAGGCGATAGAGGGATGTAGATCGCTACTGAAGGATCTATCGGAATGCAGGAATGAAGGATCTATCGGAGCAGTGATATTTCAATTTCTTTATGTTTTTCTTCGCCGATCTCGTTCCAATAAGTCTCAAATTTAAGATAATCGTTTGGTGGTGATTGGTAGCTTAATATAACGTTTGGTAGTTAATTCATAAATTACGCTAATCGAAAAACCATCTATGTTTAGATGCAGGCGACAAAGGACTGTAGTTGGCTGCTGATGGATCCAATGGAATACGGAGCAGCGATATTTCAATTTCGTTGTGTTTTTGTTTACCGATCTCATTCTAATAAGTCTCAAACGGAAGATAATCGTTTGGTAGTGATTGCAATCACTACCAAACAATTGGTAGTGATTGCAATCACTACCAAACAATTCCAATGAAAATTTGAATGCAATAAGACAATCTTTCGGTTTTTTTTATTCGCAGGAATTTCTTTGGGACCTTCTCTGTTTGATCAGGCATAAAAAAACGAACAAAAAATGGGGGATTTTGTTAAATTCATTTTTTCGAAAAAATTATTTGCAAAATAATCAATCGAAATTGATACTGACAAAAATGAATAACTAAATGTCGACCCTGTATTTTCTTGTATTTTTTTAACAGAGCTTCCAACAAAATGGTGAAGTGTAGAAACAATTAATATGTACTGAAAAAAACACCAAGTTCACTTCGTACGAAAAAGGAATTGTTGACATAAGGTTTGTTGGAAAAATGTTTTTAATCGATTTTCCCAGTGGATTAAATAAGTAAATTATTTATTAGAATTTTTTTATTTGACAAAAAAGAAGGCGATTCGGGATCGGACCCGCGACCTCAAGGTTACCGCACGGCTGCCTTCGACCACTGCGCCAACGCGCAATTGGTAAATCTTGATTATAAAAACATGTCAAAAAAGTTGAAGGAATTAAAAAGCAGTTTCAATAAAACTGTTCTTCTTTTTGCCCTGTGAAATAAGTTTGTTTTCATTCTCATCAATTAGTGTACTTCTATACACTAGCTTTGATAAAAAAAATGATACGACAATTTCGGATTTCTTACATTATCCCGCACGGTTGGGTGCAACATGTCTGATTGTCATTAAAAAAAATCGCGAGCGCCAATTTTACGAGCAGTCATTTCCGCACCTTTAGAAAAATGCATATCGCGATATTCCGCGGCCAAGAACAGCATTTTTAAAACAATGTTTGCGTGGACGTGGACTCAATGCGACTGATTTACAAAATTTCTTCTCCAATAAATTATTTTCGAGACAAATAAAATGTATTACATTGAACAAAAGTTGTCCCGTACAAATTTTACGATTTTGACGAAGTTTCTTGCTTGTATGCGGGGTTTTGTCCGATTGACAATTATTACTACTTCGAGGAATTTTGAAAATCCAAAAATTTATCAGTATTTGCAATCATTCATTCATTGAAATTTAAATAATTTGTCGTCACAAATGCAAAATTGAAATTTTTTGTTTTGCCACGCGTATGATTCAACAGCAAAAGATAACGATATGCGCTTGTTCCTATCAGCCTATTTGAAAAAACCAACAATTAGAAAACGTTTGCTCGTGGGCAACTTGTTTGCTCTTGTGCACAATGCGCAACGGCCAGAGCATCCAACTTATCAGGGCCACCAATTTTTATAACGTAGAAATGAATGGTGTATATCTATATCGGTAAAATTACCCTAAAATTTACCCTAAAAAAATATCAGTCAAATTACCCTATATTGGTAAAAAAAATTGTAATGAATATCAGCATTTCATAATTAATCGACGTGGCTGCTTAGAACAATCGCGCTTACAATTTCTTATGAAAAACAGAAATGCACTTTTAGCGATACGTCTAATAACTTTATCGCTGAAAATAATAATTCTTAGTCAAAGGAAATAATGAATTAGTAAGTAATCTTATAAAATATCGGATAGTGTAAGACGCAACAGTCGTGGCATTATTTTTACTGATAACGTTCAAATGTGGCTTTTTTTTTAAATTTTACATCTGAATTATTTTTTATACTCAACGACCTTTTGGGGAGCCTTATTGATAAAAATTATAATTAATAAAAAAACGCTCCTAAATACCCGGGATAATGTAAAAAAAATCGAAATTTTTGGATAATCGTTTTTGTCAAAGTTAGTGCATAGAAAGACACTAGTTAATGAGAATGAAAACGCTGTTTGAAAATGAATTTATTTCACAGGGAAAAAAACAAAAAGAACAATTTTATCGAATCTACTTTTTAATTCCTGTAACTCTTTTACGTGTTTCTAATCAAGATTTACCAATTGCGCGTTGGCGGAGTGGTCGAAGGCAGCCTTGCAGTAACCTCGAGATCGCGGGTCCGATTACGAAGTCTACTTTTTTTCGAAAAAAAAAATATATATATTTCTCGTAAACGGTTAACTTATTTAATCAACTGGGAAAAACGATTAAAAAACATTTTTCCAACAAAGCTTTATCAAGGATTCCTTTTTCATATTAAATAAACGCTGTTTTTTTTCAGTACATATTTTTTTTTTTTACCCTTCACTGTTTCGTTCGAAGGCCTGGTAAAAAAATACAGAAAAATACGAGATCGATTTTCAGTTATTGATTTTGCTCATTAGCAATTTCGATTGATATTTGAATCGAAGTTGCGAAAAATTACAAAATGTATTCGACTAATTGGGTAATTAGAAAATGTCCATTGTTTAATTATTTTGTAGATGTTTATCTGAAAACTCATACGTCCTTATTTTGCGATGAAGAAAATAAAAAATATATAATACGCACGGCGAAGCGCACTGTTACATTCGAGTGCTCACACCGATATTGCCTTCTCCGTCGCAACGATCCGACGAGTTGCGTAAACGGAGAGCACTACGCACTCAAGCGCTTACACCGGTTTGGAAGCTGAAATTTCTCCATGTTTAAGATTTTAATTTAAAACTCGCGCGCAATTTTACCGCAGAAAATGTCGGTTAAGAGGGAATGATACCTTATCGCGGTCGGTATGGTAGAACGATTATAGATTCCCACGAATCTCTGAAACGGCTCTTCGGATCCCGTCGAAACTTTGCCAAACGACGTCAAATAGATAGATGAACGGCTCTCTTCTTCTCAAATTTTCTGGTTTTGAAAAAAAGAATGTAGATTGGCTTATGATAACCCAATCTACATTTTTTTTCTCAAATTTGGAAAATTTGAGGAGAAGACAGCCGTTCGTCTATCTATTTGACGTCGTTTGGCAAAGTTTCGACGGGATCTGAAGAGCCGTTTCAGAGATTCGTGGGAATCTAAAATCGTTCTACCATACCGACCGCGATAAGGTATCATTCCCTCTTAAGGAAGGAAATCACCGTGCACGAACGTGCACAGTAGCTTTCCCACTTAACTCCAGCAAAATTTGAAAAAACATTTTTTTGTTTCGTACGATTCTTAAAAGTAGATATATTAAAAAATATGTTGCCAAATTTTTATTCGAAAGTCCGAGAATTGACGAGTTATAGTCGCTTTAGTGCGAACAGGTAGACGTGACCGGTTAGGGTTCTCAGTCCGTTACAGGTGTGGCATCGTTCCAAATTGGATGCATCGCAGGCTCTTATTATTTCATGAAGTATAATGAAGATGAAAAACCGTCATATCGCTCGCGACTAGATACTTTAATGTAGGTATCAATATTCTAGAAAAAACATAACTGTATATCGAGAAAAATGGAACAAAAACGTTGAACGCGTTTTTTTTCTCAAAAATACTTTTTTCGACCTTGTCCCAGCGAATACTCGATAACTTGTCAAGGGATTTTCAATTTTTTTTTTTTACATTTTTGTAATCACAGTGTCTCAGGTTATACGTCGCCTATTTTAAAAATGTCAATAATTACTATTTTTAATGACTGCTTGAATAAACAAAGGGCCTTGAAAATAGAAAAAAATGTCCAAGCAAACGGCATTTTCTAAAAAAACCAAAAACACGACTACGCATAACGATAGCTACATTTGTATAGACATCGATAAATTGTTGACTTTTTATTTGCAGATAACTGCAGGTTTCATAAAGATATCGATGGGATATTGAAGAGAATTTTTTTTTCATCGTCAAATCAAGGCACATTTCTCAGTTCATTTTAAAGATTTTTCTCATAAAGATCAGTACAAAATTAGATGGATACATGTGGGATTGGATCCAAGGCCGCCTAATAAACAAATGCGCGGTCCTTTTAATCCGTTTCCAGCATACAAAAAATATAAGAAGCCAATCAACATCGGGAAGCCGAGGAGACAAGACGTGCAATTGTATCTAATATTTTAAAGAAATATAGGTTCATTTAATTCGCGTTATCCAAAGTTGCCTCTTTGTGTCTGTCTCTTTTCCATTCTCTGAATCTCCCAATGACCCTAAATATATACTTCATAATACGAGTATAAACGCGACCCTTTCATAATTACTTTTTTTTTAAAGCAATTATTGACGACAAAGCACCCTTTACGTAACGGAATAGAGAGGGGGGGGGGGTTCAGGCCAGGCGTTACGCTCCTGTTACGTGGGTGAGAGGGGGGGGGGGGGGGGGGGTAAAAATTCGGTTTCATACTTCTACACCTGATCCATGCTCGCGATCTGCACAGCACCGCGAACTTCGATCTTTCAATTTATTTTATACGTGCGGCAATATCAATATAGCTTATAAGAGGCATATCTCGTATATGTTTTTCCCGTCGTTTCTTTCACGATTTCTTGGTAACTTGATCGCTGTTTCTGTGTCGATCTTTATCATCAGAACGTGTCGGAACTACGAAGAACGTAAATATAGACTTATCAGTCTGAAGCCCGAAAAAAGGTGAACTTCGATAATCTTTTATCGATACCCAGTTGATGGAATGGAGATTCTGTTTAGTGTTTATTATTCTAGGTATTTTCTATTATCTTTACAATTTGCGTCATACGATTTTGTCGAAAAGTGGCGGAGTTGAAGTGGGTCACCTTTGTCTGCTAGTGTCCTGCGGCCGATTAGAGATCTCCAATCTTTTACCTCGAATTAAAATTCAATATGATTTGAGTTCTAAGTAAAAGTCTAGATAGATTTGCCGTTGAAGCACGTAGGGGAATCGAAAAATGCCGGTTTTTGATGAAATGGGGTACGTTTGAGTAAAAAAAAATAGTTTTCCGTTAAAAAAATCGCATCCAATAATCTTTTTTAGAAAAAGTTTTCTATCTATATAAAAAATCCCCTACGTACCGACAATGTCAAATGTTATGAGGTTTAAAAAAAATGACGTCGATCGCCGAGGAATTGGAGATGAATGTTGGCGACCGCAGAGCAGTTCCAGACAAACATGACGCGCTTCAACCAGTTTTTGCATGCCCATTCTTATGGGAAATCATGTGAAAAAATTGTAAAGATACTTAAAGATATGGGGAATAAAGGTCACTGAAAAAAAATTTCCATTCTATCAACTGTGTATTCGTAAAAAATTGTCGAACTTCACCTTCTTTCGAGCTCTAGACTGCAAGTCCCCCTCAATATTAGCACGACTGCTATATATACATTATATATACATACATATATGTGTACGTGCGTGCGTGCAAACTTAATTTCAAAATAGCATTTTGTTTTTTTTATAATGAATTTAAAAGCATTTTTCATACAGTTACGCATTTTTAAGATTTAGGAAGCTCATCCGCATTTTCTTGAGACCAATTGTTTCAAATAATGATTTATTTATAATAAACATGCATTGCAGAATACAACGAAAGTTATTTCGTGCTATTACAACCGCAAAAAAAGTATGACGATTGAAAGGCAACATTTCGAGTGATTAAAAAAAACGAGAAAAATCATCTTTTAATTATCGCGATGGACGTAGGGGGCCCTATAAACGGGTATTGCCCACGAGAGAGTGAACGAGGTGTACATACAAAGACAGGGGGCATTAAGGGGGGATTGTCTTTTTTTTTCGCAAAATTTACCGCTTTTTGGGAATTTTTTTGTGAAGAAAGTATACAACGGAAAACTTGTGAAACTTGGCATATAGTTTTATTGATCTGTTTACTACATACAAAAAAATTTTTAAACAATTTCATCAAAAAATCCGCCTCCCACCCCCCTCGACGCGCGATGGTCCTTTTTTTATGGTGTGCACGATTACAGCCTTCACGTTCATCCTGCAACAAAAACCCAAAAAGCATTTTACTTTAGACACATATAGCTATCGTTCGATGAAGGGAAAAAAAAAAATTGACGATTTGGTGACGTTTTGAACTTGAAGTATCGATTTTTCGAAAAAAATTGATCGATTTTTTGTTATAAATAAAAAACTATTAAACGTATTGCTTTTTTGCTTCATCAAACGATAGCCATATGTGTCTAAAGTAAAATGCTTTTTGGGTTTTTGTTGCAGGATGAACGTGAAGGCTGTAATCGTGCACACCATCAAAAAAGGACCATCGCGCGTCGAGGGGGGTGGGAGGCGGATTTTTTGATGAAATTGTTTAAAAATTTTTTTGTATGTAGTAAACAGATCAATAAAACTATATGCCAAGTTTCACAAGTTTTCCGTTGTATACTTTCTTCACAAAAAAATTTCCAAAAAGCGGTAAATTTTGCGAAAAAAAAGACAATTCCCCCTTAAGGATAGCGTGCGCCTACAGGACCATCTAGGCAGAGGCGATCCTGGTGGTGACAGGTATGACTCCTATGGACTTACTAGCCACAGAACGAAAACGAATTTACGAACGCGACGAAAGGACCGAAAGGGCTGACGCGGCCACGAGTGAAAGAGCCAACCCAAACAAACCGGACGATGGACAAGACGATTCATAACCACGGTCTTACGTACAGGACTGGAATCTCTAATGCTGGCAGCCGCGATCAGGTGCGTCTTTTAGCGTCGCAAATTTCGGTCCTAGCGCCGTCGCTAGTTGTCGCTGCGGTTCCGAAACCCGGACACACATAACCTCAATACGGCGAGCAACGGAGTGAGCAATTGAAAACGTGTGTCACTGAGAACTGTTGTTTTTTCTGCATTGTGGACACGGTCTTCATACGTTTTCGATAAATTGAAAGCATATTCTTTCAAAATTGTAAAGTGGTGCGCCGTACGGAATTGTACATCCCGCAGCAGAACTGAAACGAAGTGATTCATTCTGCTTACCTCGACATGAAAAAAATGCACGTGCAAAAATTAAAAAATATCAGGGATACGGCTTGTGAAATATACAATTGAATGTTATGGAAAAATTGGCCGCGTGCGATTGGAGCGCCACCGATGTCGAGGAATTTCTTTCAAAGCGTGCTCTGCCTTCATTCCTCTTAATTTTTGTTCGAAATGTTCGAATCCGTGTAATAATTGAAAACGAATATATGCATATACGTCTTTACACATACACACACGCACACACGCACGCACGCACGCGCACACGCGCATATATATATATATATATATATATATATATATATATATATATATATATATGTATATATATATCAGCATAAAAAATGTCAAAACAAAAAAATCGAGACAGCTGAGACAACGCCCGAACGTTGTTTTCTCACAACTTGTATAGATACTAGACAATGTATAGAATAAAAACCACTAAACGGAATTTCCACTCCAACAACTGAGTATCGATAAAAATGATCGAAATTCGCCTTTATTTCGGGCTCTAGACTGATAAGTCTAGCTTGATCTTCGTAATTCCGACGCGTTCTGATTATAAAAATCGATAAAGAAACAGCAATCAAGTTACCAAGAAATCGTGAATGAAACAACAGGAATAACATGTACGAGATACGCCTCTTCTATCCTACATTGATAATGGTGCACGTATACAATTAATTAAAAGATCGAAGTTCGCGGCGCTCCGCAAATCGCGAACATGTATACAGGATGTCCCAGAACTAAATGCGTTTCCTGAAATGGGGAATTGGGGGTGAAATCCTGAGTTGATCTGGATCTTCGTCCTCCCCCTTTCAGAATAATCGGCAACAAAAAACACAAACAGAACAACCGTTATTAATATACCAACCATACAAACAACCGGTTCCGGTATAAAAAAATTAATTTGTGTGGTTTCATTTTTTTTACCTTAGGACCTCGATTCGTGTCACTCTGGCGATTTTTTTGCGATATCGTCAGACAATCTGGAAAACTCTGTAATTTATTCAGCCAAAAAAATTGCCGTTTTTGAATAAAAAAATAATTTCCCCCTTTTTTGGTAAAAAAATCAGCGTTACCAGAACGTAAAAATTATTTCAAGTCGTCCGCTCGAAAGCTAACACAAAACTACAACTTTTATGTACAGACATTTTTTTTCGGTCACTTCTAGTTTCCGAGATATATCCATTTGGAAAAAAGGCATTTTCTAAAATGCTGAATTAAAAAATGTGAAAAAATTCACTTAGAATGCCTTTTAGTAGTACTTTGATATGACCAATTATGGGGCACATCTGAGATGGTCGAAAAAAGTTGCTGAATTGACGGAGAATCCCTCGTATATTGATATTATCATTATTTTCATTATTGGAAAAATAAATATTTTTATTAAATTATAGTTTAATGAAAAAAAAAATTGATTAAAAAAATATTGAATGATCGGTGGAAATCTAATTGATTTATAAATTTAATGGTTGCTGGTAACTTAATTGATTTATACATTTAAAATCGATAGAAATTTATTTAGCTTATAAAATTTACTAGGTTTATGAAAATTTAAAATCTATAGAAATTTATTTAATTGATCAAATTTAATAGGCTTATAAAAAATTAATATCGATAAAAGTTTATTTAGCTTATAAGATTTGATAGGTATATGGAAATTTAAGGCTTTAGAATAAAAAATTGGTAGACATATATTTAATTTATGCAATTTAATAGGTTTATGAAAACTTCAGGGCTTAGAATTTAAAGCGATAGAAATTTCTGTAATTTTTCAAATTTGACAGGATTATGGAAATTTGAGGTTTTAAGATTTTAAATTGATAGAAATTTATTTAGCCTATAAAATTTAATAGGTTTATGAAATCTTAAAGGTCTAGAATTTGCAATCGTTAGAAATTTATTTAACGTATAAAATTTAATAGGTTTATGGAAATTTGAGGTTTTAAAGTTTTAAATTGATAAAAGTTTATTTAGCTTATAAAATTTAATAAGTTCATGGAAATTTAAGGGTTTAGAATGTAAAACCAATAGAAATTTATTGAGCTTATAAAATGTAATAGGTTTATGAAAATGAAAGGGTTGAGAATTTAAAATCGATAGAAATTTATTGAGCTTATAAAATTTAATAAGTTTATGGAAGTTTAAGGGTTTAGAATTTGAAATCGATAGAAATTTATTTAGCTTATAAAATTCAATAAGTTTGGGGAAAATTACGGGTTTAGAATTTAAAATGAATAGAAATTTATTAAGCTTATAAAATTTAATAGGTTTATGGAAAGTCAGGGGTTTAGAATCTAAAATCGATCGAAATTTTATTCACTTATAAAATTTAATACATTATTCTATAGAAATAGCTTGATAAAAAGCGAAATAAAATTTAAAAATATGAAACAACCTATGCTAGATTATGATATAGAAATAGTTTGATTTCTTTTTGTAAATACTCATTACAGGTATCGATGAAAAAATCACCTATTTCGGGGTCTAGACTGATAAGTCCATCTTGAGCTTTTACGTAATTCCAATGCGTTCTGATAATAAAAATCGATAAAGAAACAGCGATCAATATACCAAGATATCGTGAATGAAACGACCGGAAAAAATGCACGAGATACGCCTCTTCTATGCTATATTGATTTGGTGCACTTTTCTAAACAAATGGAAGATCGGAGTTCGCGGCGCGGGGCAGAGCGCGAGCATATATACTGGATGTCCCAAAATTTAATGCGTTCCCTGAAATGGGAAGTTGGGGGTGAAATGCTGAATCGATTAAGGGGGGAAATCACAGTAAAATTTTCAATTTTTCGAAAAAAAAAATTTTCGCTTAAAAGGTGCTTTAGGGTCTTAAAAATAATATACCAAATGATGGAATACGGCAAAAGTGTCCGAGTGCCCAAATTTCTTGCGTTGAATACAACGCTTTTTCACGACGCTTCACTTTCGTGCATACATATATAACATAAATAGTGATAAAAAACAGTGATATTTGTAAATCATTGTCATTATGAGTGACACATCGTCGAGTCGTATTAGAAAAGGGACGAAAAAGGATACTGCGTACGAAAATCGACTGTACGGTGCAGGCATTGCAGATTAGAGGTATATGAAATTTTCATATGGTTTCTTGGTACTTAAAACTTTAAACGCGTTTTTCTCGAAACCACTTTTTTTGAGCTCGCCGAAGACATAACTCGAGCAAATCTTTACCGATCGACTTGAAATTTTTACAGTAGCTTCGAAACATCTTTCTCCACGGAGCTACGTAGGATTTTTTATTTTATATGGCTTAGTTTTTTTATCGACGATTTTATGGCGTTTTTTTTTGTTAAAAATTTAACTTTATTTTCAAACATGCACCATTTTGCGAAAAATCAATACATCGAAAAAATCCTACGTAGCTCGTTAGCTGTTGTTATATGGAAAGTAAAAAATTTTGGTTTTTTCTTCCAGGTCAAAAATTAAGGAGTTTACGTCTTCGGCCATCGACACGCTTTCAAAAGTAGGCGCCTTGGGGCATATGCTGCGCAGCCGCGATTTTTAAATATTTTTTATTGAAAAAATTACATTTTGTACTTTTTTAGTATTGCTATAAAACCTACTTTACAGATTTTCGATTGATACTTTTATTCAGCCAAAATTAATTCCCGAAAATATGCCTATTTTTTTGTGTGCTACTGTGATTTCCCCCCTTAAGAATACTGGTGGCCCTATGGCCGTTGCGCATTGTGCACTTTTTTGTAGGAGCAAACAAGTTGCCAAGAACCAAATAATTTCTTTTTTCATATGGGCTGATAGGAACAAGCACATACATTATCTTTTTCGGTTGAATCATCCCGCGTTTCAAAAAGAATTTTTAAAATTTTTCATCTGTGCCGGAAAATTATTTTAATTTGGATCAATGAATGATTTCGAATTCCCACAAATTTTTGGATTTTCAAAATTCGTCGAAGAAGCAATGATTTTCAATCGGACTAACCCCCACATACAAGCAAGAAACTTCGTTAAAATCGTAGAATTTGTACGGGGCAAAATTTGTTTGAAGAATGTTATTACAATGTAACGCGTTTTGTTTACCACAAAAATAATTTATTCGAGACGGGGCGTTTGTAAATCAGTCTCATTGAGTCCACGTCCACGCAAACATCGTTTTAAAAAATATATATTCTGTATGTATATATTATGATCTAGACGTGGCTGCTCCGTAATTATGGGGTTCGCTATTTTTTTATGTCATTTAGAAATGCACTTTTAGCGATATACCTAATAACGTTATCGCTGAAAATAATAATTATTAGTTAAAGAAAAGAATTAATTAGTGAGTAATATTATAAAATAGCGGACATTATAAGACGCAACAGTCGTGCCATTGTTTTTACAGGTACCATTGAAGTGCGGCGTGTTTTTTTTATTTTTATTTTGGTACATCCGAATTGTTTTTTATACTCCACTACCTTTTTGCGAGCCCTGTTGAAAAAAATGAAAATCAATAAAACGTAAGCGCGGTGGTCGAAGGCACCTGTGCGGTAATCTCGAGATCGCGGGTCCGATACCGAATCGCCTACTTTTTTATCAAATAGAAAAATTCTAATCAACGATTTACTTATTTAATCAACTGGGAAAGGCGATTAAAAAACATTTTTCCAACAAACCTTATTTCAATTATTCCTTTTTCATATGAAATAAACTCTGTTTTTTTTGCACATACTTGAACTCTTTTTGTTTCTTTTTCTCACCATCCAATTATCTACTTTAAGGAGAGAAAAAAAAATCGCGCAAGCTGCGAGCGGTCAAAAAATATTGAGCGGTCGCTCAAGCCGCCCAAAAATTCAAATTTTCATAAAAAATCGATCTTTTTCGTTCACTTCTCACCCATAAATGATACGCTTTATAATTTTTAAATTAAACTTGCGAAAACTCAAGTCGGCCAATCAATATTTAGTGGCCGCTCAAGAGCTTCGAAATTTCCAATTGTCGAGAATTTCTTTTCTTTTCTCACTCCTAAATTTGACGCTTCGTAAAATTGTCAAAACAATTGATCCTTTTTCTTTAGAAATGGATTTTTTAAATTTACCTTACACTTCTAACGCGATAAAACGGGGGACCCATATTTTTGTTTACAGACAAAAGCGTTGAAGAATTATTTTATGAGACCAAAGATTATAATTTTCGGACAAATGGTCAAGTGTAGTATTGCTCTTCGTGCTATTTTCATGCACGGGAAATGGTCGGAGAAACAGTAAGAGTTTGCGGTCATTACCGTGAATGCTATGTAGCAAGGAGAGGAATTTCTAGAAATGACCTCTGAGATCCGCTGCACCGAATTGTCACACCCGACATGTGTTCCACCTGTATGAATGTATAACTGGCTAATTGTAAGTATTTTCATTAAAAGTTCAGTATAGTTCTAACACGTACTCACACGCGCAATATTATGTATAACAAAGTATGATGAATTGTATCTGAAATTCTGAAATTCTGAAAATTGTATCTGAAATTATTGATAAAATTTCTGAAATTCTGAAATTCTGAAATTCTGGAATTCTTAAGATCTGAAATTCTGAAATTCTGAAATTGTATCTGAAATTATTGATAAAAATGTTAAGCATCGTTGTGTTTGCACTTTAGAATTAAAAAAAAACTAAACAAAAAGGTACTTACTAATTATAATTGTTACCTCCTTCTACCCCCCCCCCCCCCCCCCAAACTATGGTAACCGTATCACGCATCACAAACACATGACGTAGCCTTCGCCCTGCACTGCATAGCCTTCGTCGACGATGACTTCCCAGTCCCATCCGCCTATTAACGGACAACACCACTGTGACCTCCTGTTTTTTTGCTATTTTTCAAGAACTTTTTTTTGTGGGAAAAAAAAGAGATATTCGAAAATTTTTTTTGTTTTGATCTTTGTTTATTGAAGATACATAAAAAAAAAAATTTCAAATTTTTCACGCCCCATGGTGACGCTGGGGAAGTTCCCGCGTCAGGTACTGTTGCCTCTGCAGTGCTTCGCGGCACGCAGCAGAACTCTCTTCAAAGTCGATCTGAAAAAAAATACCGAGTGTTTTCGTTAATAATATGATATTTTGAAGAGAAGTACATAGGGATTTGAAAAAATATTGATTTTTAAAAAATAGGCACGCTTTTGAAATTAAAGGACGATTTTCGAGCAAAATTTCTCGTCGAAAATAGGCTATAACTTTTTTCATTATTGAGATATCGAAAAAATCCTATGTACTTCTTTAGATAATCTAGTTTTATTGGTGTAGTCCAAATTTGAAGTCGATCGGATAAAAATTGCTCGAGTTCTGCTGCGTGCCGCACTCAAAAAAGTGGTTTTGAGAAAAACGCGTTCAAAGTTTTAGGTTTGTTAATTTATGCGATAAATTGGAAAAAAAATGTTTACCTCTAATCAGCGATGCCGGCAACATATAGCTGGCCTTCAAGAAGCAAATCATTGTCCCTAGCATCTTTTCTCGAACTTGTAGAGGCTCTTCTTGCCTCTTTTGCAGCGTCTGTGAGCGAGCGCTCCGCCAGCTCGATCCGCGCTGCGTCGGTTTCAACGCAAAAATTGAAACAATTTGGGCCGATAGTTATCCCCAACGTCTCCAAAACTTTCATGAGGCTTCTCAGGCCATCATTGAATAATAATACCGCGATATCAGCTGCAATATCGACGATTTTTTTGCTCCCGGACTGACACTTGGGGGCTATTGCCCAAACTGATTTGTTGTAGCTTTCGTTGTTGTTTTGCGCGAAGCCGCCCAAAAAACGCTGCAGCAAATCGTCTCTGCTCAAATTTTCGAAGACTGGCGTAATTGCCTCCGATACTGCCTCAGGAAGAGGCGGCTTATGGCGATATTCAGAAATATTACCACGCTGCACCGCTCCACAAAATATTCAATATCTCCGAAAATAATTATTTTTTCGACCTGGCTCCAACGGCATCTTAATCTTAAATGTATTTTCGATTTTTCTAGATGGTTTTCAAAAAATCGATTTTTTGAAGCCGTCACAGTGGTGTTGTCCGTTAATTACCAATCCCATCCCAATACATTTTTTTATTGATTTAATATAATGTAAAGATCTCTCAGTTAATTATTACGTTTGTTGCCTTCAACACCCCACCGCCCCGGTGAACGAGATGTGTCTTTGGCGCGTAGGGGGGCTGCCTCGCCGAAGACACATATCGCTTCCCCACTACCGGCTACTCTACCCCCACTACCTACTCCACTACTCCCGGGGATGCCATTGGGTATAAAGCAGGCGCGACATAAGTCCGCGGGCACTCGCAGACCAACAGCTTTACGAATACGACGTAAATCCAGATTGTATATTGCGGCCCAGCAAAAGATACGAATTATTCGGCAGTGATCCCATTGGCAAATCGCTTCGCTTCATTCAAGGTAACTAATTATTTTCATTATTTTTATGAACGATCATGAATATTGACGCCGTCAATATTTTACTACCCTGAGAAAAAAAAATCGTTGAATGTGCAAAATGCATTTTGTTGTCTCGAAATTTGGTTCTTTCTAGCAGTTGCTCAAACATGCTAAATAAGCTACATCACACCAAATAAGTTCACACCACTATACTGTTTTACCGCCAACTATACTGTTTTGTTATGCCAATCAAAAATCCATTTGAACGTATTTAAAGATACATTTTGTTAAACCAACTGAATTTTGGATGGATGAACGATTTTTTTTCCGTGTAATTTTTGGAAAAAAGTATTTTACAATTTTTCAAATTATATCGATATATGGTGCATTTTTAATAGATATACCAATTCCGATGTGTAAATCCGACAGTAAAAATATTATTCCTACATATTTTATTTAAATAAAACTATATCGATACATATAATTCTGGTATTAGATTATTGGTCCCATCCTTTTTCCTGATTGTCCTACTTTTTATAATCGGATGTCGCTAATTTTTCTCTTTCTGTATTTACTCCTCTCCGCCACATTCCTTGTTCAGTCGCTTTCCTTACCTTTCGGGCTCGGACATGCGCTTATTTCGGTACTTATTACGAATTTCACGTTCCATAATCGGTAAAGACAAGCACTTCTTTTCGGGACTTGTGCGAAAGGAGTTTGAAAGGATGCCTAAAGTTTCTCTTTTTGTTTTCTCTTTTGTTATTCTGGCTCTTTGCCTAAACGGTCACCTTCCCCGCTGCATCAGTGGGTACTTGCATCCGGTACACACTTGGATCCCTCTACTTACTCAGGCAACACGATTGTGGGCTGCGGTAGTCGTTCACCCTCTGGCTTGAGGGAGCGGCTATCGGAGAGCAATATTTGATTTTTCGCGCGTCTTTTTGACTGGACGGCACCCGAGGTGGTATCGGAACCCTCGAGTGTCGCCCAGCGTTATTGTTCTGGTCTAGATTAAGGCGTTACCCCCACTTGTAGCGCAAAAAAAGGCCTTTTTCATGAATTTTTTTAAAGAAAACTACAAAACTTTTTTAATCGATCAATATACCATCTTAAAGAACACATCTTGAAGAACTTTCAGTAATTTTTTTATTGAAAAATATTACATTGTTTAGTGGCAAATGGCCGTCAATGAAATAATGTTTTTATATACACGGTTTGCGGTGACCAACATTGCGGCGAAGTGGATCATCTGAAAAAAAAATGCGGATGGACTTAGTCAAATATAAGTATAAACTGGTCTTGAATCGAAGGATTTTTAAAAATATTCATTTTTCACAAAATGGCGGACAGTCAAAGTTAATGGTTCGATTTTAACGAAAAAAAACGGCCGTTTTTTGGCTATAAAACGGCCATTTTTTTCGAAAAAAAAAATTGAACGATTAAAGACTACATTTTTATGTATTAAATAAGCCTGCATAATTTCAAGAAGATCGGTTCATTAGTGTTCGAGTAATCTTGGTCACCGACTTCAGAAATGCCATTTTGAGAAAAACGCGTTTAAAGTTTCAATTTCAGTTCTTCAATTCACGGATTCTTCTCTTTCAACGCTCATATCTCAGTCAATTTTGTTCGGATCGACTTGAAATTTTCAGGACATATTCTCAGATACTTATACTTCAAAAAAATGCAATAAAAAAAATCGATTTTTTCAAAATCGCAAGTGGGGGTAACCCTTTACCACCGAGCCTAACCCCCGGGGTAGGTGAATGATAAAAAATAATAATAACAGTAAGAATAATGAGGAAGTGCGTTTTACGGAGCAATAAAATCTCATAGTGAACCGGAATAATAATAAAGATCATCATAGGAACAGCAACGATAATAATAGCATAATAATATTAATAAGGGAGCAAGTAAATAAATAGATAATGATTATTATTATCATAGTGCGTATAAGTATACATATATAGATAATAATCCTATGACATAACACTAATAATAGTATAATAGCGTCAATTATACATCAGCGTGGAAGCGAATAGATAATAATAATAATTACAGTGTGTACAATGTACATACATACACGTATACATGCAGATCCAGGTCTTTTCGAGATTACATTCACAAACATTACATGACGAATGTCCATAATTATAAGAAAGAACTAGGAGGCCTAAAGATTTCAATCGTTCGCGTACATTTGAACGCAATTACAGGCACGTCGTGGATATTATGGATTTCATAAATGGCCGTAATGAAATGGGTGAAAAATATTTTCTCGTTAATAAATATGGATGAGAGGCAAAAATGTTCACGTTGTGGAAGAATTCTTTGTAACAGTCGATAAATGGATCCTGACACTAATAAACGCATGGGTGGTTTAGTTGCACCGGATGTGTCATTTTTTCTACAATATTTCGTAACTTGTTCAATGATTTTTTTCTCCTCGCGAGATTTTTTTTCCTTGCTATCGTCGACTTCTCAATGCATAAATTGCGAGTTCAAAAAATTAATATCAAATTTGAAAACGTGTTTTCGTGCGAATTTTGAATATCCAATGACATTCTTGAATGACGCAAGTGGATTAATACGGAGTAAATAAAGTAAAAAATCACTCAAGTGGCATAATACACTCGGTCAGAATTATTAAGCTTTTCAATAATTAAAAATAACGCAACTCCATTCAATAATTGACTATAATTCATTGGTATTTTCTTTTGTTTCAATTTCAACCAGTAAGTACTAAGTCGACATTCTGCACGAACAAAATGTCGTTCACCAATGTAGGGGCTTGCGTGATCGTCATGACGACCGTAATGGGACTTTCGATCGGTGCCAGTACCAATCATCCCTTCAGAGGCAGACACGTGCTCGATAATGCACCACTGATAGACGGGTAATTATTTTTGTGATTGCGATGATCAATGTTGTAATTAATTATCGTGTGTATATATATATATATACAGAGTGAAAACTGTAAGGTGGCCATGTATCATCTCCGGGTCTTGCAAGGAAATTCTGCGACCGAGAAAAACATGATTTTTTTATGGCATTTCAAGTCCTTTTGGAAGAAAAGTAGCGTATTTTTGTCTCGTATTTGCTCGAAAACATTGAGTAATCTGATGAAAAAAGAAAACAAAATTCCCTTTCAAGTGGAGCTGAATTAAGATAATTAAATTCCACATACGATCAAAGATACAATTTATAGTGGACGGAAGGAATTCAATTACAATGGAAAAAAGTTCTTAAGGAGTGTTTCGTTTTCGGAATTTAATCATCTCCATTCTGCTGAACTCGAAATGAAATTTTGATCTTTTTCCAGAATGCTCAATTCTGACTGACAAGTACTATCCATCGTGAGCACACGCTGAATTTTGTCTAAAGAGGAATTAAAATGGGCTTGAACCTCTAAAATATCATTTTTTTCTCGGTCGGAAAATTTCACCTTACAATCGTCACCTTGTAAACACACATACACATACACATACTTATATATGGGTGTGTGTGCATGTAAATTGTTAAAGCCACAACGATCTACCATTCAACTTGTACGATAAGCTCAACAACAAATGGGCGGACCGTTTCTTCGAGCGAAAACTCACGAGTGAGCCGAGCTCGGAACATTTCGACGTTCTGTCCACACCCTATGTCGAAGAAGTCAACGGTCAGGTAATCGAATACTTTCGAATTAATTTTTTTCTCCAATTGCACCCCAGGCGCACCAATAAGGTTGCACTTATTTTGGAAACGCCCTAATACAGAGCAATAACGATAATGAGAATGTTTATTATTACTATTATGGACGTATATACAGGGTGTCCCATTTTAATCTTACACCTGAATTTTCTCGAAAAATATTGCTCGGACGAACTATTGTGTGGAACAAAACTTCTAGGGATTGAAGGGGGACGTTTGAAAAAAATTTATTTGAGGAGCCAAAATTCAAAATGGCGGCGTTAGAAAGGCTGACATGTTTTTTTCAAACGGAAACATAACTTTTTTTTATTGCCAAAAAATTTGTCAGCTGAAAACTAAAAACTTTTGTTGAAAAAATTTTTTGATAAAGTTCATAGTTTTCAAGTGAGAACATCATTTTCAATTATTTCAGATGTATCCAGGATTTGTGTGTGTGTGTGTGTGTGTGTGTGTGTGTGTGTGTGTGTGTGTGTGTGTGTGTGTGTGTGTGTTTTTCTACCCATCGTGATCAAAGTTCGTCAAAGATTTAAAGAAACACGTTTTTGGGCCTGAAAATGGTACAAAAAATTTTGGAGGAAAATCGATGAAAAATAGTTTTTTTCCATTTTAATAGTGTTTGTGCCATTTTCAGGCCCAAAAACGTGTTTCTTTAAATCCTTGACGAACTTTGATCACGATGGGTAGAAAACACACACACACACACACACACACACACACACACACACACACACACACACACACACACACACACACACACACACACACACACACACACACACAAATCCTGGATACATCTGAAATAATTGAAAATGATGTTGTCACTTGAAAACTATGAACTTTATCAAAAAAATTTTTCAACAAAAGTTTTTAGTTTTCAGCTGACAAATTTTTTGGCGATAAAAAAAAGTTATGTTTCCGTTTGAGAAAAGCATGTCAGCCTTTGTAACGCCGCCATTTTGAATTTTGGCTCCTCAAATAAATTTTTTTCAAACGTCCCCCTTCAATCCCTAGAAGTTTTGTTCCACACAATAGTTCGTCCGAGCAATATTTTTCGAGAAATTCAGGTGTAAGATTAAAATGGGACACCCTATATACAGCCTTGGCCAAAAGTTTTAGGCAACCTGTACATTTTCTATACGGACGAAAAATCGAAAACCTCGGAGAATCCAATCGTAAATCAATTTACCGAACGCGGTTTTGAAGCGGACAAAGCGCGCTTCATTTGACTTTTCATTTTGGCGATTTTTTTTTGTACCCGGTATGTCATTTTGAAAATGCCGCTTTTTCACGATTTTCGCACTTTACAAAATCGCGTGCTGGACTTGGAAAAATAGTAATCTCTTCATTTAGTGATAAGATTTTTGAAAAAGACCTTGTTTTCTCGAAAAAATGGCAGGTTTCCGAAAAGCCGGCATCGTGCGGCGTAACTTGAAAACGATGAGGCTTTGAGTATTTCGTCTAAGGAGTAAAAAGTTGTATTTAATTATTTTGGAGTCACTACATTTGTTTAGATTTTTTTTCAATATTTCTTCGTATTGCTATTTTTGGTTGATAGTCGACGATTTGACAAGAGGAGAAAAGGTACATACAGCCCTGACCAAAAGTATTAGGCACTCCTATAAAATATTGATATTTTAAAAAATACTTAAAACTATTACAACCCATTTGACCTAAATCTAAGACGGCATCATGGGATATCAAATTAAACGATAGAAAACCTCTTTTGGTGAATTGCAAAACATCTGGATCGTAAAATGTTAAACATGTGCGTTTATTAAATGTCGACAAAAACTTTTACGACTCTTCATTTGCTATTCTTAGAGTGGAAAAGCCCTGGTCTGCGATTTCATGAACTTCAGCGTGATTCCTGGTTTTTGAAAATTCCTATTATATACATTTAAAAGGTTGCCGTTTAACTGGCCGACTAGATCTGGCCGATAATAACCCAAACAAACAAACCCAAAAAAAGTCAAAATTTTGCGAAAATTACACAATTTCAGTTTTGCAAACAAATAGTCAGCGATATCTTTGGTCGGCCAGATCCTGGTCGGCAAGATCGAGTTGACGAGTTAAATCATTACGCATTTAAGAAAGCAAAAAAAGCTCAATGTTATTGAACTATGAAAAGTAGGGTGCCTAAAAAATACTTTTAGCGACGGCGTAATTGAATTTGTACGTCGTACCGATGACGTTTTTCGTTGATTTTTAAGAGCGCTTTTCGCTATTATTCGATTCTGCCGGAGTGTGGTCACTTTAGTCTTCCCGATCTCCTTCGATGTTACTGACTGTCAGTTTTCGTTCGTTTAACTCCATGTAAGCTCAGGAGGCCATCTGATTCCTACGACGTACAAATTTAATTGCGTACCTCCTCTTGATATTTTCATTAAAACATCGTTGTTTCAAAGTAACGGCAATAAATTAATGAGACAAATTTCCAACTATCAACCAAAAAATCGGTACAAAGATATTAAAAAAAAAAAATCTGAAAAAACTTAAGTGCCTCAAAAATAACAGAATACAATACTTTTTACTCCTTAAACTAAATTTTCCAAACCTTATAGTTCTCAAGTTACG
This sequence comes from Ophion costatus, assembly GCA_951751655.1. Classification (NCBI taxonomy): domain Eukaryota; kingdom Metazoa; phylum Arthropoda; class Insecta; order Hymenoptera; family Ichneumonidae; genus Ophion; species Ophion costatus. The sequence goes on from OX632363.1 coordinate 3,886,864, forward strand.
CCGCACAATACCGGCTTCTCGGAAATTGGCCGTTATTATCAAGAAAAAACTGAATAACTCAGCGATAAAAATTGCACAATTAAAAAAAAACGGAACTAAACAAAACGGTGTGTTTTTCAAAGATATTATCGCTAATTTCCGAGATTACTATTTTTCAAAGTCCGGCACGCGATTTTGCCAAGTGAGAAAATCGTAAAGAAACGGCATTTTTAAGATGACGTACCGGGTACAAAAAAATCACAAGGAAAATAAAAAAGCCAAATAAAGCTGGCTTTGTCCGCTTCAAAACCCCGTTTGGTAAATTGATTCACAATTTTTTCGCTGAGATATTCGATCTTTTATCAGAATAGAAAATTTACAGGGTGCCCGATACATTTGGCCAAGGGTGTATACTATATATGCCCGCGATCTGCGCAGCGCCGCGAATTTCGATCTTCCAATCAATTTTATGTGCACCAATATTGATATAACATAGAAAAGGCGTATCTCGTCCAGATTTTTCTCGTCGCTTCAGTCACGATTTCTTGGTAACTTGATCGCTGTTTCTTTATCATTTTTTTTTAATTATCAGAACGCGTCAGAATTGTGAGGAAGCTGAAGATAGACTTATCAGTATAGAGCCCGAGAAAGGTGAATTTGTTCACCTTTTGACTGGAATTTGAATGGAGTTGACCTTCAAATGTCCGAAGTACCTCCACCTGCAAAATAACTATTATCGCTATCGGATGGCCCTTTTCGTGCTGTGCAATTTCATTTCAGCAAATATTTGTGTGAACCTTATAGTTTCGAAGATATCCAAGGTGCCAATAGTTATTGATCCACTCTGTATAGTGGTCAGCTCACATTCAGATTGATCCAATCGACTGGCAATATTGCGAAACATTCCAATTTCAGAAAGCCATGAAAGCGAAGCTGGCCGAGGCCGGCGACAAGCTCGTCGTAGTGGATTTCTTCGCGACATGGTGCCGCCCGTGCAAAAAGATCGCCCCGCAATTCGAGCTGCTCGCTAAGGTTGATTTTCGCATTTCTCTTTGCACTCAAACAATAATTGAGCATATTCAAAGAAATAATGAAAACATTAAAAACACTATGTTTTGTAATTTAAAAATATACAACAAAAAAAACGAGACCTTTTTCAGATGGATTTTTATGAATAATTTCAGGAGAACCCGAACGTCGTTTTCCTTAAGGTCGACATTGACCTAAACGTGGATCTTATTATTGAGTATGATATCTACGCTATACCCACGTTTGTTTTCCTCAAGAATGGACAGCAGGTATAAATATCGATATTTATAACTGTAACAATGATAATTTTAAATGATTAATTATCAATTAATAATAGACAATTAATTAATTATTAATTCATAATTAACAGATTGATTATTACCGACTGACTACAAATTAGTCACGACTATTATTAATTGATAATCATCATTATTATTAATTAAGAAGAATTGATAATAATAATAGCATAATATAATAATAAGATCCAAATACTTACAATAATTCACATATTATTATTATATATTGAAATGCTAACATTTCGTACAATAATCTATAGTTGAAGTTACCGATCATTCATGCACAGTCTATTAACATTTCTATACGTGGGTTATGGATGGACCATTGGATCGTATATTTATGTATTGATATAATAATAATAACAATAATCACCCACACACACACACACACACACACACGGATGCATTGAACCGGTGTGCTGGTCTAGTGGTAGCGTGCTTGCCTCTAAACCAGAACATCGGGAGGAAGCGGGTTCGATTCCCAGCAGTCTCGTAGTCTCGGAGAAAAATAAATACCATGGCAGAAATGTCATGGTAAATGCGATACAAGAGAGGAAGTCGGCTACAGCCGCACGGTGGGGATAAAAAGTGAAATGTAGTCAGGGAGAAGACGCCGTACAGTGGAATCTACGATATAAAAAAATATATATCTATACATATAACATAACTGTATTATAATAGTATAACAATGTAGTATGCAGTTATATAGAAGCGTTATGAAAATCATATAAAGATATCGATCAATATTTAATTATTCAAGTAATGGATATTGCACATGGGTCTATTACTTAGAAAACTGGATATATATCAACGATATCTTTATAAATTGTACATAGCATTGAAATTATGTATGAAATAAGGTGTGTGTGTGTGTGTGTGTGTGTGTGTGTGTGCGCGCGCGTGTCATACAACAATAAAAATAACGACCAATATAAAATTACAGCTGGATTCCTTGATCGGTGCAGAACTCGAAAAACTGAAAGACATGGTCGCAAAACACCAATAATGGAGAGAAAGAAAGGACAAATACACAGCCACCTCGTCGCAAAAATTGCCTGAATAATTGACTTTGTAAACATGTATAATTATTGTTTAAATATCCAATCTTCGCGTATACATGAGAAGAAATAAAACCTAAAACAACAAAATTATAAGAAAAAAATACATAGAAAAGCATATATGTTCGAGTTCGTCGTTTAGTCCGTAGACAGGACAACTTGCATCGCAGTGACGCCGACGGTGAAATTTAACATTGCAGGATCTCCTAGTTTTTTTACCCACGTCTAATTTGTGTTCTATGTGCTTCGCACTCGTCAAAGTTAGCCCCCCCACTTGGACTAATCGAACTTTTTTTTTACGAATCGCTTGATGGTCGTTTGGTAGCGTTTGGTAGTCCATTTAAATCGTTTGGTAGTTCTCCGTTTATCGAAAAATCGATAATCAAAAATTGCGCAGTAAGTTGGCCCCACCACTTTGACTAATCGAACTTTTTTTTTACGAATCGTTTGGTGGTCGTTTGGTAGCGTTTGGTAGTCCATTTAAATTGTTTGGTAGTTTCCCGTTCTTTCGGAAAATCAAAAAGAAAATTCCGATTCATGAGATAGAACGAAGAGCAGCGGAAAAAGACTCGATAACCAACGCCATCTATCGCAAATACGTCGTGTATTATCGCGACCAATCGAAGCTTTCCGTTTCGGATACGCGTAATTTCTTTGGGTTCGGTGGGATTTTATTAACAAATCGAACTATGAAAATGTCACATTGTTCTGCCCCTGCGCCTTCTGGCGATCAATCACAGCTCCCTATTCCTGATACGCACGTATTTCGTTGTCGTATTTGAATGATCGACTACCAAACGTCCCGGATAGAATACCAAGCGCTACCGGATGTTTTTCTATCGATCGAGACCCATTAGAACGAAATCGGACAAGAAATAACGAGTGAATCTGCGCGAATAAATAATTCTGCCAGTGCAGCTACTGGCCAGCAATCCCACCAATTCCCGATTCGCTATATTTTGCGTTGGCGTTATCGGTGATCAACTACCAAATGACCTGAAAAGAATACCAAACGCTGTGATTTATTTTTCTAGCGATTAAGTCTCATCGCGATGAAATAGCCACAAAATAATGGGTGAATTTTTGTTAGAAATTCCCTTTTCCGCTGCGGCTTCTGGCGACCAATCACAGCTCGCCGTTCACGATACACACGTATTTCTCGTTGGCGCAATCTGCGCCTGAGTAGTGCAATCTGCAATCTGAGTAGTGATCGACTACCAATCGTTCTAAATTGAATACCAAACGCTTCCGTGAGTTTTTCTATAAATCAAGACTCATTGAAGGGAAATCAGACAAGAGACAGCGAGTGCATCAGTGTTTTACAATTTTGCTCTGTGGTTGGACCTTCAGTGACCAATCGCAGTCCTCTAATCGAGACTCCGGATATCCGTTCTTGGTTCGGTTATGACTTTGGATCCTGATCTGTCATAGCCGAGGCGTACAATTTTTTTCATTCGTGACCTCATTTGGAACTAATTATTTAATTGAAGTGTCCGCAAACTTATTACTAATAAAGAATCAAATCAAAGGAACTCAACAGGAAGTCACAGAAGAGAGATGACCCAACAATGGGCCGCCTGGATACCACCATAATCTTAGCCGGCCAACTTTAACTTCTCAATGTTTTTTCATTCCTAATCGTTTGGTGGTCGTTTGGTGGTGATTGGTAGCCTAATAAGAAGGTTTGGCGGTCGACCGTTTCCTTATAATTAAATGAGACTTTTTTCCGTAAAGTTGGCCGGAGCTTTTTTTTATTTATCACGCAATCCATAAAATGCCACGCCGAATTGATGCAGAATCGTTTGGTGGTTATAAATATACAAATCCAAGCGTTTGGTAGTTAATTCATTAGTTATCCCGGTCGAAAAACTATCTCCGTCCAGGCGAATACGATGGAGAGCTGTAATTGGTGATTTATAGATACAACGGAATAAGGCACAGTGATATTTCAATTTATTTATGCTTTTCTTCGGCGATCTCGTTCCAATAAGTCTCAAACGGAAGATAATTGTTTGGTAGTGATTGCAATCACTACCAAACGATTATCTTCCGTTTGAGACTTATTAGAATGAGATCGGTAAACAAAAACACAAAGAAATTGAAATATCGCTACTCCGTATTCCATTGGATCCATCAGCAGCCAACTACAGTCCTTTGTCGCCTGCATCTAAACATAGATGGTTTTTCGATTAGCGTAATTTATGAATTAACTACCAAACGTTATATTAAGCTACCAATCACCACCAAACGATTATCTTAAATTTGAGACTTATTGGAACGAGATAGGCGAAGAAAAACATAAATAAATTGAAATATCACTGCTCCGATAGATCCTTCATTCCTGCATTCCGATAGATCCTTCAGTAGCGATCTACATCCCTCTATCGCCTGCGTCTAACCGTAGATCGGTTTTCGATATGCGTAATTGAGGAATTCTCCATCAAACGTTGTAATTAAGCTAGCAATCACTACCAGACGATTATCTTCCATATGGGACGTGGTGGAATAAGATCGGTGGTAAAAAAACATAAAGAAATAGCTATTTTATTGCTCCGTATTCCGTTGGATCCATCAGTAGCCAACGACAGGCCTCTATCCCTTCATCTAAACATAGATAGTTTTTCAATAGGCGGAATTAAGAAGGTAACTTCCAAACGTTATAATTAAGCTTCCGATCACTACCAAATGATAATCTTCCGTAGGAGACTTATTAAAACGGGATCAGTGAGGGAAAACATAACAAAAATTTAAATATCACTATTCCGTTTTCCGTTAGATCCTTCAGCAGCCAATTACACCCCCTATGGCCTGCTTCTTAGGGTAGATGATTTTGTGATAGGCGTAATTGAGGAATTAACTACCAAACGTTTTAATTAAGCTATAAATTACTATCAATTACGACCAAACGATTATTTTCCGTATGAGAGTTAATGGAACGAGATCGGTGAAAAAAAACCTAAATAAATTCTTATATCAGTGCTCCATATTCCGTTGGATCCATTAACAGCCGACTACAGACCTCTATCCCTTCATCTAAACATAGATGGTTTTTCGTTTGGCATAATTAAGGAATTAAATACCAAACGTTTCTGGCCCCCTATCGTATGCGCCTCGACGTAGATTGTTTTTCGAACGGGATAACTAATGAATTAACGACCAAACGCTGGGATTTGCATATTTGTAGCCACCAACCGATTCTGCATCGGATCGACGTAGCATTTAATGGATTGCGCGATAAATAAAAAAAGGTCCGGCCAACTTTACGGAAAAAAGTCTCATTTAATTATAACGAAGCAGTCGACCACGGGACCTTCTTATTCGGCTGCCAATCACAAACAAACGATTAGGAATGAAAAAACCTTGAGAAGTTAAAGTTGTGCGGCTAAGTGTATGGTGGTATTCAGGCGGCCCATCGTTGGGTCATCTCTCTTCTGTGACTTCCTGTTGAGTTCCTTTGATTTGATTCTGTATTAGTAATAAGTTTGCGCACACTTCAATTAAATAATTAGTTCCAAATAAGGTCAAGAATGAAAAAATGTTACGCCTCGGCTATGACAGATCAGGATCCAAATTCATAAGTGAACCAAGAACGGATATCCGGCGTTTTGGTTAGAGGACTGCGATTGGTCACTGAAGGTCCAACCACAGAGCGAAATTGTAAAACACTAATGCACTCAATATCTCTAGTCTGATTTTCCTTCAATGCGTCTTGATTTAAAGGAAAACTTCGGGAAGCGTTTGGTATTCAATTTAGAACGATTGGTAGTCTATCACTTCTTAGATTGCGCCAACGAGAAATACGTATGTATCGTGGACGGCGAGCTAGGATTATTCGGCGGAAGCCGCAGCGGACAAGGGAAAATCTTACAAAAATTCACCCATTATTATGATGCTAATTCAATGCGATGATACTTAATTGATGGAAAAATAAATCATAGTGCTTGGTATTATAATCAGGTCGTTTGGTAGTCGATCAATCAATAACGCCAACGCAAAATATAGCGAATGGAGCGCTGAGATTGGTCGCTAGAAGCCGCAATGGCAGAATTATTTATTGGCGCTGATTCACTCGGTATTTCGTGTCCGATTAGGTTCTAATTAGCCGCAGTCGATAGAAAAACATCCGGTAGTTAATCGGGACGTTTGGTAGTCGATCATCTAAATATGACATCACAAAATACGTGCGTATCAGGAGTAGAGAGCTGTGATTGATCGCCAGAAGGCGCAGGGGCAGAACGATGTGACATTTTCATGGTTAGATTTGTTAGGCCCGGTTCTACAACTCGCGGTTAGCCAAGTTAACCGGAGTTTAGTCAGTCGAACGTGGTTTTGATTGGTCCAGTCGCCCTTAAACTTCGGTTAACTCGGTTAAACGAGAGTTGTGGAACCGGGCCATCATAAACTCCGGCGAACCGAAAGAAATTACGCGTATACGAAAGGGAAGGCTGCAATTGGTCGCGGTAATATACGACGGTGTTGCGTAAGATGGCGTCGGATGTCGAGTCTTTTTCCGCTGCTCGTCGACCTATGTGATGGATCGAAATTTTCTTTTTGATTTTCCACAAGAACGGGAAACTACCAAACGATTTGAATGGTTTATCAAGCGCTACCAAACGACCACCAAACGATTCGTAAAAAAAAAGGTCGATTAGTCAAAGTGGGGGGGTCAACTTACTAACCAATTTTTGATTATCGATTTTTCGAGAAACAAACGTTGACGAGGTGAAGGAAGGAAGGAAGAAAGGAAGGATGACAAGGAAAGAAGACAAGGAAGGAAGGCAAGGGAAGAAGGGAAGGAAGGAAGGAAGGAGGGAAAGGTAGGGAAGAAGGCCAGGAAGGAAGGAGGGCAAGGAAGGAAGGATGGCACGGAACGAAGGAAGGCAAGGAACGAAGGAAGGAAACCAAGGAAGGAAGGACGGAAGGATAGGAAGGAAAGCAAGGAAGGCTGGAAGGAAGGAAGGAAAGGAAGGAAGGAAGGAAGGGAGGAACGCAAGGAAGTAAGGAAGGAAAGGAAGGAAGGAAGGAAGAAAGGAAAGCAAGGAAGGAAGGAAAGAAAGGAAGGAAAGGAAGGAAGGAAAGGAACGAATGAAAGGAAGGAACGAGAGGAGGGAAGGAAAGGAAGGAAGGAAAGGGAGGAAGGAACGGAAGGAAGGAAAGGAAGGAAGGAAAGGAAGGAAGGAAAAGAAGGAAAGGGAGGAAGGAACGGAAGGGAAGGAAGGAAAGGAAGGGTAGGAAGGAAAGAAAGGAAATGAAGGAAAGGAAGGAAAGGACGGAAGGAAGGAAAGGAAGGAAAGGAAGTAAGGAAAGAAAGGAAGGACAGGAAGGAAGGATAGGAAGGAAGGAAGGAAAGGAAGGAAGGAAATAAGGACGGAAATAAGGACGGAAATAAGGACGGAAAGGAAGGAAGGAAAGGAAGGAAATGAAGTAAAGGAAGGAAACGAAGGAAGGAAGGGCCGGAAGGAAAGGAAGGAAGGAAAGGAAGGAAGGAAAGACAACACTGTAGCGTTGTCTGTTGTGTGGTACTGTACTAATAAAATTTTTTGCCCATACTGGGGTAGTACTTGACCCAAGACTCGGTAATCAATCATCTCTTTCCTCCTTTTGCTCTGACATAACCTGCAAACGATGACACCGCCGACCGGCCCGAAACGCGCGTAACACAGCCGTGACATGTGACAGTCACTGCATTCAACCTCACAGGCTCGAATTACGAGATAGCCGTGCGACGTTGCCGAGGTTCGTGTCTATTTTTGTAGGATTTTTAAACGTTGAAAATGAATTTTCTGATAATACCAACTCCTTCAAATAAACATATATTTACATAATAATTACGATTATTCAGCGTACATTTGAAAATTTTCGTTATATTCATTTATACACCTCATTAATATTTTGCCACAGTAAGTTGGCATTGGTGACGTCACACAATGTGTTAGCATAGGAACTTCGTTTCTCCCCTCACCCTTTAAAAACGATTTAGCAACAACCTTAAGACGAACGTAATAATTTCGAAACATAAGAAAGCATTAAATTGTAGCCTATAGGAATATTTTGAATCAGCGGATACATTTTAAATACAGAAAACATGACTGTTATAAATAAATTCATGTGAGGGGTGGTTTACCCCCTTAAGCTTGCTGCATGCCAAGAACGCAAAAGCATGTGTACTTGCATTTTAACTCCCCTTCAAAACGGTACCGGTTTTATCCACTTTCATGCAACCCTTCTAAGTGTGAGAAAAAAGTAAGGGGAGGGGATGGTTCACCCTTTTATCAAATTTGGTCTCGATACTTCTATAGTGGATTTTTCATCGCTTTACATTAGAAGACGTTTCGTTTTTGTTTCATCCAGTTCGGCGGACTGCTTGTAAGTGAAACTGCATAGTTATCTCGCAACTCGCCTTTATTTGATCTCCAATCTTACAACCGTTTTTTCGCAGATAAATACGTGTCTAATAGTTTTCAATCCTTTATGACATTTATGAGTTTCAACAAAATGGAAGGCGCACACTTAAGTGATGTTCCTTGTAAGACTTGATCGAGCTTTCTTTGTCATCGTGTGTCAATGATAAAACAAATGTTTGAATATTTTCCTGATTTGTCGCGGAAAAATGACATTATTAATGTTAATAACTGATTTTAAAAAATGTTAAGAAAAATGTCGGTCAAGACTAAACTACTATGAGAATGAATAAGTGTAACAAATTTCAAGTCAATGCGTTCATTAGATGTCGAGAAATCACGTTTTGAAAAACAGTTTCAAGAAAAAAAAACCGTAAAAACTTTTACTAGTAGTTATATCGTTGTAATCATGAAAGTTTACCTTCAATCTGCAATTCTGGCACCATAGGTTGGACCTTCCTCTTGAATTCAGCTGCTCCAAACGACGAATGATTCTTTTAAATTTTCACAATAGCCTAACCCCTTAATGCTGTACTATACTTATTCTTGTTAAGCACCGTTTAGCGTCTACATTCAACTACAATTGAAACTAAAAATACGCACTTATTAATGAATTGGCAACGAAATAGAATCATCCATCAATATTTGTCGGTTGCAAACGGCTATTCTGGGCCCGCAAGGTTTTCAATACTGAGGGACCGATGATGAATATATTTTTCTTACTTGTTTCGCAATTAAAGAAAAATTGTGAACACTCCATGAGCAGAAACAAATGTTTTCTGCAAATGACACGAATATTCCGTTTAAGGAGGTACGATCGCTTCTACGGGGTCAAAAAAGAGTCTAAATTTATTTTGCCCACAGCTGCTCTGATTGATGTTTACTTATGTTCATTATTCGTATTATCGATTATAGTGTGCCAAATGTTGTGGTAAACGATGAATTTATTGCACGTGAACAAATAAAAACTGAAAAATTAGATTGTCAACGATTCGGTAGTAAACTTCGTAATAATAATATTAACACATTCACCGTAAAAACGGACTAAAAAGGCAAAAAAATCAGCCCGAAACCTATTAACATAGGCTTGCATTACCTGAGCGGAATTAACACGATAGGCTGAATAGAATTATACATATTATTGATACGTGATAAATTAGAAAACTCCATAAATTGTTGTTTGCATATTTTGTGGCGGCTTCTATTCAAATTAATTTCAAAACAAAGCTGGGTTCGGTTCGCGGAACGCATCAGCTGTTACTCGCGACGTTGCTAACTCTGTGGGTGCTATTTCGTCGGTCTGACGATTTTCAACCGGAAATTGAAACTTTCTTGTAATGTAGTGCTTTAAGGGCGGGGTAAAGTTAATTCGGCGAAAAAAGGCATGTTTTTAAGATTTTTTTTTGGCGTAACGAATAGTGTTCGTTTATTGAAAAATTTACATATAATAAAGTAACATTTGAACAACATTCTCCTAAATTTGCATTGCAAAATATTCAAAATTGAGCGAGGGAAAATTAAACGCCGCAGGAGCCTCGAAAAAAAAGTTGGTTTGCGGTGTGCACTATAACTCGCAACAGAATCATCTGAAACAAAAAAATCAAAATGCATTTGTTAAAGGAGATGTTTCTCGAGGTAATGACGGGAGGATTTTTTTTTTTCGATTTTTCGATTTCTCGTAGCACTTGGGAGCCAAAAACCCGATTTTCGCTAAAAAAAATCGTCTAATTTGTTGTTGAAAAATTAGTAATTATTAAAAAAAAAACAAAAAAGCTCTCGATAATACCTGGTGAATTATGTGAAGAAGTACTGTGCAAAATTTCAAAGCGATTGGTCCAGTAGATTTTGAGTTATCGTGCACACGGACTTCAAATATGACAAGTCTCAGAAAAACGGTTTGAAAAACGCAGAAGAGTTTGGTCGCTTAGCGCTCATTGCACATAAGTTTGAGAACACTTCTCGATTGCATAAAAATCTGATAAAATTCATGCATATTAAAGGTACTTAAAAGATTAATTTTGCATAATAATAATTCCAAAATGTTATTAACAAAATGATGAAAAAAAAAATTAGTCAACAAATTTCCCCGCAACCCAATTTTTTTTCGTGTTTCGTTCATTTTTCTGAATACGTATGAATTTTTTCAGATTTTTCAATTATCTTTGAATTTTTAGAAATTCAAAATAAAACTCGATAATTTTCTTATACTCACTCAAAGTCGTCGATGCCAGGTCCGTAGAGCAAAAGGCTTCCATCAAGATGATCGAGAGCATCTTTTTGCGTTTGTCTACGCAAAACTCTTTCTTCTTCACTGTCGTGCGCCGTGGTAATTATTCGGAAAAAGACCCCCACCCGAGAGGAGGATGGGAGGTGGGGGGGTTTATAGATTTTAACCCCCTGAACGCGATGGTGGAGAGAAATCGCGGCGGTCACCTCCCTATAAAAAGTTATGGGGTTTTGAAAAATAATACACATACCTTCTACGATTCGCATATGTACACGTACACATGTAGGTAAGGACTACGAGTGTTGTGTCCGATGTTTTCGTTTCTAGAACTCGACCTCGGTACGAAAATGTATCAACAAGTGCGGTAAGTATACGTGTACATGATTATAATATGTATACGATTACTGAGGACATGGAATTTTCGCCTGGTTATCGTGGTTAGTCTAATTCGATCCGTGAATAATGAAACTGTACGAATTTTTGCGTCTTGTCGATGACCGGGAGAAATTACTTGATTTTCTTTTCGAGTACAACGTGATTCGGCAACAAATTGTGTGTCGCAATTGTAAGGCAGTCATTAAAGTAAATCGGAACACTTTAAAACTCCAGTGCTCGAATAATTTTTATAAAACTGTAAATAAAAAAAAAAGGACGGAAAATACGATGTAGTTACCGCATATCGGCATTTACGGACACATGGTTTAGCATTTTGAACTTCAACACCCCATAACTTTTTATAGGGGGGTGACCGCCCCTTCTCCTCCACCATCGTGTTTAGGGGGTCAAAATCTATAAATCGACCCACCTCCCACTCCCCTCCCTGGTGGGGGTCACTTTCCGAATAATTACCGGCCAAGAAGTTCTAGCGTTTATTTTACCCTTCGATATCAAGATCCGTATGGCCCTTGAACAAAACGCAAGACCTGTATATACGCCTGTGGAAATACGGTGAGTCGTCGGTTGAAACTTGATCAGCACATTTAAAAGTTTGAAATAATTTATTTTCATCGTAAAATTAGATACACGTCGAGTACTAACAACAGGCGTTTTTTTTTTATGGACATTATTTGTTTTCCGTTTCTTTTCTTTTTAATTCAAGTACATAAAGCTAAAACACTTTTGTACTATATATGCGTTATGCGTGGACCCAATAATTTACTTCTCTACGGTACAAACTATTTGCGCAACTCTATATCTTTCGTCGCTACAGTAATTACAACGTCCGTAGGAAAAGAAGATACTTTATAATATCGTCATTATTATTACAACAGTTATGATTTAATTTACAATATTTTCACATTTTTATTGCCCTGCCCAGTTTCGCATAACGCCTCAAAAATATACATGCATATTTACATACACACACACACATACATATACATATATATGTGTGTGTATGTGCGTACGTAATGATGTATGTATATGAGTGTGTGGTTGTATACATATAATCCTAACTATCGTTAGTCGATTGAATTAGATTTTATTTACAAAAAAAAGCCCACTCGTGGGAACTTTGCGACGAAAGTCTCTCGATAACTTGACGGAGCATAAGATTATCAAGAATTATTATTGCGAGATTCGGTATTCATAGCCTCGGATACGTTTGTCACAGGAGTTGGCGACTTTCGTTAGCCTTGAGAAAAAAAAAAAACAAATTCGCTCCTCGTGCATTTTCAATTACACTGCGTAATTTTCGAACAACGCGAGTCACGTTGTTGCAATGAACGCGTAACATAGCAAAAATATAGGAAGAGCGACTTTTTCGAAGTTGCGACAAGTGCCTGTTTCCGTTTACGGGCAGATGGTAGGCGGATGAACCACGAGTAAGGGATCGTCGATTTCGTACGCGATTGTCGAACCGACACTCTTGAATAAATAATTTCGCGTCAATCCCATCGTCGACAACAGCATGTGATCCAGTCTACAAGAAAATTCGTTGGGCAAGTGTATCGACGTAGCTAATCGAATTAGCCGTACGTTGGGATTCTCTTCAACACTGTGGCACGTCTAACGTATCACGAGCACCGAACCGATCGCGGTGCGAACAATAGTTTCTCTCAAGGTTTCGCGACCCCCGTCGTAACATTTGCTTGGAGATCGAGCGGTGAAAAGAACACGCGGAAGAAAAACAGAAAAAATATCTTTTCGAACGGAGACCGATCTAGGACTAGATGTTTTGCCCAATTAGGCAATAAACGAGAATGCGTAGGGACTCGAACGAATTAATAGAGAGAGAGACAGAGAGCGAAAGGGGGGGGTGAGAGAGAGAGAGAGAGAGAGAGAGAGAGAGAGAGAGAGAGAGAGAGAGAGAGAGAGAGTGTAATAAATGGCAAGACATGCTCGTGATCCGAATTTATAATTAGAATCGTTCTTCATTCGTGATACTCAGGAGCGACGTCAACGTTAATTGCGATCTGCCACGTGCTCTGTGGATAGACTTTTTGCGTTAAGGCGGGATTCTACTTTGAAACTTTGAAAAGGCTAAATTGGATGAAAACACCCACCTGGAACACGTCGAAGGCATATTATATGGCCCAGGCATCGCTGATTGAGGGTAAGATAATTTTTTCTACGATTTATCACTCACCAAAACTTTAAACGCGTTTTTCTCGAAACGACATTTTCAAGTACCGTGGTCGTGATAACTCAAAAAGTACTGAACCGATCCTTATGAAATTTGGAACACATATTCTATATGTGTGTACCAACCGACCTAACTACAATCAACTTAAAATTTTGATTAGAACTATTTTTTTTATTGCAAAAAAAGACCCAAAAAAAACGCATTTTTTTTCGTATTTTAGCCGCCATTTTGTTAATTTTGCACGTATATAAAATATTCTAGTTAGGTCGGTTCCTGAAGACATACTGAACATGAAACTATTTGATTTTTTTGTTTCAGACCATCCGTCGGGAAGATTTCACGACCACGGCAACGGTACCTGCTTTTCGAGGCGTTGGCTTTAAACATATTTTACGTGTACAAAAAATGAATAAAATACATTAAAATTTTTTTTTTCATGTACTTAAAGAGTGTATTTATTGAACAGTTTAAACCCCATATCGATATCTTTAATAGTATTCTCAGAAAAAATTCACGAAAATAGCGTTTTTTTCATGGTTTCAAAGTAGAATCCCGCCTTAAGGCAATGTGTCACCATCGACCATACCGCGACGAGTGCGAGAGCAACAGCCGATGTTTCTCTTACAATTTTTCTCCCACACACAACGAAGATTGGCAAAAAAAAATAAGAACGATCTTGCGCTCGTTCGACGCTGAACGAAGAACCGTGCTTTTATTTCGCCCGAAACGTCAATCGGCGCGGTGAAAAACTGACAATGGGACTTTTACCGATCGAACGTGTTTCGGATTGCCTTAACCGGATTCTCTAACGAATCCGAAATATCGACTTTCCATTTTAATTTCCATGACGTGTCAATGAATATGACTGTCGCGAGTTACTTCAACTATTTACTTTTCACGGTATGACAAAAAATCCGAGGATAGTGCAACTGTTACATCGTTGCGTCGCACGTTCGGTCGATAAAAATCCCGCAAGAAAGTATTCTCCTAGACGTCTCGAGCTAATGACGATACTACGTTCATCTTTTCGCAGAGGAGAATAGTTCTTATTTTTCCCGAAATAATTGTCGTTCGGGCTAAAACTTGAAGTTTGAATAGGTATCTCTCTCGCGCGCATGCGCATTCGGTCGGTGCGAGGCTCGGTCTTAACGTGATGCGACATCTATCCCCAACTATGGGATCAAACTATTTCCTGAGGTAAACGGATTTGTTCGCCGAAGATTTTGATAGACTTCAGTTTCGAAAGGCGCAGGATATCAAACCCAAACGAACTCTCTAAAACTTCGGTACCCTTAGAAAAGGATGATTGCCGGTTTTGTTACCGACCGAGCAAGTGTCAGCTTGCTCGAAGGTACCCTGCGACCTCTATTATCGGCACAACGGCAGGCTCTGCATCGCACTTGCGAAAATGAAGAATGCGCTTCGTCCACTCAAGCGGGCTCTGCGCAGCTGGGGTAGCTGACAGCCGTGCCCCCTCAAAGCCCTCTCTTACTGTCTAGCGTGCTTCGAGCCTCACGCTAGGGTCTGGCCCATGGAGACTATACTGAAGGAGTGTCAGCTCCCGTGGAGGGGGTACGAAAAAGTGTCGACGAAATTTGAGACATTTGGGTAATTCGTGACTCGGCCACCTGCAGCGCTGATTGCAGCTGTTCCGTCTGACATTAGCTGCGTGTGAGAGAGAGATAAAGTCATATATGTAATACTCCTATATTGCCAGCGGACTATGCTTCCCTATAAGTGGTGAGGACGGCGACGAAGTGAGACAGAGCGAGTTACTTTTGGTCGTGTTGCGCACGCGCGACTCATTGGCGCGCCTGCGCAGACTCCTATACAACTGTTGCGCACTCCCGCTTTTATTCGCGCTTGCGCACTGCAAGCAAAAGTGACGAGCCACGAGCGAGAGAGCGATATAGAACATTACGGTCTGCACCGTAATGTTCTCGTCACGTTTCGGTGAGCGCTGGCAATATAGGAGTATTACATATATGGATAAAATGAGAATCGATCGGTGGTGTGATGCACATGTAGTGTGGTGGCGATGGTGTAAAGAAAACCGTTCGCCATATTGAAATACCGAATTGTTGTTGTCGAGTGCGCCGAAATTTTTTACTTGACTCAATGACTTATTGATATTTTTCATAGAGATGCAAAGTATTCGAAAATTAAATATAATCTATTTCATTTGAGCATCTACGATTGATAAAATTTAATTGCGTATATTATTAAAAAACATAGATTAGCATCAATAACGTTGTCACCTCGATCGTAATGTTGATTTAAAAAAAGAAAAACATTCGCCAAGGTGGGTTTGAACTCCGGTTGGTAGCCACAGCTGTTGCTGCGAGGCTACTGTGACTATAATGATATGACGCAAGAATAGTTATATTTGACTCGCGGCTCCGTGCTTATGTTTGACATCGGATCTTCGGGGATATTCATATTATCGTTTCTGTTTGCATGCTCTCTGTGTATCGTTTGCTACAGCAATAACAATTAAATGTTGTCATCTCGCTATCGATGTTTATCTTTTGGGAAAAGAGAAAGAAAATATTGTCAGACCACGTGCATCTGTATTTGCATTTTGCACACTTGTGTATGTAGTATGTATGTGCCTTCAATGCAGCGAAGTTGCCCGCAGTAATACCCCCACCACTCCCGAAAGAGCGAGCATCAGCGCTGCTAACGGCTGTTGCGGAAGTACCCAAATGTCGTCGTTTTTCTTGCCACTGCTGAGGCCCTAGCTGACACTCCTTTAGTACGGTCTGGATGGTCTGGCCAGGCCCCAGACACAGCAGTTTTTAGTGGACCGCGAAATGTCGCTCGGCGCTAGAGGCGCTGGGAGTCCCGTGCTCGGCGACGCCCCTGACACTGCAGACCTTTCCAGTGGTAAGAAACTATGCGAACGATGTGCTCTACGGCCGATATACATATGGCCGTATTCATAGTCTCTCCTTATCTCAAGGATAAAGGACGCCTTGATGAAGGCTTCCTTGAATCTCAAAGGCGTCCTTGTTTCATAGTCGCAACTCGACTCTCCCTTCCAGAAGGAAGACATATTTAGGGATACGTGATTGCTCATGGTGGTAAAACCGCTGATAGAAGCGCCACTCGGCTATATTTGAAACTAACTCAAACCGCTTGGCTCTCGATTGTATAGCCTCGAGTGTATAACCTCAAAGTTCAAAATTAGAAATTGAGTCGCGACGAGTACAATTATGGATGTAGGAAAGAATGTTCATTATACAGAGCGCGAAAGGCTGTTATTAGCTCAGCTTTTTTTTAAACTCCGTTCACTGCGATACGTTTCGAAACTTTTTACGTGCTCCACTTTTAACTGTTTTTGAGGTTAACCTGTAGACTGGTCTGCGATACAGGTAAAAACTGCATAGACGCCAAGCGCAAGCGCATGCGTTAGTCATATGAAACGAAACAGCCAATCACAGCGCCGAACGTTTCCTCAAGGAAGCTCGAGACCTGCCTCGAAATAAGGAGGCCAATAAGGCTCCTTGTTCTGTCAAGGAAGGTCTATGAAACGCGAAATGAGGAACAAGGAAGCCTTGTTCAAGGAAGGACTACGAATAGGGCCCATAGTCAACCGGGCACTCGACTACCAGCGCCCCAAAATATAGTTATACTCGAGCGACCACGTTGGGGACACAGTGACCACTTTCTCACCATGGGACAGGTCTGCAGTGGCCTGGGCCTGGCGCTTTGCCCACCATATGTCAATGTACCGACCGATATTCGGCACATGGTGGTGGGCCGTAGCATCCGTGGCGGTTTCAACAACGGAGGTCGCAGCGTAGTGTAAAACGGATACAGGTACGAGGAAGATAGCGGCAGCGGCGCTGACGGCGGATCGAGACAGACAGGCAGAGAATGCGTTTCGCATCAGCTTTGCGTCGGTAAGCTTGTCGGAAACGCCGATCCTCGCCACCAATTGCGCTTCGTGAGTATCGCGATCGCAATCCATTACGTGAGAATCCCGCATGATCGTCAGTGGCGATCGGTGCGTGCCGGTATTCAGTGATGGCATCGTAGACTGCCCTATTCGTAAGTTATAATTGTGAGTTTCGACGGTCAGAAGTCCGACGCGTCGAATCGTGTTCACGAGCGAGTTTATCGGCGGCTGTCTGGCGGCCATGTTGAAAACTCGTCCCCCTTTCCCCAACGGGCGGCCATTTTGTCGTCGCACGTCAAATACGACCACGTGTCATATTTTCGCCCGATCGACGTTCTTCGGCGCGCTCGCTCGGTTTCTTATTCGTTCATTTTCATTTCTTCTTCTTCAGACGAGCGTGGAGAGTTCGTGAGGGCTGTTGGTCGTTGCTGCACTGCTGAGGTCGAGGGTAGCCGGAGGCAATCCGGGGCTCACGCTACCACTCGCGTCTCGTTGGAGATGCGATTGGGATCTGTTGTGCTTGTTGCCGGTGGGACTGGGCGGCGAACGATCACCCGGCGTCGTCGGGGGTGTCGCGAGTATTCGATGACTCGTCGCGTGGCCACCCCCGCCCGACGCCGTGTGACTGTGGGTACCGGCCAAACCGGTGGGCGACGGGAGCAACAGCGGTGGTGACATTTGAACGTGTCGATGATGCTGATGGTTGTGGCTATGGTGTTGCTGCTGCAGGTGCTGCTGTTGTAGCTGCTGTTGATGCTGTTGTTGGTAAGCTGCAGAGGCACTGCGCGGATGTTGTTGCAGCGTCGTCGTCGAGTGCGACGCCGTTGAATTGCCGATCTTTGGCCCGCCTCGGTGCAGCGTCGCCACGGTACTCCTTCCGGTCTGGTGTTGCTGCTGCAGCTGTTGCTGGCGCTGCAGCTGAGCAGCGGCCTCGCACTGGGCCCTCGCGAGTGCTTTCACCGCGTTCGTCTTCTCCTGCGGACAAACCGAACGATCGATTTTTTAAATATACGCGCACAAGTGGACCTAATCAAAATGTCAAAAGCGCAAGAGACTTGTGTTTGTTCTGTTTTGCTTTCGAGACTTTACGAATCGATCGGCTCACATGTATGTCAATGGGGGAATGTGAAGGAAAACGGGAATGAAGAATCCTTTAAGGGGGGAAATCACAGTGAAATTTTCAATTTTTCGAAAAACAATGTTTTCGCTTAAGGGAGCTTTCCAGTGTGAAATTTTCAAAAAATCGATTTTTTTTTTTTTTTGCTTTATCGAATAGTATACACTCTTCCGAATATTCCCTGAAATTTTCATGCCGAAATTCAGATTATTTCGGTTACTGTACAGCATTTCTTGGAAGAAGGCAACGGAGCGCTACAGCTACAGCGAAACTTTGAACGCGTTTTTCTCGAAACAGCATTTTTCAAAACGGTGTCCAACTTGGAGGGCAGAGTTTTAAAGCTATCGAGTTGAATTTTTTACACAATATTCTTAACGTCATTGTTTATCGTGCTATGGAAGCTTTTTTTTTGACATCTTCCTATTTTTTTGTAAAAAAAACTGTCAAAAAAATGCTAAAATCGATACTTTTTGTTCAAACCGGCGCCATTTTTGCAAAAAAAAAAAAAAAAAGCCTCCATAGCACGAAAGCCAATTATATACCGATCAATAATCTTTTTGTGTTTTTTGTTTCAGATCAAAATTGTGACCCCCAACTTGGACACCACATCCAAGTGCATTTTCTGCAACAATTGTTTCATCATTTTATAGATATTAATTAATAAATAAATCGATCTTTAAAAAATTGTTTTGTATTCTTCAATACCCAATTAATATACAAAAAAAAACCAGACCGATTAGATTATTTTTTCTTTAAAAAAAAAAATCGCGACAAACAGCGATTTTTCGGGCTGTCACACTGGAAAGCTCCCTTAAAAGGTGCTTTGGGGTCTTAAAAATAATATACCAAATGGTGGAATACGGCAAAAGTGTCCGAGTGCCCAAATTTTCCATTCTGCGGTAACGCCTCTCAGGTATGCTCCGAGCGCCTTTTGTGATCCCAGCGCGCTGTAATTTATGACTATGGGTGCAGGTATAACGGCAGTCCATTGAGAACAAAGTGCCCTCCGAATAGTCTAGAATTTTAAGAATGCCTATAGGGGTCACTGTATGGTCACTATTTTCATATGGTCTCTCAGTACTTAAAACTTTAAACGCGTTTTTCTCGAAACCACTTTTTTTGAGCTCGCCGAAGACATAACTCGAGCAAATCTTTACCGATCGACTTGAAATTTTGACAGTAGCTTCGAAACATCTTTCTCCACGGAGCTACGTAGGATTTTTTTATTTTATATGGCTTAGTTTTTTTTTATCGACGATTTTATGGCGTTTTTTGTTGTTAAAAATTTAACTTTATTTTCAAACATGCACCATTTTGCGAAAAAACAATATATCGAAAAAATCCTACGTAGCTCGCTAGCCGTTGTTATATGGAAACTAAAAAATTTTGGTTTTTTCTTCCAGGTCAAAAATTAAGGAGTCTACGTCTTCGGCCATCGACACGCTTTCAAAAATAGGCGCCTTGGGGCATATGCTGCGCAGCCGCCATATTTATATATTTTTTATTGAAAAAATTACATTTTGTACGTTTTTAGTATTGCTATAAAACCTACTTTACAGACTTTCGATTGATACTTTTATTCAGCCAAAATTAATTCCCGAAAATATGCCTATTTTTTTGTGTGCTACTGTGATTTCCCCCTTTAATTCGTTCTTTTCAAAATAAACTTTAGAATTCATCAATCGGCATATGTCAAATTCTCACTGACGCACTAATTTATAAATAATCAACGGCCGGATTAAGCCCCTCGTCCTAGAAACTGGACGTTTTGGGAATGGTTTTCCCTTAAGGAGTAAGCACGTATTAAGAAGGAATTTTACGAAAAGTGACCCATAAGGGGGTGGCCATTGGCAGTTCAGGCCTCACCAGAAATGATTGAATCTAAGCGTAGAGTGTGGTAGAAAAACTCTTTGCCAGCATCTATTGGACACATGGAAGACGAAGAGGCGAGGAGAAGGGCGGTCGATGTTATGAAGATGGTGAAGTTCCGCGGCGAAGCCCACGAAGTACGGGTAATTGGCTGTTATGTGCATACAAATAGAGTAAATCGAGAACGAAGAACCGGTGGTATTTGTTTTTAGGTTTTCGTAGCCACCGAGACCCCCGATACGGGCACCTAATGGGTCCGCCTGTCGCGGCATAACGAATTTCATTAATTTCTTCTTAAACACACCTATCGAATCAAAAATGAGACGGACGAATCGTTTCTTCAAATGTTTTTGCAAACAACCTCCACAAATTGTGTGCGTGTATGTATATACATATATAATCGGAGGAAATTGAAATTTCGCACTGAAAACTATTTTTTTTTTGGGTTTTCAACAGAACTTGAAAGATCGGCAACTGGCTGTAAAAAATATACAAGTGTATGTTTTT
This sequence comes from Ophion costatus, assembly GCA_951751655.1. Taxonomy (NCBI): domain Eukaryota; kingdom Metazoa; phylum Arthropoda; class Insecta; order Hymenoptera; family Ichneumonidae; genus Ophion; species Ophion costatus. The sequence goes on from OX632363.1 coordinate 3,907,832, forward strand.
TTTTTTTTTTAATGAACAAAACAATACTTGACAACACATAAATTCAGCGTGTTTCATCGAGCCTCGCTGCACCATTTTTTCGAATCCCATTATGCGCGGATCGCGTACAACCGCATGCGTCCGAAAGACCCATAAAGTATGTGCGAAGCGTGTATACGTTCATATTATATACGAGCAGACGCGGTGCACGTCACAAGCAAGAGGAAACCCGAGGACGGGAAGCTCTTGGATCGCTACAAATGCTAATTCTAGACTACAACGCGCATTTCTTCCGCGTTTAAAACAGCATAAAGGGAGTAGAATGAAGCCAGAAAGAAAACTAGAAAAAAAACCCATTGAATTCGTTACCGTGTCTGTTATTTCATACTGTAACTAGCAAGTGTCCTATTAGTTAAGAGCAAAATTACAAGCTCACGGAAAATGGAGATCGTCAAATGGAAATGGGAATCATAAGCGACTTGGCATTTTTAAGGATGTTGAGTCCCAAATCGCAAATGATGATAAAATTCTGAAAATTTGGTATGTTTTTGTATGAAGTATTTCAGAGGTCGTGTAAAAATTTCACGACAATTAAGAAGCTCGTTATTGAACAATTAACATTCACAAATTAAATGTTGTTTTATGGAAACTGATGTAACTTTGCAATAAGTTTTTTTTTTTGACCTCTCAATTTTATAATATCTACAATATACTGAAAGCAACGGAAACAAAACGAAGTTTATTGATAAATTTTTTTTATTTCTTTCAAAAATTGTTCTTAACAAAATGTTAATTTTTTAATAACGAGCTTCCTAATCGTCGTGAAATTTTAACACGACCTCTTAAATACTTCATACAAAAACATACCAAATTTTCCGAATTTTCTTATCATTTTTTATTTCAACCCTTAAGGAGGTTGAAGTAATGATGATAGAATTCTGAAAATTTTGTATGTTTTCACATGAAGTATTCAGGAGGTCGTGTAAAAATTTCATGACGATTAAGAAGCTATTTATTGAACAATTAACATTAACATGTTTCATAGGGACTCAACATCCTTAAGAGAAGATGATAATAGATAAAGCGACGAAAATAATTACAAGAATAATAATTATTTCACACGGACAGAAGTTCCGAGATCTTGCGTGTCAACCGGCGTTGGCCCAGGCTGGTGCTTAGATGGGTGACCACTTAGCCGGGCACTAGGTTGCTCGCCGCCTATTCAACGGAGTTGCGATTTTGCTACGCTTCCGATGACAATATAATTGAAGTACAATAACATATAGCCATGTGTATCGGCATGGGAATTCTCGTGCCCCCGTGCAATTGCGATACTGTAGAATATTAAAAAAAATAGGTCTCTAAAGGACCGGTATTAGCGGAGTGATAAAAGTCCAGGCCTGGATTTGCCAAAGGCCAGAAGGGACACACGAAGGAACGTTAAAAACCGCACGAAAAACCAAGATTATACAGTACCGGGCAAAATCAAGTCCGCAAATGACAATGTAAACTAAATATCGAGATGCATACATTATTTCGTTCCAAACTCTACACATATATCGGCCTAATAAGAAATTCATAAGGCTTTCTCCATAAATCTTCATAATCCTTGAAGCCCCCTCGTATACTTTTTATGATGTATTAAAAGAGTAATATAGGTAGGAAAAATAAATCTGTCGGTCCGAAGTCGCTCGGCATATAGTGTTCAGGTGTCAATATGACGGCTAAATAAAAATTGAATATCCCATATGTACGCACATTATTATCGTCGTATAGCTACGGCTATTTCGACAAGCTCTAATAAGTCCGATGAGTGGCGTACAAATTGAAACCGCCGGACGATAGGTCGTTCATTTTACAATATCGATTAATAAGAGGAAGGTAACTCGAGGAACGAGCAAGATTAACGAGGGGGAGGCAGAGAGGGCAGCAGAAATAAAGCGAACGACGTTAAAATTCGATGAAAGGAAAGGCACCGTGAGAGGCCATTGGACCGAACTTTTTAAGGCCGAGGACGCTCCCTCGATAACACGTGTGTTTCTCGAAACGGAGAACCAGTTCCAGGTCAATGAGCGAGATTGTAAACGGTGGCAGGACTTTGTAAATGGTATCAACGGCTTTTCGTTATGCTAATCGCTTTAAGGGACGATGCTTTCGGTCTCGACACCTCCGTGTGTTTCGTTCCATGGCTACACGCGTATGTGTGTTGAATCGTTTGCGACCGTGCAGTTATCGAATGAATGGGATCCAATTGTTGCCACGTTTGAAGCACGCGGACACAATTTTCGTTATTTTACGACAACGTCACGTCGTTGGGATTGTAAGAATATCAAGTATCACGAATATTTCTGCTCTGTGCAAAATTGCGATAAACAATGGAACGGCATTGACGTGGGATGAAAGAAATTACCCTATTGATAAAACGCAATTACGTGATAATGTTCTTCCTGTACCAGAATCGTTCGCCCGTATTGCGTTATCAATTTTTCGCCAGAAATGCATTCGCGCGTGGCGAGAAGATTAGGCGAAGCAAAACAGAGAAGACTATGGAGATCTGCGATGCGAAGTACGAATCTGCGAGAAAAAAGTGTCCTGGACATGCGAGAAAAAACGCTGCAATACCAAATAATTTAGCGACAAAAACAAGCTGAAATGATGAATAACTTTGCGATAAAAAAGCTGATATAACCCGAGTCGAAATTTAGACCCTCCTTTGAATGCTCGAGAACCTATTCCCTTTGTAACGCACAGACCGCCGCCCTCCTTTGACTCCCCTTGAACCTATATGGAGAAATTTGCACCGTTGGCGACCCTCCTTTAGCCCTATTGAACCTTCTATTCAACCTCCTGAGCCTCCTTTAGGCCTATGGGCGGAGGGCAGCATATTGAAGTAGGCTTAAAGGAGGGTTAGTAGGGTCAGAAGAGGTTTAAAGGAGGGCTAGGAGGCTCTGCGAGCCACCGGTGAAAGGAGTCAAAGGAGAGTTAGTAGGGCGAAAGGAGGTTTAAAAGAGGGTCTGTAGGTTTGCGTAAGCATTAAATCAGGTTCACTAGGGTTTAAAGGAGGTTCAGATGAACCTACTAAACCTCCTTTGAGTGAAAAAGTCCAATTTCTGCCACTTTTGGAGGTTCAGTAGGTTCTGATATACATGTTTTTGAGATTTCCATTTGAACCTCTTGAACCTCCATTGAATGACAAATTGGGATCGAAAGGAGGTTTAAAGGAGGGTCTAAATTTCGACTCGGGAATAAAGAGTTTTGGAAAGAGAATAGTTGATTGTTGCTAGACTAATTTAAATGAGATTGAAATTACAGAGAAAAACAATTGCTGGATTACTCGCAGATCGTTGCATGTCCAGGTAACTCGGTGACACGTGTTTTTCTCGATCAATCTCTCATTACTTCGTTCAGTAACCATTAATTATTTTATTCCTAGAACTCTTGAGCTTCTGCTTTTTTAATTGAAAATGATTCATTTTTTCAACTTAGTTCTTGTCACGTTTTCGGTATTGCAGCTTTTTTCTAGCGTACCCAGCTTCGCTCACAAGGAACATCACTCGAACCTTCGATTGAAAACTATTCGACGCATATTTTTTTATCGGCGGAAAAACGGTTTCAAGGTCGGCAACCACCCCTCCAAGAAAGGAGTATTACCCCTTCATTGAATGTTTTTCCACTACTTCTATAGTGGATGTTTCATCGCTTTACATCAGAAGAATTGTAGTTTTCGTTTCATTTAGATCTGTAGGCTACTAAAGTGATTTTTCTCGTGATCATCAATTCTCCTCCGAGTAAAATTCGCAAGCATAAATAATAAAAACGTATGCGTGATCGGCGAAAAAATCGAAAGAAAAACGCGGCTTTCCGACCCGCGGAAAAAGCCGGGAATAATTCTCGTATTAATAATAAATATCGATAATAATAATAATAATCGATATATCGATATAATAATAATAATAAATATTATTATATATAATAAATATTTATTTATTTAAATAAATATAAAAATATTTATTATATAAATTATATAAAATTTATTATATAAATAATAATTATATAAATAAATAATAAATAAATATTTATTATATATTTATTATATAAATAAATATATAATAAATATATCGATAATAATAAAAATAATCGATAATAAAAATAATAATAAATATCGATACTATCGCCTTTTTAGTAAAAATTGTCCGAAGTTATAAATTGGACAACATCGACGCTGTTGGACAGCGCGCATAACTGGTTTTTCAGTATGCAGAAATGGAAATAGCAAGTATGAAAAAAGGATGTATGTGAGGAACTGATTATCGCGATCAATCGCTAATAATAGCTAGACTCATCCCGTTTCAGCGACAAAGTCGCGATGATATGATAAAAGCAGACGAACGTGAAATTTGCAAACCGTCTGCGCTTCTCCGAAGTCCTACGAGAGCGCGCAGAAAAGGAAGGCGAGAAAAAAGGAAGGAGAAGAGGAAAGTGAAAAAGAAGAAGAATTCGTCGACGTTGCATTGTATATGGGGGAAGAGGTGTCGAGCAGCATGTGCAACGAATGCTCCGAGAGTCACTGATGACGATTATATTAACATATCTGCATACAGCTCGTTCGTAAGTGTGGCCGTACATGGGACGTTCAAACCCAAACGGATTATTATACTGCATTGTATTCTATTGAAATGAACTGATCCTATGCATATATCAGGAGAGCGGAAAAAATCCCGTCACTACATTCACTAGCGTTGAATAAAAATTGAAAATCCCCGTGAACATACCCTCCATAGTATAATTCAATATTACGGTATTCAAGTTTGGATCGTTGGAACGCAACGAAAAAATTTTGTTTCCTTGTGGACCTGTTTTTTTTTGCACATTCAGCCTACAAAAATCACTGTAATATTTTTAAAGATCCTTACTACGGATTCATAAAATAAACCTGCAAAAGAGAGTTTAAAAAGTAGTAAAAATGAAGAAATAGAAAAATAAGGAAGATTTTTCTTTGCGTTCGAACGTTGCAAACTTCAACACCATTGAATATTTAATTAGGTCAACTACTTTTTTACAACAAGTCGCCGATTTTACCCGGTTAGAAAGAAGCTGACGAAATATTTTTGTACATTGGTTGGTTGCTGGTGAAAAACTACTGTGTGAACGAAAATCATTGGCGTCAAATGACCGTAGCACGAGCGCAAAACAACCGTAACACTCAATTCATAAAATACTCGCATGGAACACCGCTGACTCATGTACGGTTTTATCTAAAAGTAAAAAAACACAAACCTCTTAATGTTTTTTCTACTTTTCCCAGCTTCACCGAAATACTTCGAAATAAAATGCTTTGGACTTGTCTAATATAAAAAAACGAAGTGTCAAGCTTGAAGTACGAAATAAAATAATGCTCGAGAGATTTTTCCAGCTCGGAAAAAATATTCGGACTTGTATGACAAATACGACAATAAGGCTAGAGATATTTTTCGATTTTTTGCCTCATTCATAGAGAAAGTTTTGTTTTCGTGGACTTTTTGTTATATTTTAATCAAGACGTGTTCACGATATTACAAGAGGTAAAAAATTTGCGTTGTCAAGATAATGTCGAGTAGCGAGTCGATATGCGTGTGGATTTTTTGTACGTGAACTAGCTTCAACGAGCTTTAATATGTCAGGATGGATTTTTTACACAAGAGAGCAGCACCGTCCACATCTCGTATATGTTAAGGATGTTGAGTCCCAAATCGCAAATGATGATAAAATTCTGAAAATTTGGTATGTTTTTGTATGAAGTATTTCAGAGGTCGTGTAAAAATTTCACGACAATTAGGAAGCTCGTTATTGAACAATTAACATTCACAAATTAAATGTTGTTTTATGGAAACTGATGTAACTTTGCAATAAGTTTTTTTTTGACCTCTCAATTTTATAATATCTACAATATACTGAAAGCAACGGAAACAAATCGAAGTTTATTGATAAATTTGTTTTATTTCTTTTAAAAATTGTTCTTAACAAAATGTTAATTTTTTAATAACGAGCTTCCTAATCGTCGTGAAATTTTAACACGACCTCTTAAATACTTCGTACAAAAACATACCAAATTTTCCGAATTTTCTTATCATTTTTTATTTCAACCCTTAAGGAGGTTGAAGTAATGATGATAGAATTCTGAAAATTTGGTATGTTTTTACATGAAGTATTCAGGAGGTCGTGTAAAAATTTCATGACGATTAAGAAGCTATTTATTGAACAATTAACGTTAACATGTTTCATAGGGACTCAACATCCTTAAGTTTAACGAGAATCGATGGTGCGAACGTTGCCAAAAAAATGAATTTTCTCCTTGAAATTTAGAAAACGCTTGCAAACTTTAGATGTTGCGACGAAATTTATTATCCGATCAGTAACCCTAAAGGACGATTGGTATCGCATGTTGCAAAAATCGCTACAAAGATTACTATTTCGAAAAATGTGGTAATTTTTAAGTAGAACTTTTCACATACAGTGTCATTCGGCGTTTAAGGATGTTGAATTTGACTACAATCACTTAAGGATGTTGAGTCCCTATGAAACATGTTAATGTTAATTGTTCAATAAATAGCTTCTCAATCGTCATGAAATTTTTACACGACCTCCTGAATACTTCATGTAAAAACATACCAAATTTTCAGAATTCTATCATCATTACTTCAACCTCCTTAGGGGTTGAAATAAAAAAATGATAAGAAAATTCTCAAAATTTGGTATGTTTTCGTATAAAGTATTTAAGAGGTCGTGTTAAAATTTCACGACGATTAGGAAGCTCGTTATTAAAAAATTAACATTTCGTTAAGAACAATTTTTAAAAGAAATTTAAAAAAATTTATCAATAAACTTCGTTTTTTTTCGTTGCTTTCAGTATATTGTAGATATTACAAAATTGAGATATCAAAAAAAAAACTTATTGCAAAGTTACAACAATTTCCATAAGACAACATTTAATTTGTGAATGTTAATTGTTCAATAACGAGCTTCTTAATCGTCGTGAATTTTTTACACGACCTTTGAAATACTTCATACAAAAACGTACCAAATTTTCAGAATTTTATTATCATTTGCGATTTGGGACTCAACATCCTTAGAGATTCGAATTTCGAAAAAAAAATAAACAATATTTAATAAATTCCGTAAACGCCGAAACTCGCCCAGTGCTGGGCAAAATTGTAATAAAAAATTAACAATTACAAACTACTAAAGGTAATTTGTAATTAAATCGTATTCCATTAAAATTACTTTTAGTAATAATAACTGAATCGGAGTTCATTAAAATTACTTTCGATAATTGTAATTGAATTAGAGTCCATTGAAATTATTTCCAGTAATCGTAATTGAATTGAAGTTAATTAAAATACACATTGAGTCATTTTAATTAAATCGCAGTTCAGTACAATTACTTTCAGTCATTGTAATTGAATCAGAAATCATTACAATTATTTTCAGTGATTATAATTAAATCAGAAATCATCAAAATTACTTTCGGTAATAGTAAACCACGCAATGTGGTTTCATTAGATTTTTTTTGCTTGAGAGAATTCTATGCATCGAAATGAATATCTCGTTTTTTTTTCACGTAAAAACGAAGCTTTTTTATACAATATTTTGCAAAAATATTGTATAAAAAATAATTTTAGCGAAATTTCCGTTGCGCCATTCGAAAGAGCGGCCTTAAAAATAGTCGACAAGGTACTTTAGGAATTTTTTCCCCGACATTTTCATGGTAAATAATCACGTCGGAAAGAAGACTTGTAAAAAGTGTCTTTGTGACGTTAAAGGGTTAATCGTTAGAAAATCGTATTTGATATAAAAAAGTAACAATTTTCGCAAGTAATTATAATGAATAATACAAAAAAGACTATTTTTTCCAGTAATTGTAATTGATAACGGAAAAATTACAATTCTTCCAAGTAGATGTAATTGATAACGGAAAAATTACAATTCTTCCAAGTAATTGTAATTAGCAGCAAAAAATTACAATTATTTCGAGTAATTGTAGTTGATAATCACAAAATTACAATTGTTTATAGTAACTGTAATTGATAAATAAAAATTTATAATTGTTTCCCGTAATTGTAATTAGTGACTAAATATTGCAGTTATTTACAGTAATTGTAATTTACGGGTAATGAAATTACAAAAGTAATGTCTGCTGCCCAATTCTGAACACGCCCAACTTTTCAGAAACGTGTCGATTTATTTCTCCAAATTTGAATATTATGGAGAGATCGTTCAAAAAGAAAATTGAGCAGAATACAAACATGCGCTTTGCCTTTCTGTACACTTTATTCGCGCAATAAATATTCTCTGTGAGTATCGCACACAATAGAGAAACCTTTGAGTGGAATAAAATAACGACAAGGCAGATGGTTCCTTGTTGCAAAAATCGTGCACTTTTTGATTTTTGAGCTACCAATAGGTTGGAAATGTTATTGCGTCTTGTTCCGTTACATAACAGGGTTCCTCTCCCTTGGAAAATGCTTTTTTAGTCTTTAATATTGGAGAAATATATGTCTTATGTAGAAAATACTATGGAAATATTCTTCGAGTAGAAATTGGTCGGAATCACGTGGAACCCCCCATACATAAATATGTAGGTCTAGGGATGTATATGTATGCGTGTGTGTACGTGTGTGTGTAAGCGGCATGCATACGCGATAAACAGTAGACTTACTCTCTGCCATACGAAGACATTGTGAACCATAGCACAGCCACAGAACACGATACCGAGTCCGATGAATACCGACATGACGATCGCAGGCGTTGAGTGAAACTGGATGAACGTGTACAGTATCATACCTGCGAACAAGAAGAAAGAGCGCGGGAATGGAGAATAACGCTGATGAAAGACACAGAGTCCGGAGAGAAAGAGAAAGAGAAGAGAGAGAGAGAGAGAGAGAGAGAGAGAGAGAGAGAGAGAGAGAGAGAGAGAGAGAGAGAGAGAGAGAGAGACATAGACGGCGCATAAATAATTGCCAGAGCTTTTTCGCCCCCTCAAAGTCACAATGGAAACGGAGAAAATTTCAAAACTGTATTAGAATCGAGTTAAAATTAAAATATATTGAATTCATAAAAAACGATTAAGAAGATAATAACAACGTGTAAAAATGTAAAATTGATTTATCACCTGATTTATAAGATAGCCCAATGTGAAAAACGATCATCTACTTTTTACTGTTTAAGGATGTTGAGTCCCTATGAAACATGTTAATGTTAATTGTTCAATAAATAGCTTCTTAATCGTCATGAAATTTTTACACGACCTCCTAAATACTTCATGTGAAAAGATACCAAATTTTCAGAATTCTATCATTATTCTATCATTACTTCAACCTCCTATCTATCTATAACTATCAGAATTCTATCATTACTTCAACCTCCTTAAGGGTTGAAATAAAAAATGATAAGAAAATTCGGAAAATTTCGTATGTTTTTGTATGAAGTATTTAAGAGGTCGTGTTAAAATTTCACGACGATTAGGAAGCTCGTTATTAAAAAATTAACATTTTGTTAAGAACAATTTTTAAAAGAAATAAAAAAAAATGTATCAATAGACTTCGTTTTGTTTCCGTTGCTTTCAGTATATTGTAGATATTATAAAATTGAGAGATTAAAAAAACACTTATTGCAAAGTTACATCAGTTTCCATAAAACGACATTTAATTTGTGAATGTTAATTGTTCAATAACGAGCTTCCTAATTGTCGTGAAGTTTTTACACGACCTCTGAAATACTTCATACAAAAACATACAAAATTTTCAGAATTTTATCATCATTTGCGATTTGGGACTCAACATCCTTAAGGGCGGGGTAAAGTATTTAATTTAAAAAAAAAAATTTAAATGAATGCATAATATATCAAGAATATTGTGTTAAAATTTCAAGTCGATCGGAGTGAAATTGACGAAGTTATGAGTATTTGAGCGTCTATTGCTCCATGCCGGGTTTTATACCTGGGCGGCAGCTGCGCGGCGCGCTATTGTATTTTTCGACTCCGAATAAATTTCTTGATAAACGGCCCTGTTCCGGTCCCGTTATGTATATTCGAGGCATGGTGTATATTAGTATACATATTAGTCTGTACATCAGTACAGAAGAGTCTGTACGACAGTAAAGAAGAAAGAGTTTTGCGTAGACAAACGCAAAAAGATGCTCTCGATCATCTTGATGGAAGCCTTTTGCTCTACGGACCTGGCATCGACGACTTTGAGTGAGTATATGAAAATTATCGAGTTTTATTTTTAATTTCTAAAAATTCAAAGATAATTGAAAAATCTGAAAAAATTCATACGTATTCAGAAAAATGAACGAATCACGAAAAAAAATTGGGTTGCGGGGAAATTTGTTGACTAATTTTTTTTTTCATCATTTTGTTAATAACATTTTGGAATTATTATTATGCAAAATTAATCTTTTGAGTACCTTCAATATGCATGAAGTTTCTCAGATTTTTATGCAATCGAGAAGTGTTCTCAAACTTATGTGCAAGGAGCGCTAAGCGACCAAACTCTTCTGCGTTTTTCAAACCGTTTTTCTGAGACTTGTCATATTTGAAGTCCGTGTGCACGATAACTCAAAATCTACTGGACCAATCGCTTTGAAATTTTGCACAGTACTTCTTCACATAATTCACCAGGTATTGTCGAGAGCTTTTTTGTTTTTTTTTAAATAATTACTAATTTTTCAACAACAAATTAGCCGATTTTTTTTAGCGAAAATCGGGTTTTTGACTCCCAAGTGCTACGAAAAATCGAAAAATCGAAAAAAAAAAATCTTCCCGTCATTACCTCGAGAAACATCTCCTTTAACAAATGCATTTTGATTTTTTTGTTTCAGATGATTCTGTTGCGAGTTATGGTGCACACCGCAAACCAACTTTTTTGCGAGGCGCCCCCGGGGTTTAATTTTCACTCGCTCAATTTTGAATATTTTGCAATGCAAATTTAGGAGAACGTTGTTCAAACGTTACTTTATTATATGTAAATTTTTCAATAAACGAACACTATTCGTTACGCCAAAAAAAAAATCTCAAAAACATGCCTTTTTTCGCCGAATTAACTTTACCCCGCCCTTAATGCGCGCGCGCGCCCGCGCGCGTGTGTGTGTGTGTGTGTGTGTCGCGTAACGAAACGATAACGGAACAGTTGTCGTTTGGCTCCCACAGTAATAAGAAGCGCCGTATTACACACGAGCGTTCATAAGAGGAACGATAACTAATTTATGATGAATTAAACTTTATCGATATAGTCGGACGGAGCGACCTATCTGGCGAACGGCTAATTCCGTATATGAATTCAGTCGAGAGTGAACATTTCCGCGATAAAAGTTCGTACATATACAATACATATATACATCGACACTCGTACTCGTGTAAATTTACATATGTATGCATGACCATACAAATGTACATACATGTGAGTAGTAGGGCTGGAGCGGTTCTAACCCAGGGATCTCAGGGGGGAGCGGGGCGGGGGAGTCGAGCGCGGGGAAGCCGGGGTATGCATGGCGGGGGGGGGGGTCGAGCGCGGGGAAGCCGAGGTATGCATGACGGGGGGGGGGTGGATCCTGCACGCGGCAGCCGATTGCGGGGTTGTGGCGGCGGGGGAGGGGGAGGGGGGTGTTAGAGAGTGGGGAGGCTAGTTTTTGGTGACGCTGTCTTCCAGGCGATAGCTGGACCCGCGGGCGAGAGGGGGAAGCCGCTGTAGGAAAATTCTCGGGAGTGAGATAACGATAGTTCCCATATGAAGGGTGGCCCTTCAAAGCCCATAAAATGCTTTATTTATTGCATGCAGCTGCGGCGTTATTCCAAAATAAGTTTCAACCCGTCGAGGTTTCATTCCACAACATTACGTCAAGATGTTCAGATGTGCGAGTATGTACGCAGTGCATCCGGCCAAGCACCCCCTAGACGTGACCAAAAACGAGCTCGAACAAGTTCCAAAGGTCTTGCTCCTAAAGTATTGGGGTAACTTTATTGGTTTACTGTGGGATCGTTTGCCGGAGCATCATCGGAACGATAGTGAAGTGATATCGTATCTTCCATGCATGGAGCATTATAATACGCCACAGATGAAGGGCTGTGGAAAGTGTTGCGAGGGGGGAAATGCTCTACGTGCGGGATTCTTCGAACGTGTTTGAACCTGTTAAACGCGCCTATGATGGGATAAGTGGGGAGAAGTTTTTAAAATCTGAGTGGAGGGGCTACGAGGGAGCTTATGATTTCATGGACCAAGCTCAGACTGCACTATTCCACCGCACCATCAACTTCTTCGAAAAGGACTTTGAAAAAGAGTGAAAATGGATCTCTCAAATATCAACAAAGTCAGCCTGATGGCGGAATTCCTCCCAACGAAGAAGCTGTCAGAATTCCACGTCCATACGGATCATCAAATCACGGACATGAGAGCTGTACAGACCAAGTTTGGAAAACGCTACATCGTGGACGTTGCAAATGAGTTTGCCGTCTTCTTGCCAGCGCGGCTGGTAAAGGCCTTCGATCAAGATGTGAAAATGTTCGAGAGTATGCTGCAACTGGCACGCAATGGTCAACTCTACATGAAGTACATTGGTGGAAAATACAACAGCGTCGAGTTCCGTCGAGTCTGAGTATGGTGGAAAAGAATGCTCGTGAAGGCCCGGCGGAAACAACGAGTTCAACAGCAGCCAGCATCATCACCATCGTAGAGTGCAAGGACTGTTTGCATCACAGTCATCATCATCATCATCGTAGAGTTTTCGACGCTCGAGTCTGAGTATGGTGGAAAAGAACGCTCGTGAAGGCCCGGTGGAAACAACGAGTTCAGCGGCAGCTGGCATCGTCACCATCGTAGAGTGCAAAGACTGTTTGCATCACAGTCATCATGGTAGAGTTTTCAATGCTTAGTGCTATGTAAAAGTGTACAAAAAAAACTTTTTCATCGAATATAATGTAAGAAAAAAAAAAAAAAAAAAAAGAAAAAAAAATTTCAAACTGTATTCACCGTAGACATAGGAAATAAATGGAGAGAACGATATTTGTTCAAAATGTTTTTATTCATTTAAAAAAAACCCTCGCTCACACAACGCTTCGTTGAGACAATAATGATGAAAACTGCTGCCCCAAATGCCCTTTTGAGGAAGTGCATATTTTCGAATCCCTATAGGTTTTTTCTAGTATGGTGGGGATGCCTATCTGCTGTTCGATTTTTTAACATAGTGCGAGAGATGGAAAGCGCTTTCGCACGTGAACAAAGGCGAAATACGAAAAAAAAAACGTCTCTTAAGAAGTTACGTAGAGGGCTAAGAAAAAGTGGATGAATTTATCAAGATGTTCTTTTTTTTCAACTATCTGGATGGAGGCTCATGTGCGAGACACTGTTATACACTGCAACGTTTCAACCACCTCGTCCGAAAGTCTCAAATTTTACGACTCTTTTTTTTCTTACGTCGAGCGCCAGGGACCGTCATACCCTATCGCTTCGCATGTGCAACTCGGGCCTCATCATTCCATAGGTCCACACTTGAAAACCCATAAAATTTTACGACAGCATGCGACGAAGACAGTGATCCGGGGAAAAAATGCATTTCCATTTTGCAGGGCTTTAGTTTTTCATCTCTGAATGATAATATATACAGAGAGTGCAACGTCAAACCTTGATGCCGACATTTGAGATCATGCAGGTCTTGACAAGTTAGCCCCATGATTAAGGATTTTTTCTTCGTTAACACTACCCTCCAAGCTATTAGAATTTTTTTTTATTGCTCCGCTATTCAGAGCATATATGATAACGGGATGTTTATGTTGAAAAACTATAAACGTTCGGAGATGTATGGATAAAGACCTGTTTAGGCTTCGACCGTGCACCACTCAGGAACATTGAAAGTGCGGGGAAAAATGGATTTCACGAGTATCAACAGAGTCAGCCGGATGGCGGAATACCTTCCTACGAAGAAGCTATCAGAACTCCGCATTCACTCGGATCATCGAATCTCCGACATGAGGGCCGTGCACACCAAGTTTGGGAAACGCTACATCTCGGACATCGCAGATGAGTTCGCCGTCTTCTTACCAGCACGACTTGTGAAGGCCTTCGACGACGATTTGGAAACGTTCGAGCGTATGCGGCAAGCGCCACGTGATCATCATCTCTGGATGACATACAAAGGTGGAAAATACAACAGCGTCGACTTCTTCCGACTCTGAGCACACCATGGTGGACGAAGACGAAATTCTTTGGAACACCATCGCCGAACAGCTGTCCACATCATCGAAAGTATGCTGCAACTGGTGCGCAAATGGTCAACTCTACATGCAGTTGTAGAAAATACAACAGCGTGAAGTTCCATCATCTCTGAGCATGGTGGAAAAGAGCAAATTCGTGGGGGCAGCATCGTTGAGTGGAACAACCGTCGGCATCACAGTCGTCTCGCTTTCGTTTTCAACGTTTTATGTGTTGACTATGAAAAAATGTATGCAAAAAACTGTTTTATCGAAGTGTAAGAGGAGGAGAAGTTCAAACTATTTTCGTCGTAGAATAAAGTATACAAATAACATATATTTTCATCGAAGTGTTTTCATTCATTTTTCAAAAAAAACCCTCGCTCACACAACTCTTCGTATACACTCAACCAGCTTTTCAGTGATTGTACATTTGCATGGGCGCAATTGTATTTCGTGTTGGAGGAATGATGCGGGCATTTGGATTTGGTGATTTTCGGCAACTTCTGCAGCGATGGACAGTCCAGAGTCTCCAAGTCGATGAGCTTTGTTGCGGGATCCGTGAATCTTGATAGCCATGTGCATTTTTCGAATCCCTTCACATAGATGGTAGGAGCTCCTTGCAAGATTCGTCGAAAGTTCAGTCGAAGACTTTGTTACGTGGGAGCAACGAATTGACAGGGTCATCGAAGTACTGAAAACGCAAAGCCGAATTAAGCGCCCACGATTATCAACTGAACGTCAGCAGTCATTGATAGCCCAAATATCGCATGTGGAAGGATTGAAGAATTCCGAGCACAGACATTTTATACACATGGGTACAGGAGACAGCGATGATGGGTTAATATGGCGAGAGATTGAGTTGAACGCGTAATGGTCCATACTTCAACCCCTGCTCGATGAAATTAAATAACGTGACAGTGGCTGAGCTTTACGACAAATACGTAATCTTCCGATAAATGTAACTAAGTATAATCCAATCCGCATTGAATGTTATATCTTATTGCCGTGGAAGATAATGATTATAAGGGCTGCAATTGATATGCAATCAAAAGATAATATACGTTGCGCATGGGCGGCTGTCACAGCTTTATACCCAGCTGAATGAAACAGTGAGCAGGCATCTTACGCACATTGTTTAACGGTATTGAATCTACTGACCATTGGATTCCCAGAGACAGCACATAAAAAAATTGAGCTTCAAGCAATCGATTCATGACTGTGTATACCACAAAAAAATACCTTGTTCCGATACGCATCACTCAATGTGAGAAGGAAAAGCATATTAATTTGCTATGCATACAAGGTACGAAGGACAATAATGTATGATATTTCGCATGGATCGAGAATCTGTCGAGTCTCCTGAGCACATAACTGAACAGTAACAGCCATAAGGATATATGTATGCGATCGGTGTGTGAAGTCAACGTAATTACTATATTGTTATATGTGCTTGACGAATTAAACAACAATCCACTATTTCGCAGGTGTTTGCCATACTTTAGATCAGAGGGAAAATTGCAATCACATAAGATCGATTGTTGAGCAGAAAAGAAATGGACTATCCGACTACCATCGGACAACCTATAAGTGGCTCCATTGTAAAGGCCTATATGGAGTGTTTATGTTTCTTAAAACTAATGACAGAGTAGATGAGGGTGTGGAAAGACTGATGAGAAGAACGTGGCAAAGGACATGTATCAATATCATGGAGTATTTATTATTGACTACTACATGTGTTGTTCATATGACGAATCCCTACCATAGTATCAATCACAGCACAGCGCTGATTCCATATCATGATTTGTTGAAGAACTAGAAAAACTAGCGCTGTGCATATAATACATTTTCTGCGACAATCAATGCTCGTCGTGAGTTAATTCTAATACGTTGGCGCAATGACAATTATTGTGTATTCAGCCATCATCCATCAGAAGAGGTGGAAGTTGAATTACTCAAGATACAATGGTATATGCTCCACATAATATTAAATGATGTAAATAAATTGTCATTACTTCGAATATTGGAAAGTAGGCAATACTTGAGTTTGTGTTTTCGATTTTGGGGTCTATACGAGTATCCACTGCTACAAAGCACAACGAAATATTTATAGATCGTACAAGCTGCCATCCCAGCTAGACAAACCAAAATATGTCATTTTTGCGTCATAGACTGGTGAAAAGAATTCTATGGCAAATGACATTACATTATTCGTCGACTGCAAACTCACCAGAGTTAAACTTTATCTCAATTCGGAATTCTATCCAGACGATGGCTCGAATTTGCACTTCAACAAAAAAAAAAAAAAAAAAAAAAAAAAATAAAAAAAATTCGGCCCTCTCACGGTTAATGATTGATTGCATCAGAACGAGCCTGTGAACAAATGCTACCGTAGATGCGTGAATAGAGTTCGAATGCAAGGAAGATTCACCATCGAATACAACTGCATATTGTTTCAATCGTACACAATCGCGTTGTTGCATATTGTCCAATGACCGACACTATCCATAACATTCTATAGATCCGCAAAATACTCCCTCGCCTAAATGAATGAATAGTCTAAAAATGAGTTTCTCGAAGATCAACGTCAGTCATGATTGGATCTTGTCATCGACTAGATCACGCTAAAACATATTCATTATGACTGTGCCCACCTTTGTCGATCTTCAAGGATTCATTGTTGGAAGGAACTTTATCGTGAAGGAAGTAGCAATTCTGAGAGCGGGATGCATACTCTCCCATTACATTTTCGCGAGTCCCATACCATGGAGACTTCTCACAAAATCTGAGAGATACGAAGCATCATGGTTGATTCGTAATCATCATGGTCTCAAGTGGGCCTATGGAAACGTTCCATATGGCATGGCCGAAGATTTAATAACGGCCGCAGTTGAAGGTTCAACGGAAGACGACATGTGTTCTATCGTATATGTTAAGGGTCATGAAAAACGACAATGGCTAGCTGATATACTAAATATGAAAAATGAACTAGTTATTGAGTCGTTGAATATGGACTTGGACGATATGGATGCCTCAAGTAAATTAGATGGAAGTTCTACTCTACGATGTGAAAAGCATAAAAACAATTGTGCCTTACAAAATGTATTTAAAATCTACAATTGGTGGCTGAATCATAAAGATTCGTGCAAATAAAAGAAAATGTAACATTATGTACTTTTTTATTCTCCTCACCCCGTACTTTATGATGTCAGAATCATCGGATATCGAATTCTGCAACCGAATAAAATATTTCTTTCGAATGTGAAACCCATTTTTTGTATGGGATACACAAAAATCGAACACTTCGAGGTGTTTGAAGATTTTCGAGAGTCCTTCGTGAGATGTTCAAGAGTCTTCCGAAGACATTCATAAGACATTTAAAGACATTCCCGAGACGTTCGAAAACATTCATAATACGTTTGAAGCCATTAATGAGGGGTACAGAGAGGTTCAAGGGACGTTCTACGACGTTCATGAGACGCTCGAAGATGTTCGGGAGGCGTTCAAGAGCCTTTAGAAAACGTTTATTAGACGTTTGAAGACATTCATGAGAGTTTCGAAGACGTTCAAGAGATTTTCGAAGACGTTCAAGACATCTTCGACGGCATTCATAATACGTTTGTTTGGGTTTGTTTGGGTCAGTTTTGTTTGGGTTAGTTCGAGTTTGTTTGGGATTTTCACCCAAACAAACTCGAACTAACCCAAACAAAACTGACCCAAACAAACCCAAACAAACGTATTATGAATGCCGTCGAAGATGTCTTGAACGTCTTCGAAAATCTCTTGAACGTCTTCGAAACTCTCATGAATGTCTTCAAACGTCTAATAAACGTTTTCTAAAGGCTCTTGAACGCCTCCCGAACATCTTCGAGCGTCTCATGAACGTCGTAGAACGTCCCTTGAACCTCTCTGTACCCCTCATTAATGGCTTCAAACGTATTATGAATGTTTTCGAACGTCTCGGGAATGTCTTTAAATGTCTTATGAATGTCTTCGGAAGACTCTTGAACATCTCACGAAGGACTCTCGAAAATCTTCAAACACCTCGAAGTGTTCGATTTTTGTGTATCCCATACAAAAAATGGGTTTCACATTCGAAAGAAATATTTTATTCGGTTGCAGAATTCGATATCCGATGATTCTGACATCATAAAGTACGGGGTGAGGAGAATAAAAAAGTACATAATGTTACATTTTCTTTTATTTGCACGAATCTTTATGATTCAGCCACCAATTGTAGATTTTAAATACATTTTGTAAGGCACAATTGTTTTTATGCTTTTCACATCGTAGAGTAGAACTTCCATCTAATTTACTTGAGGCATCCATATCGTCCAAGTCCATATTCAACGACTCAATAACTAGTTCATTTTTCATATTTAGTATATCAGCTAGCCATTGTCGTTTTTCATGACCCTTAACATATACGATAGAACACATGTCGTCTTCCGTTGAACCTTCAACTGCGGCCGTTATTAAATCTTCGGCCATGCCATATGGAACGTTTCCATAGGCCCACTTGAGACCATGATGATTACGAATCAACCATGATGCTTCGTATCTCTCAGATTTTGTGAGAAGTCTCCATGGTATGGGACTCGCGAAAATGTAATGGGAGAGTATGCATCCCGCTCTCAGAATTGCTACTTCCTTCACGATAAAGTTCCTTCCAACAATGAATCCTTGAAGATCGACAAAGGTGGGCACAGTCATAATGAATATGTTTTAGCGTGATCTAGTCGATGACAAGATCCAATCATGACTGACGTTGATCTTCGAGAAACTCATTTTTAGACTATTCATTCATTTAGGCGAGGGAGTATTTTGCGGATCTATAGAATGTTATGGATAGTGTCGGTCATTGGACAATATGCAACAACGCGATTGTGTACGATTGAAACAATATGCAGTTGTATTCGATGGTGAATCTTCCTTGCATTCGAACTCTATTCACGCATCTACGGTAGCATTTGTTCACAGGCTCGTTCTGATGCAATCAATCATTAACCGTGAGAGGGCCGAATTTTTTTTATTTTTTTTTTTTTTTTTTTTTTTTTTTTGTTGAAGTGCAAATTCGAGCCATCGTCTGGATAGAATTCCGAATTGAGATAAAGTTTAACTCTGGTGAGTTTGCAGTCGACGAATAATGTAATGTCATTTGCCATAGAATTCTTTTCACCAGTCTATGACGCAAAAATGACATATTTTGGTTTGTCTAGCTGGGATGGCAGCTTGTACGATCTATAAATATTTCGTTGTGCTTTGTAGCAGTGGATACTCGTATAGACCCCAAAATCGAAAACACAAACTCAAGTATTGCCTACTTTCCAATATTCGAAGTAATGACAATTTATTTACATCATTTAATATTATGTGGAGCATATACCATTGTATCTTGAGTAATTCAACTTCCACCTCTTCTGATGGATGATGGCTGAATACACAATAATTGTCATTGCGCCAACGTATTAGAATTAACTCACGACGAGCATTGATTGTCGCAGAAAATGTATTATATGCACAGCGCTAGTTTTTCTAGTTCTTCAACAAATCATGATATGGAATCAGCGCTGTGCTGTGATTGATACTATGGTAGGGATTCGTCATATGAACAACACATGTAGTAGTCAATAATAAATACTCCATGATATTGATACATGTCCTTTGCCACGTTCTTCTCATCAGTCTTTCCACACCCTCATCTACTCTGTCATTAGTTTTAAGAAACATAAACACTCCATATAGGCCTTTACAATGGAGCCACTTATAGGTTGTCCGATGGTAGTCGGATAGTCCATTTCTTTTCTGCTCAACAATCGATCTTATGTGATTGCAATTTTCCCTCTGATCTAAAGTATGGCAAACACCTGCGAAATAGTGGATTGTTGTTTAATTCGTCAAGCACATATAACAATATAGTAATTACGTTGACTTCACACACCGATCGCATACATATATCCTTATGGCTGTTACTGTTCAGTTATGTGCTCAGGAGACTCGACAGATTCTCGATCCATGCGAAATATCATACATTATTGTCCTTCGTACCTTGTATGCATAGCAAATTAATATGCTTTTCCTTCTCACATTGAGTGATGCGTATCGGAACAAGGTATTTTTTTGTGGTATACACAGTCATGAATCGATTGCTTGAAGCTCAATTTTTTTATGTGCTGTCTCTGGGAATCCAATGGTCAGTAGATTCAATACCGTTAAACAATGTGCGTAAGATGCCTGCTCACTGTTTCATTCAGCTGGGTATAAAGCTGTGACAGCCGCCCATGCGCAACGTATATTATCTTTTGATTGCATATCAATTGCAGCCCTTATAATCATTATCTTCCACGGCAATAAGATATAACATTCAATGCGGATTGGATTATACTTAGTTACATTTATCGGAAGATTACGTATTTGTCGTAAAGCTCAGCCACTGTCACGTTATTTAATTTCATCGAGCAGGGGTTGAAGTATGGACCATTACGCGTTCAACTCAATCTCTCGCCATATTAACCCATCATCGCTGTCTCCTGTACCCATGTGTATAAAATGTCTGTGCTCGGAATTCTTCAATCCTTCCACATGCGATATTTGGGCTATCAATGACTGCTGACGTTCAGTTGATAATCGTGGGCGCTTAATTCGGCTTTGCGTTTTCAGTACTTCGATGACCCTGTCAATTCGTTGCTCCCACGTAACAAAGTCTTCGACTGAACTTTCGACGAATCTTGCAAGGAGCTCCTACCATCTATGTGAAGGGATTCGAAAAATGCACATGGCTATCAAGATTCACGGATCCCGCAACAAAGCTCATCGACTTGGAGACTCTGGACTGTCCATCGCTGCAGAAGTTGCCGAAAATCACCAAATCCAAATGCCCGCATCATTCCTCCAACACGAAATACAATTGCGCCCATGCAAATGTACAATCACTGAAAAGCTGGTTGAGTGTATACGAAGAGTTGTGTGAGCGAGGGTTTTTTTTGAAAAATGAATGAAAACACTTCGATGAAAATATATGTTATTTGTATACTTTATTCTACGACGAAAATAGTTTGAACTTCTCCTCCTCTTACACTTCGATAAAACAGTTTTTTGCATACATTTTTTCATAGTCAACACATAAAACGTTGAAAACGAAAGCGAGACGACTGTGATGCCGACGGTTGTTCCACTCAACGATGCTGCCCCCACGAATTTGCTCTTTTCCACCATGCTCAGAGATGATGGAACTTCACGCTGTTGTATTTTCTACAACTGCATGTAGAGTTGACCATTTGCGCACCAGTTGCAGCATACTTTCGATGATGTGGACAGCTGTTCGGCGATGGTGTTCCAAAGAATTTCGTCTTCGTCCACCATGGTGTGCTCAGAGTCGGAAGAAGTCGACGCTGTTGTATTTTCCACCTTTGTATGTCATCCAGAGATGATGATCACGTGGCGCTTGCCGCATACGCTCGAACGTTTCCAAATCGTCGTCGAAGGCCTTCACAAGTCGTGCTGGTAAGAAGACGGCGAACTCATCTGCGATGTCCGAGATGTAGCGTTTCCCAAACTTGGTGTGCACGGCCCTCATGTCGGAGATTCGATGATCCGAGTGAATGCGGAGTTCTGATAGCTTCTTCGTAGGAAGGTATTCCGCCATCCGGCTGACTCTGTTGATACTCGTGAAATCCATTTTTCCCCGCACTTTCAATGTTCCTGAGTGGTGCACGGTCGAAGCCTAAACAGGTCTTTATCCATACATCTCCGAACGTTTATAGTTTTTCAACATAAACATCCCGTTATCATATATGCTCTGAATAGCGGAGCAATAAAAAAAAATTCTAATAGCTTGGAGGGTAGTGTTAACGAAGAAAAAATCCTTAATCATGGGGCTAACTTGTCAAGACCTGCATGATCTCAAATGTCGGCATCAAGGTTTGACGTTGCACTCTCTGTATATATTATCATTCAGAGATGAAAAACTAAAGCCCTGCAAAATGGAAATGCATTTTTTCCCCGGATCACTGTCTTCGTCGCATGCTGTCGTAAAATTTTATGGGTTTTCAAGTGTGGACCTATGGAATGATGAGGCCCGAGTTGCACATGCGAAGCGATAGGGTATGACGGTCCCTGGCGCTCGACGTAAGAAAAAAAAGAGTCGTAAAATTTGAGACTTTCGGACGAGGTGGTTGAAACGTTGCAGTGTATAACAGTGTCTCGCACATGAGCCTCCATCCAGATAGTTGAAAAAAAAGAACATCTTGATAAATTCATCCACTTTTTCTTAGCCCTCTACGTAACTTCTTAAGAGACGTTTTTTTTTTCGTATTTCGCCTTTGTTCACGTGCGAAAGCGCTTTCCATCTCTCGCACTATGTTAAAAAATCGAACAGCAGATAGGCATCCCCACCATACTAGAAAAAACCTATAGGGATTCGAAAATATGCACTTCCTCAAAAGGGCATTTGGGGCAGCAGTTTTCATCATTATTGTCTCAACGAAGCGTTGTGTGAGCGAGGGTTTTTTTTAAATGAATAAAAACATTTTGAACAAATATCGTTCTCTCCATTTATTTCCTATGTCTACGGTGAATACAGTTTGAAATTTTTTTTTCTTTTTTTTTTTTTTTTTTTTCTTACATTATATTCGATGAAAAAGTTTTTTTTGTACACTTTTACATAGCACTAAGCATTGAAAACTCTACCATGATGACTGTGATGCAAACAGTCTTTGCACTCTACGATGGTGACGATGCCAGCTGCCGCTGAACTCGTTGTTTCCACCGGGCCTTCACGAGCGTTCTTTTCCACCATACTCAGACTCGAGCGTCGAAAACTCTACGATGATGATGATGATGACTGTGATGCAAACAGTCCTTGCACTCTACGATGGTGATGATGCTGGCTGCTGTTGAACTCGTTGTTTCCGCCGGGCCTTCACGAGCATTCTTTTCCACCATACTCAGACTCGACGGAACTCGACGCTGTTGTATTTTCCACCAATGTACTTCATGTAGAGTTGACCATTGCGTGCCAGTTGCAGCATACTCTCGAACATTTTCACATCTTGATCGAAGGCCTTTACCAGCCGCGCTGGCAAGAAGACGGCAAACTCATTTGCAACGTCCACGATGTAGCGTTTTCCAAACTTGGTCTGTACAGCTCTCATGTCCGTGATTTGATGATCCGTATGGACGTGGAATTCTGACAGCTTCTTCGTTGGGAGGAATTCCGCCATCAGGCTGACTTTGTTGATATTTGAGAGATCCATTTTCACTCTTTTTCAAAGTCCTTTTCGAAGAAGTTGATGGTGCGGTGGAATAGTGCAGTCTGAGCTTGGTCCATGAAATCATAAGCTCCCTCGTAGCCCCTCCACTCAGATTTTAAAAACTTCTCCCCACTTATCCCATCATAGGCGCGTTTAACAGGTTCAAACACGTTCGAAGAATCCCGCACGTAGAGCATTTCCCCCCTCGCAACACTTTCCACAGCCCTTCATCTGTGGCGTATTATAATGCTCCATGCATGGAAGATACGATATCACTTCACTATCGTTCCGATGATGCTCCGGCAAACGATCCCACAGTAAACCAATAAAGTTACCCCAATACTTTAGGAGCAAGACCTTTGGAACTTGTTCGAGCTCGTTTTTGGTCACGTCTAGGGGGTGCTTGGCCGGATGCACTGCGTACATACTCGCACATCTGAACATCTTGACGTAATGTTGTGGAATGAAACCTCGACGGGTTGAAACTTATTTTGGAATAACGCCGCAGCTGCATGCAATAAATAAAGCATTTTATGGGCTTTGAAGGGCCACCCTTCATATGGGAACTATCGTTATCTCACTCCCGAGAATTTTCCTACAGCGGCTTCCCCCTCTCGCCCGCGGGTCCAGCTATCGCCTGGAAGACAGCGTCACCAAAAACTAGCCTCCCCACTCTCTAACACCCCCCTCCCCCTCCCCCGCCGCCACAACCCCGCAATCGGCTGCCGCGTGCAGGATCCACCCCCCCCCCGTCATGCATACCTCGGCTTCCCCGCGCTCGACCCCCCCCCCCGCCATGCATACCCCGGCTTCCCCGCGCTCGACTCCCCCGCCCCGCTCCCCCCTGAGATCCCTGGGTTAGAACCGCTCCAGCCCTACTACTCATGTGCATTCATACGAATACGTGTGTGTGCATTCATGCATGCACGTACACACATATCTACATGTAAACTCACACGTGCGTATGCATGCTCATATCAATAAAATGTCTCTGGAAGCACAGGCAAATAGTAACTGCGAGCTTGATCCTCCACGACCATTAATTATTAGTCATCGATTGCCCGTGAACGCATACCACGAGATAGGGTTCGCAAGCGCGAAATGCCAGGGCGCTCTTTCTCTTTGCCCCCCCCCCCCTCTCACCCTCCGTCGCTCTCTTTCTCTCCCTCTCACTCTCTCGACGTCGTCTTGGAATCCTGAAAAGTGGACAAACCACTTATACTCCGATGGCATTCCCGCATCTTCCTATATGCACCGTTTATTATATATACGCGTAACCTTGTGTGTGTGCGCGCGCGCGAGCCTGCGTGTGTGTGTGTGTGTCGGGACGTTACTCCATTTGGTCTGCCATGTGTGGTATAATGATCACGGGGTTACTCAACCAGCGTTGAGAATTAATGTAACTGGGCTATCGTGAAAACTAAATGTCCATTAAGAAAAAAACGACCCGAAACAGTAGATCTGCACTATATGTATATGGGCATAGCCGGGTGTGGGTGTTTTTCAGGATATCGTGGATCTGTTGAATTCTCCGGTCATATATACAGGGTGTATCTTAACTACTACACTGTAAAAAATTTCTGTATAAAAATTAATACACAAGTGTAGGAAGTTTTTATGCGGATACCGCTTATGAAATTTCCATTAGAATCCACGTTATAATTTCATGTTCCTGTTTTAAATTTACGGTACAAGTGTCTTAATTTCAGTTTCACTTACTTAGTTCGTAAAATTCAATTTTTTTTGTCCCTTAAATGTAGTGTAAATTTAATATAATTTTCACGTTGTTTCATGTGATTTTCATCAGCGTTTATGAATTCTTTTTTCAATTCCAGTTTCGCACTTTTAAATAAATCTGTTGTGATCATGCATTGTACGTATCGTAAAATTCAGTTTCACATACATTATATTTTTCAGGCAGCTGTAAATAAATTTC
Organism: Ophion costatus; assembly: GCA_951751655.1. Taxonomy (NCBI): domain Eukaryota; kingdom Metazoa; phylum Arthropoda; class Insecta; order Hymenoptera; family Ichneumonidae; genus Ophion; species Ophion costatus. The sequence goes on from OX632363.1 coordinate 3,933,216, forward strand.
AAACTTGTTTTGTATTTTCAATGCTCTGTTTTTTATAGTTGATTGATCATACATCTGTGGTAATTTTCAATTGAAGACACGGGTTAATGCAATACATTTTCCACAAATTTACAAACTTGTCTTTGAAATTCCATGTTCCATCTATTAAATTCTATATCCACGTTAGAATTTCATGTTCCTATTTTAAATTAACGATACAAGTGTTTCAAATTTAATTTCATCTACTGAGTTCGTAAAATTCAATTCTTTTGTATCTTAAATGTATTGTAAATTTCATATCTTTTTTTACAGTGTAGTTTTCCGTTCGTGAGCATATAGGGTGTTTCTTTCCGAACAGAGAGCTTTTTTTTTTAAATGTCGTGCGACCAAAATTCGCCGAGATATTCACGAGTAAAGTCCAACGGTGAGTAAACAATGGCACAGTAGTTTCGGCGTCCGAACGAGAGTGGGCGCGGGTTCGAATCCACGTTCGCGTGAGTGGATCAAAATCCATTCGTTTTTGTTAAATTGCAATTGGAATTGAAAGTTCAACCTTTCAATTTCGAATGTTGAAATTTGAATTTTGAACCTTATCTGGTTGCCCAAATGAAGTATGAAATAATAAACAAAAAGTGTTGGACGGTATTGTCCATTGTTTGCTCAGAAGATCTAAAGATCTACATATATCTTTCGAGTAAACAATGGATAACATTGATTAACATTTTTTATTTATTATTTCATACCTTGTTTGGGCGAACGGATAATGTTCAGAACTGAATTTCAAAATTCAAAATTGAAAGTTCAAATCTACTTGCCGGAATGTGGGTTTGAATCCACGCCCGCGCTCGCTTGGACGCCGAAAATACTGTGCCATTGTTTAGTCACCGTTGGACTTTACTCGTAAATATCTCGGCCAATTTTTGTCGCACGATATTTAAAAAAAAAGCGCTTTGCTTGAAAAGAGACACCCTATATGCTCACGAACGGAAAACTAGTAGTTAAGATACACCCTGTATATATATATATATATATATATATATATATATATATATATATATATATATATATATATATATATATATATATATATATATATATATATATATATGGGTATGTTTTCGGATGTGTGGGTTGAAAGAACAGAGAAAGAGAGAGAGAGAGAGAGAATGCGACAGAATACGTTCTTACCTGTTAAAAATACTGGAATGCTGACGAAGAAACCTCCGACTGCACATACCCGACTGATGGACGATTTTTGCAAGTACTTATTGGTCCTGAAAAAAAGACATGCTTCAATATTGTACATAATATATATGTATGGTAAATGCACATAAATGGATAGATGAACATGTGGACACCCCCATACCTCACCAATACAGTGGTTAATTGAGACGAACAAGTATGAGCATTGCCACGGAAAGCTGGAAGTTGGAATGACACGAAGTTGAAGTTTGCATCGTTCGAAAGCATTTTGTCCATTTTTATTACTACCCAGAACCTTTTTCTGCGAGTTCAGGTCGAAAATCTTTTATTCGAGTGATTTTTGGGGTCTGAACCAACGACTGCAAAATTATAAAAATCAAGAGGAGTGAAGTTCCGTTGCGTTCCAACACTGCAAACTTCAACATCCTGGAATAACACGATCGTGGGAATTTCCTAGACACCGAAATCACGCAACTCGAAGTAGAAGTGTTACAGCCAAACGTGGCTTTTAAAATACTGATCGCGTCAGTAGAAGAATGGATCCGGAACGTAGCTTCAGGGCCACGCTTCTTATTTCTTTCCTGCGTAAAAATTATCAGCGTTTTTCGACGACGGACACCAACTAACATAAGACACATAGATTTCACAGTGTCTCATAAGGCAAAAGACTGTTGGCATTTCGTGCACAACGGAGCAATGGTATAGGGAATCGAGTTTCCTGAGCCTCGCCATCACTTAACAGCGCGGGAATTGAAGTAGTCGCGAATTCAATTTGATTGATGAAAACTGTGTTAAGAGGATACCCTTAGGCAAGGAAAACATTTGCTGTTTTTCATAATTTTTTTTAAAAGGAAAGATTTCGTCACTTTTTTTGAGACTAAGGGGATGTTTTATTACTACTTTTGGCTGCTACAGGGTATTTGTTAATTTATTAATTTAAAAAAATGGCGCAGGTACGGCACAGTCTTCTAAATTGCATTTTCAACACTGGCGTGACGCGTAGCTAAAAAAATAATCGACCGTTTCTCATGCAATTTGGTACAAATCTTTCTATCCTTAGTGTCTAAAACAAGACCCTAAGTTTCTAAAAATGATAAAAAAAAAGTAGTTTAATTGCAATATGCAGCCATTTTTTCCAGAAAAAAGTCATCTTTTTGTTACGAAGCGTACCATTTTATCGACTTTCAACATTTCTCACTTTTTCTTGGTTCATATTCTGCGTATGAATGTTAAGGGAAGAAAAGACTTCGTCGCTTTAAAAAAATATTAATCCTGCCAGTGCTACGTGTCACGCCGTCTGACAACATTTGCCGCAACCCGTGCCACACCTCCGTCATTTTACAAGCTTTTATTTAACTTCCCGAGTCGAAATTTAGACCCTCCTTTAAACCTCCTTTCGATCCCAATTTGTCATTCAATGGAGGTTCAAGAGGTTCAAATGGAAATCTCAAAAACATGTATATCAGAACCTACTGAACCTCCAAAAGTGGCAGAAATTGGACTTTTTCACTCAAAGGAGGTTTAGTAGGTTCATCTGAACCTCCTTTAAACCCTAGTGAGCCTGATTTAATGCTTACGCAAACCTACAGACCCTCTTTTAAACCTCCTTTCGCCCTAGTAACTCTTCCTTGACTCCTTTCACCGGTGGCTCGCAGAGCCTCCTAGCCCTCCTTTAAACCTCTTCTGACCCTACTAACCCTCCTTTAAGCCTACTTCAATATGCTGCCCTCCGCTTCCCCCCTTCTCTCCCATCCGCAGTTCACCGACATTCCAAAGAACTTTTTATAATTAAAAAATATTTTCAGTTACACGAAATAATTTATAGTTGTGACAATGTATGTATATGTTTCGAATTAATAAATCAATCTTATAATAAATAATCAAACATCATATTTTTAATTCACACATATAATTTATTTTTCAGATATAGCTTGACCCTACAGAACCTCCTTTGGATCCAATCTTTCATTTTCCTTCTGCTTTGGATTCAAAGGAGGTTCTGTAGGGTACAGATAGGACTTTAGGCCAAAACGAGGTTGTGTAGGTTCACGCAAGCCGAGCCCATAGGCCTAAAGGAGGCTCAAGAGGTTGAATAGTAGGTTCAGTAGGGCTAAAGGAGGGTCGTCAACGGTGCAAATTTCTCCATATAGGTCCAAGGGGAGTCAAAGGAGGGCGGCGGTCTGTGCGTTACAAAGGAAGTAGGTTCTCGAGCATTCAAAGGAGGGTCTAAATTTCGACTCGGATTGACTTCGCGTGAAATGCAAAACGGACAATCGATATTTCATCCACTTTCCGACTACTTAGAGCCCTGAAACTTTGCAAACATGCATGTAAGAGGTGACAATGCATGAATCAGCTAAAAAAATATACTTATCGATAATAATATATCTCCAATGGAACTCTATAACGGTGTTATTAACACCTTCAATAACACTAACTTCACAGGATAAGATTAATCCCTCTTTGCACAAATGTCAGAGCTCTAGTACAATCAATTAAAGTCTAAAAAGCAGAAAATAATTCATATGTAAAAAACTATTCTTTAACAACAAGCTTTTATTGAATGTACTAAGAAGTAGAAAATAGTTTTTTTTTCACCAAGTGACCTATATGTAACTATAAATGAAAACTTGGCGGGCTTAAAATTTAGACATATAACCTTTAGCTTACATAAATCCGTTAACATATTAACTATATTTAATTTACTGTAAAACAACCTTAGATACCTTAAACAAAAATCTTGAAACTGAGTATAAACGTGTGATAATAATTTCTATAATTACTATTGTGCCAATTGAGCCTGAATCCATCAAATTTATTTAACATTTAAAACGTCGGGCGCCTCAAGCTTTTATTTATAGTCACATATAGGTGCCTCGGCAAAAAAAAATTATCTTCTACTTTTTTGTATATTGAATAAAAGCTTTTAAAAAATTATTTTTTACATATAAATTTAAAAATTAATTTAACAAAACATTAATACCATGTAACCAGAAGTAGTGATAAAACATACCCTGAGTCTCAAAGATGCCCCAAAAACCTATGCTTAAGGGCGGGGTAAAGTATTACAAATTTTTTTTTTTCATTTTTTAAATGAATGCATAATATATCAAGAATATTGTGTTAAAATTTCAAGTCGATCGGAGTAAAATAGACGAAGTTATGAGTATTTGAGCGTCTATTGCTCCATGCCGGGTTTTATACCTGGGCGGCAGCTGCGCGGCACGCTATTGTATTTTTCGACCCCGAATAAATTTCTTGATAAACGGGCCTGTTCCGGTCCCGTTATGTTTTTTGAGTTTATGTTTATGAGTTTTGCGTAAACAAACGCAAAAAGATGCTCTCGATCATCTTGATGGAAGCCTTTTGCTCTACGGACCTGGCATCGACGACTTTGAGTGAGTATAAGAAAATTATCGAGTTTTATTTTGAATTTCTAAAAATTCAAAAATAATTGAAAAATCTGAAAAAATTCATACGTATTCAGAAAAATGAACGAATCACGAAAAAAAAATTGCGTTGCGGGGAAATTTGTTGACTAATTTATTTTTTTCATCATTTTGTTAATAACATTTTGGAATTATTATTATGCAAAATTAATCTTTTGAGTACCTTTAATATGCATGAATTTTCTCAGATTTTTATGCAATCGAGAAGTGTTCTCAAACTTATGTGCAATGAGCGCTAAGCGACCAAACTCTTCTGCGTTTTTCAAACCGTTTTTCTGAGACTTGTCATATTTGAAGTCCGTGTGCACGATAACTCAAAATCTACTCGACCAATCGCTTTGAAATTTTGCACAGTACTTCTTCGCATAATTCACCAGGTATTGTCGAGAGCTTTTTTGTTTTTTTCAATAATTACTAATTTTTCAACAACAAATTAGACGATTTTTTTAGCGAAAATCGGGTTTTTGGCTACCAAGTGCTACGAAAAAACGAAAAAAAAAAATCCTCCCGTCATTACCTCGAGAAACATCTCCTTTAACAAATGCATTTTGATTTTTTTGTTTCAGATGATTCTGTTGCGAGTTATGGTGCACACCGCAAACCAACTTTTTTTTCGAGGCGCCTCCGGGGTTTAATTTTCACTCGCTCAATTTTGAATATTTTGCAATGCAAATTTAGGAGAATGTTGTTCAAATGTTACTTTATTATATGTAAATTTTTCAATAAACGAACACTATTCGTTACGCCAAAAAAAAATCTTAAAAACATGCCTTTTTTTCGCCGAATTAACTTTACCCCGCCGTTAAAAAAAGAATGAAAAATGAGTCATCTTTTCCTTGCGTAAAGTTATCTCGCCCTTTAATTAATGGGCGGTTTAATACAAAAATGTTTTATTCTTTACGGAGCTGCGTTGCGTGCCACAATACGAGGAAGAACAACCGTAGGCGAGATATCGTAATAAGTGAAGAGGTTCGACGATCGGCCTATACATGTATACGTCGATTGAAAACCTTGCGCGCGGGAGCGATGAAAAGTGCTGTCGTCGTTTCAGCTCCCGGACAAATCGTTCGTTCTATTCGGTCAGAAATTCTTCGCAGATGAAAGGAAGGCAGTAAGGCAATAAGATATCTCACGGTGCACAGCAAGGATAAACGAACGATGGAGACACGCACGAGGAACTTTTGTATCGTGTTTATTATGGTATATGGTGAATGCGAGGATCTCGTATGTACGTGATTCCACAGCATCCACCAGGCTGGGATCTCTTCTCGGGATACTGAAAGCTTTAGTCGCACAGTCATCGTCGCTCGTCCCTGTGGCGTATACTACTAGTAGTGGTAATACATTCTTCTCGTCTTGCCCCTCATTCACGCGGCTATTCATTCACCCGTAGCAATGATATCGAGCGAGAAATGAAAAGATGACACGTCCGCCTACGCGCCTCCGTTCACCATTCATCTTTGATTGATGCCCTCCGTGGATCATCCGACGTATATATCTCGAGAGAAACAAATTTATTCGATTTAGATAACGCTCATCTCCGGTAAAAAAAAAGTCTAAGTCATTGGCCGGAAATAACGTTTGTTTGGACATGGCGCATTTATTCCAGCTCGATGTCTCCGAAAAGAGGATACCTTTTTTTCCTCGTCGTGAGAAATTTTATTCGTATAATGAATAAGGCACTTCTCAACGAAGACTTTTTACACCGCTAGCTCGTACTCTCTGTACCTACAAGACGTGTGCGGATAAGTAAAAATAAAATCGACAATTGTGCGAGTGATGGAAAATGCAATTCTAGTCAAGCAAATCGTCAGAGCAGCTCCAATAATATTCGGGAACTTTCGGGGCTCAAACGTAGCTGCCCTCATAGAGGGCGCTATGATCGCCACGAGCCTAGATCTTAGATCAAGGTAAATAGGTCCAATATATAGCCTTAATATTTGTCTAATAAGAACAAAGTCCAACTAGGTCACAATAGGGTGATATTTGGATTGCGTGGCTAGATTAACAGGGGGGGGGGGGGGGGTTAGGCTTTAGGCGTCTTTAGGCCATCTTTAGGGGGCATCCTTATTTTTTAGGAAAAAATTTGCTGAATGACATGATTTTTTTAAGGAGGTACGATCACTTCCTTGGGGTAAAAAACGAGTCTAAATTTACTTCACCCACAGCTACTCTGATTTATGTTTACTTATGTTGATTATTCGTATTATCGACTATAATGTGCCAAACGTTGTGGTAAATGATGAATTTATTACATATGAGTAAATATAAAATGGAAAAATTAGGTTATCAATGACTCGCTAGTAGTCTTCGTAATAATAATATTAACATATCCACCATAAAAACGGACTAAAAAGACAACAAAAATCAGCCGGAAACCGATTAAAATATGCTTGAATTACCTAAGCGAAATTGACACGATAGGCAGAATATAATTATACATATTATGGATACGCGATAAAGGCTAAAACTCCATGAATTGTTGTTTGCATATTTTGTGGCGGCTTCTATTCAAAATAATTGCAAAACGTAGCTAGGTTATGTTCGCCAAACGCATCAGCTGTTACTCGTGACGTTGCTAAGTATGTGGGTGCTATTTCGTCGTTCTGGCCATTTTCAACCGGAAACGGAAACTTTCTTGTAATGCAGTGCTTTAACTACACGGTGAAGATTGATTTTCTTATTTTTTACAATATATATTATATCTAATCTATCGAATTTCAGTTTTCCAACGGGTTTGGTTGGATACGTTAGCAGAAAAAACCACGATCACCGCACTTCCGGTTGACCGTCTCCATAAGACGACGTGCATCGGTAACTCAAAGTGCTCGGCTTTGCAACTTTATTACAATTACAATTTATACGTAGTAATGATCGTACCTCCTTAAGGGAATATTTCTTCACCATTTTTGAGTTGGCGTATGTTTTATTACTACTTTTGGCTGTTGCATAGTATCTTTTTTGATTAATCTGAAAAAATGGCAGAGGTCTTCTAAACTACCCTTTCAAGACTGGCGTGACGTATAGCTAAAGAATTGATCGACCGATTCTGATGACATTTAGTGTAAATCTTTGTAAACATATTGTCCAAAACATGATCCTGAATGTTTTTGAAAATAAAAAAGTACTTTTTTGCAAATGATAGCCACTTTTTTCGAAAAAATGCAATCTTTTTGTTTCAAAGCGCACCATTTCATCGATTTCAAACATTTCTCACTCTTTCTTGGTCCATATTCTGCGTATGAGTGTTGATGGAAGAAAAATTGTCGTTAGTTTTTTTCTTCAGATTAATGCCGCCGACTCTACGTGTCACGCCTTCCGACAACATCCGCCGCGACCGTTTAAAAGACCGTGCTAAACCTCCGCCATTTTTAAAGATTAATCTTAAAAATCCATGTCACAGCCAAAAGTAGCGATAAAACTTATCCCGAGTTAAAACAATGGTGCAAAAATCCTTCATGTAAAAAAAATCATGAAAATGAGCTATTTTTCTCTCGCCTCAAGGTCCCCCCCTTTAAAAATAACTCCAGTGAGAAGACCAATAAAAAATCTAGTCGGTTACAATTAGGATGGATCGATGAACAATGTAAGAAATCGTAAATGTGAAAATCTTTTGCAATTAGACATCAAAAAGTTAACTCTGTCTCGTATAATGATACATATATATTTTGAGGTTTTTATGTACCATTGCTGAATCGTAACCTGCATCAAAACAGGTTTACCAAATTCAAGGACCGAATACTTATTCTAATTTTCATCGCTCCATTTGAATATTTGAAACGTAACTTTAAATTAAGTTACAAATTAAGTTACTCAGTTCCCGACTAGAAATGCTGTTCCGGCAGCCGGATCACTGATCGGGCAGACTTCGCGATACAGTCCGGGAAACCGTAAATGTGCCCACCTGATCTGCGCTGTATGTCTACCCTATCGGTAATCCCAAATACCGATGTGAGAAGGCAGCATTGATCAAGTTCATATAAAGTGGCCCGTAACGCAACCCTCACATGGCTCTGGTAAGGTTACCGGACCAAAACATGATCAATTTGCCTTCCACAACCGCGCCCCGGGCTTGGCTAGTCCGGTAGACACCCGGCGGAGATCAGGCATACACTTCGACGGGCATGCCGTATCTACGTAGGATGTCTACCGGATCAGCCAAACCCCGAGCAAGATATGCTGCGTGTACGTTTAATCCGTATTTGATATATTGGGTGTACAACTTAATTCAGTCCGTTTTTTTGCTTAAAATACGCACTTGTTTCAATGATAAAATTAATTAATACATTAATCAAAATATTGTCCATCGCTAGCCACTACTTTTCCCCATCTTTCTGGTAATTTATGAATTTCGTCGCGGAAGAAGCGTTCATCTTTTGAAGCCAAGAATGAATCGAGCCAATTTTTGATACCCTGTTGTGACGTGAAGCGTATTCCAGTCAAAGCGTTCTGCATCGATCGAAACAAATGGTAGTCGGAAGGGGCAAGGTCTGGGCTATAAGGCGGGTGAGCCAGAATTTTCCACCCGCTATTTTCAAAATAGTTTTTAACCACAATATCAACGTGACGCCGAGCGTTGTCATGTTGAAACATTATGGACTCGTGTCTGGTCGCATGTTCTGGACGTTCTTCGGCTATAGCTCGCTTTAAACGGATCAATTGTTGCCTGTAGAAGTACCCCGTGATGGTTTGACCAGATTTTAGTATCTCATAGTGGATCATACCCTTCTGATCCCACCAAATACGCTCTTTGTCCTTAACACTAAAATCACTACTTTGAAACCGTCGAAACCATTCTCTGCAAGATTTATCCGACGGTGCAGATTCACCATAAGCTTCCACAAGCATTCGGTGCCCGAGTCGAAATTTAGACCCTCCTTTGAATGCTCGAGAACCTATTTCCTTTGTAACGCACAGACCGCCGCCCTCCTTTGACTCCCCTTGAACCTATATGGAGAAATTTGCACCGTTGGCGACCCTCCTTTAGCCCTACTGAACCTTCTATTCAACCTCCTGAGCCTCGTTTAGGCCTATGGGCTCGGCTTGCGTGAACCTACACAACCTCGTTTTGGCCTAAAGTCCTATCTGTACCCTACAGAACCTCCTTTGAATCCAAAGCAGAAGGAAAATGAAAGATTGGATCCAAAGGAGGTTCTGTAGGGTCAAGCTATATCTGAAAAATAAATTATATGTGTGAATTGAAAATATGATGTTTGATTATTTATTATAAGATTGATTTATTGATTCGAAACATATACATACATTGTCACAACTATAAATTATTTCGTGTAACTTAAAAAAACGTTATATTAAACCTACTCAAGTTCCATACATTTGTTTGTGTGTTATTCAAGTTTACCATATTTCTATATTTGCACTATAGTATAGTACGAATATAGTATACGTTAGTAGTCCAGTAAAGTACGCTGGTACTACATTTGTTTGTGAGTTTTCAAGTTTATTTCATTATTATAAATAAATGATATATAGTTTATCTGAAAATATTTTTTAATTATAATTATCCCTTCTTTGGAATATCGGTGAACTGCGGATGGGAGAGAAGGGGGGGAGCGGAGGGCAGCATATTGAAGTAGGCTTAAAGGAGGGTTAGTAGGGTCAGAAGAGGTTTAAAGGAGGGCTAGGAGGCTCTGCTAGCCACCGGTGGAAGGATTCAAAGGAGAGTTAGTAGGGCGAAAGGAGGTTTAAAAGAGGGTCTGTAGGTTTGCGTAAGCATTAAATCAGGCCCACTAGGGTTTAAAGGAGGTTCAGATGAACCTACTAAACCTCCTTTGAGTGAAAAAGTCCAATTTCTGCCACTTTTGGAGGTTCAGTAGGTTCTGATATACATGTTTTTGGGATTTCCATTTGAACCTCTTGAACCTCCATTGAATGACAAATTGGGATCGAAAGGAGGTTTAAAGGAGGGTCTAAATTTCGACTCGCGTGGGCTTCAGCTGCACTTTTCTTCCAATTGAAACAGAAAATCAACACTTCCCGCAAATGGTGCTTATTTGGGACGAAATTCGACATTTTCACCGCAGTAAAAATTAGACCTGACGCGCAAAACGCAAAGGTCTCTAAACGCTATTTGGTTAAGAGATGTTGATACTTCACGATACAGCAACAATCAGCTGTTGCCGTCAACCATTTATAGCACCTAGAGCCATCTTTTTAAAACGGACCGAACTAAGTTGTACACCTAATATATTAACCGAAACTATCGAAACCGAACTCAATTGTCAGAATGGCCAAATCGTTAGCGTGCTTCGCTTTAGAATGATAGGTCGCAGGTTCGATACCACGTACTTAGACGAAAACTTTAATTAGGCAGGATACGATTTAATTGACTTTTCATCTGTTCCGGGAACCCAGTGAAGCAAAAAAGGCCACATAACGAGCATGCAATTTTTTTAAATTTATTAATCAGTCTATTCACTTTTTATTTTTATCTCAGGCATACTACGGTAGATAACGAAATGCCGAGCCGGAACCGATCCGGCTCGTGAATACAAATCTAGCCCAGGCCTCCACATCAGATTCCTCCAGATCAGATTAAAGTTAATGTAGGTATTTGGGAGTATTGAATAAGAAATCTGATCAATCGCGGTAATTGCATTGCGATGTCCACCTTCAACTCGGTGAAATATTCTGGTACGTTAACGTGTCGCAATACCACAAGCTCTGAAAGCTCCTACGCTGTGGAGGATATATTATTCAAACGAGAGAATGGGCATGCGCGCGAGCGACTGCACATGATCATGCCGCAGTGCTCTATTTCAGGTTGCGTGTTCGTGATCCAATCCACCTAAACTTTATCGACTTTTTAAGAAAATTACTTCCGATGTTACGTCATATCACAAATAAAATGGAACATCATGGCTGGGGGCCGTCCATAAATCACGTCATTTTAAAATAGGGGGGGTTCCGTCGTTGGATGATGGTAACAATAATTTAACTATGTCAATAGGAAGGATAGAATGATTTCGGTTGGGGGGGGGGGGGGGGTAAAAATCAGAAAAAATCGATGACGTTATAAATGGACGGCCCCCTGGATGATTCTGTTGGATCCAACACAAAAAATGCGTTTTTGGCTTACCTTTCGGGTATTTTTAGTTTTGTTCGAAGACAATGAAATTTTTGGAATCACCAGAGTCTTTTAAATCAAAGAGAATCCTGGAATATTCCGAAATATGCGAATCTAGATTTTCGGCTTTGTTTTTGCCAAAATAGAATTGATGCAAACAACAGTAGCTTAGGTCAAAGTGATTCCGATTTGTTCGTAGTGTTGCAAGATTTTTTTTTTTAAGTGGAGAAATGCGTCGGTCGCCCTTTTGATAGCACAATTGCACGGCGTTAAATTTTGCCACATCGGAGTGCAACGGAAATCGTTATCCTTTGATTTCATCATTTTCAGTATGGCTTAAAATATATTATTGCAGATTTGGGTTATCAATCTGTAATCCAGATTCTGAAGAAACGTTTGAGTGAGCAGGCTTAAAAATCAGCCGGGGAAGAGATCAGGCCGCTAAAAAAAAATTCATTGCATTCTAACGATGCCAAATTCACCGTTTTAGTTGCCACTGCGCGAAAATTCGGTCAGTGATCGGGAAGAATGAACTCCAACGCGTATACATGGAAAAGCAGACAAAAACAGATAGTCCGACGTTCGAACACGTTCTATTCATTCCCAACAGATCAAGGAAACATCGTTGCTGGATAACTTAAGGGGGGGAATCACAGTAGCACACAAAAAATAGGCATATTTTCGGGAATTAATTTTGGCTGAATAAAAGTATCAATCGAAAATCTGTACAGTAGGTTTTATAGCATTACTAAAAAAGTACGAAATGTAATTTTTTCAATAAAAAATATTTAAAAATGGCGGCTGCGCAGCATATGCCCCAAGGCGCCTATTTTTGAAAGCGTGTCGATGGCCGAAGACGTAGACTCCTTAATTTTTTACCTGGAAGAAAAAACTAAAATTTTTTAGTTTCCATATAACAATAGCTAGCGAGCTACGTAGGATTTTTTCGATATATTGATTTTTCGCAAAATGGTGCATGTTTGAAAATAAAGTTAAATTTTTAACAAGAAAAAACGCCATAAAATCGTCGATAAAAAAAAACTAAGCCATATAAAATAAAAAATCCTACGTAGCCCCGTGGAGAAAGATATTTCGAAGCTACTGTCAAAATTTCAAGTCGATCGGTAAAGATTTGCTCGAGTTATGTCTTCGGCGAGCTCAAAAAAAGTGGTTTCGAGAAAAACGCGTTTAAAGTTTTAAGTACTGAGAAACCATATGAAAATTTCATATACCTCTAATCTGCAATGCCTGCACCGTACAGTCGATTTGCGTACGCAGTATCCTTTTTCGTCCCTTTTCTAACACGACTCGACGATGTGTCACTCATAATGACAATGATTTACAAATATCACTGTTTTTTATCACTATTTATGTTATATATGTATGCACGAAAGTGAAGCGTTGTATTTAACGCAAGAAATTTGGGCACTCGGACACTTTTGCCGTATTCCATCATTTGGTATATTATTTTTAAGACCCTAGAGCACCTTTTGAGCAACAATTTTTTTTTTTTTTCGAAAAATTGTAAATTTTACTGTGATTTCCCCCCTTAACGGTCATCTCGATGCTTGATCGAGCCCAACGGCAGTGCACCCAAGTTGGAGTCCATAGGTGAAAGCAGAAAAGAGCATAGCCGGAAAAACAAGTGGATCCAACTAGAAAAGATTCACCAAATTCGCCTATTCTCGGAACACAAATTATCTTCATCTCATTACAAAGCTCGTGGTTGTTACCGATCTATGACATCTTTAAACGTCAACTGTCAAATTGCAATTAACTATCACGCGCTCGAGAACGCCACCTAGCTATAGCCGCGTCCGCGCGCACACCGACCAATCGCAACACGAATAAAATAACGTCAATACGTTGCTAATATTTACGAGATATTTCCGTTGATTTCCATTTACATGGACTTCTGGAGATCAAGATACCGGATTTATTTCACGTACCGGATTTCGCTTAATTTGCATACTGTTTTCAAAATATATATCGTTTCTTTGGGTCGAATTCTCCACCACCCTTTTTTCACATAATTCTGTAATCTAAACAATTTCTAAAATGAAACAAAAGTTTGAGCGGACTTGAAAACTCTGAAAAAAATTCGACAGGCTCAGTCGGTAATTAAGAATTTAATTTATTGAATTTTTTTGTTGCTTGCAGATAGTGATCAGTGGGAGAAAAATTCTCGAAAAATTACGTATTCGCAAGGGTAATTTTACATTCAAATTTTCAATGTTGGCCTTCGGGTTGTTCAATTATAAATTAGTACGTTAAGAAAATTATGACTGACTGCTGATTGTACAGCTCGGATGGAGATTAAATTTGCATGAAATGTCTCATACACTTCGAGTATACAATCGAGTGTATACATACACCCACACACAGGCATACATTATTCGTATACCTGTATAAACACATGGAAAACACACGCGATTGACCTACATTCCCGTTAGCCACGAGAGAGCTGCAACACGCACATACGTAGATATGTATCATCGGCTAACAATCAGAAGGACGGTAATCCACGTGCGAGTATTTCCAAAACATCGGCCGCCTACGCCCTTTTACTCGCCGGTAATCGTTTTACATGTATACAAGAAGCGTCAAATAATCATGAATCGTAAATCACACCGAGGCCCTTCGAGATTTACAACGCACTCAGAGTCAACCCTGTGTTTATGACATTGCGTAAAAATAACTCCACCTTCGTCGCCACCATCCTTCAGGAGGTTCGGCAGGAAACGCGCGAAGTTACGTGCAACTTTTACAAATGTAGATCTCATTTTTGTTTTAATATCTATTGTTTTTTTTTTTGTTTATTTCGACATTTATCAAAATGACTAAAATATACCGAAGACTTCAGATTTCCACTTTATATACTATATAATTACGATAATATAATTCATAAAAGTCATTTATAAAAATGACCAAAATATAACGAAGACTTTATATTTTTATTTTATATACTGTATATATATATATATATATATATCTGGTGGCCATGTATTTTTTAACCCTTCATAGCTCAACAACGTAAAAATTAAAGACTCAACTTTATGGTAGGTTTTAATGAATAAATAATTTTAAAAAACACGTATTATTTAGTTTTTGAAAAATTTTATCCGGGGGCTAGTTATGAAGCAACAAAAGGAGTGTGACAGACATGTTACATGTGACGCAACATTCCTTTATGATGTATGAAATATTTTCAAGCAGTTGTTTTGCTGGTTGCAGCACAAAGAGATCGTCATTGATATCTATTTCGTTGTCGTTTTGATATTTTTTTCGATTCTCCCCAACTTCACCCACGCTCGAATCTTGCAATCTCGCGATAAGTGAACTTCGAAAAAAATGTTGATCCAACTAACGCCATATAATAACGTCGTGGGACATTGATTTAAAAGTGGATTTAATGTCAATACGGGATTTTGTGAGGACTTAGATGGTTTGTTACAGAACTGCGACACGGCAATATAAGGGCTTCAGGGCACGGAGACTTGGCGACCGAGAAAGTCTGGCATGGAGACTTTTCGACCGAGAAAAATATGATTTTTAATGGTTTTTTAATTCCTATTGGAAAAAACAGCGTATTTTCGTCATGGGCCAGGAACAATTGGGCATTCCAGGAAAAAGCAAAAATACCATTTCTATTTTTGATAAAAATTTCAAATTTCTGTTTTTAGTAAATAAAGGCTAAAAATATATTTTTATCGATTTTTTACACTTAATCTTGATTGATCATCTTGGAAATTGGTGTGTGAACGAATTTGTAGTTCCTTGATGAAATTCTGAAAAAAAATTGTGTTCCCATTTTGAAGCATGAAGGCGAACTTGAAATCAGTCGATGATTCCCTTCGAACTATACAACTTTTGTAAAAAAAAGTGTGTGTGTGTTCGTAATAAATTTCATCAAATTTGGGTTTGACTTGGAGGAAATGAAAGAAAATTTTTTAACTTTTATTTGTATCCATTGAAATTCATTCGAACTGTAATAAAGTTAGCTCACATAGAAAATATGAGGAATACCCATTAAAAACATAATTTTATCGAAATTTAATTTTCATCTCGAAAATTTTCTTCAAAAGGCTAATGAAATTTGTTTGAATCATAATAGCACAGACTTCAGCGATTTCCATCCGAAAAAAAGTTCGAATAGATAGCGTGCGTCTCACATAAGAGTCATTGGAGTCGTACCTAAAATTTATTTATACATCGTCTGCATTAATTTCTCTCGAGAAGGCTGTACGAGGAATGCGTTTATCGTCCGATTCTCATTTACCTCGGGATCTGCCCAACCTCTTCCTAGACGCATGGACGAAAGTTTTTATCCCACTCAAAGGTATATATGGGCGTAACGCCATGACCGGGATTTATGAAGTGTTATAATCTCGAGTTTTGAGCTTTCCAACGAGGACTCCCAAACTCCATGGCGAGTAATATAATACACAAAGAACGATATATGTATAGACAGTGTTACGCGTATACGCGGGCAGAACATAACGGTGTATCCAGAAGATATTTTGTGATAAGCCTAACGTATTATCGAAACATCGGTGCATCACTTCGTTAACTTCCATGACCGAGCGTTCAAGCCTTAGCGCACGGAACAGAAGCCCACGCGTAATAACGCATCATCCCTGTATCCTGTAAACCCGAAGGAGATTTTGGCCAGACATCTGTAATCCAGGAAATATCGATGTCATCATCTCAGGGCCAGGCATTTGACAATGTAAGACAACAATCAAAAGCGTCATATTTTTCGCTGTTATTTGGAATCGGTAAGAAGAGATGATTAGCTATTGCGGGCTTATCATTGCTGAATGTGCCATTGAAGTTTGCGTCGTTGGAACGCAACAATAATTGATTTATTAGGATTGCTAGATTCGTTGCCGCTTGAGCCTACGAAAATTACTCAAGAGTTTTTAGGACCGATGAGTTCAGTTTGGAAACAGTTTTTGGATGATTAAAATAATGAAAGAATCAATAAAGTAATTTCAAATCCCCCTGCATTTAATGCCCCCGCCGAAATTGTCGTAGGTACCCACTTGGGTTCCCATACTTGTCCCCACTTCCTGATAGGGATCCAATGGGTCATCGCATTGGATCCCTATATGTGTACTAAAACGTTACCCTATACTGAATCCCCTGCAATTACTGATCATACTGAAATTGTCGTAGGTACCCAATTGGGTTCCCATACTTGTCGCCACTTCCTGATAGGGATCGAATGGGTCATCGCATTGGATGCCTATACTAAAACGTCACCCTATACTAAATTCCCTGCATTTACTGCCTATACTGAAATTGTCGTAGGTACCTAATTGGGTTCCCATACTTGTCCCCACTTCCCGATAGGGATCTAATGAGTCATTGCATTGGGTCCCTATACAATAATGTCAACTTCCTACGTGCGGCGTCCCTATTGAATCCCTATATGGTAGGATCTGGGAACTGCCCGAAAAATTTCGGCGCTGGTGATTGATGCAAACCTGCAAATCAATGCAGATCGACCAATAGACTGCCTGTCACAAATGCGCCTCACTCCAAAGTGCTCTATTTTTCTCCGATACAAAAATTAGTTTGCATGCAAAAAATATCGTATACAAAATTGATTGATTTTCGGTTTAGTTTTTATCGGTTTTATTTTTTTTAGCTCCCAAACTTTTTCGGAGTTGGTAGAATTTTCATTTTGTATGAATCAGCAGTACTCGAGAGTCGTGCTGCACACGTGGCTTGTACTCGACAGCATTAGTGAATAGGATCGGTAAATATGCAGTTTTCTTCGTCATGAATAGCTCCCGTTTAAATATAGATAAAGGCTACTACGTACCGTAACGGTATAATAAATTTCCTGATATGCATTCATAGCGGTACATGCATATAGAACAACTCGTGCACATTTCGATGTTTTTTTCTTGTGTAGTACTCGAGGTACTATCGGTATCGGACTCCGGAAAGGAGCTCGTAGCCGAACAACTTGAGCTTTTACATTGACGGTCTAGCCTGTTTCCCATACACAATTGACCGTGTGTCGATAAATTAGATTCATCGAATAACAATTCACGTTAATAAACACGGACATTCAGTGCTCATTTAGGACGATGTAAAACACTCATAGGTTTGGGAGAAATAGCAATAGCGATGTTGATGGGGAAATGGGCCAGACAGACAGTCAAATGTGTCTGAAGTTTGCATCGTTGAATTTCTGCGAAACTCCTTTATTTTCTTCATTTAATTTTTTTCTCGTATATTTCGATTCTCTAATATGTGTTTCATTTGATGTTCAAATCCCTGACCGAAAGAATATCAATAGGGAAGAATACTAATAATGAAAGGTTGAATTTTATTTGTTCGAATTATTGGTACTTGTTATACGGGAAATACGCGTACAATAACTTGCAAGTCTTTGCGTGGATAGCTACAATGAAAAAAAATGATTAACAATGTATGATCATTTTTTTAAATTACCATGTGACCTGAAAATGGTCGTTCATTGGTTGGTGCAGGCTACCGTCCTTTATACAAATCTGAAAAATCTTTCGTGATGATAGATTTTCTTTACAAGCCAAGGTTAATTCACTTAGTCGTCACAAACGCCGCTGCTGTAGGTCTGTCGATTAAGGGGGGAGAGATACCTTTAGGCGAGGAAAAAAATTGCGGATTTTCATTTTGTTTTTAAAACAAGATTTGTGTACCATTTTTTAAATCTTTTTGTATTTTTTTATCTTGAAAAATGTCGATTTCGAAAGTGTTGGAATTGTTCAAACGCTGATAACTCCTGAACTAACTGAGATATCGACAAATGTCACCATATAATTTTATCCATATTGAAGCATACTTTCGTTCAACAATATGGAAGAATTATCAATTATCAATGTCAAGGTTTTTTTGCTTATAAAGTGAAACCAATTATTTTAAACAGACGATTGCCGTTTTTTTATTTTTTTCAAAAAATTCTCTTAAATAGAGTGACCCATTCAATGATTTTCAAGACTAGTTTTATTGTGGGCCCATTTTTAATTCTATTTTTTTCGAATCAACCATATATTTTAAGAATATTTCTATCTTCTTAATTTCCAATAATGCTGTTAATGATTTTATGATTTCCAGTTCGGTTTCGTCAGGCCTGAAATGATTTATTTTTCATTTGTGCTGACTTGAACGAAAAAGATTATTTTTTATTCAAAATAATTTTTTCCGTTAAATCCCGCTTTAATTTTCGTTAAATAAAGTAAAAAAAGGCAATCGTCTTTAGAAAAATTGTTTTCACTTTAGAAGCAAAAAAAAACGTTGAGATTGATAATTGCTAGTTTTTTCATATTTTTTCAACGAAAGTAGGCTTTAAAATTAAAAAAAGTTATATAGTGTCATTTATCGACAGCTCGATTAGTTCAGGAGTTTAAATGTTTCCAAAACTACCGAAATCGACATTCTTTGGAAAATTCTCCCTTCTAAAAGAGAAGGGATGGAAATCTAAAAATTGGTATGTGGATATTTCTTTTATGGCGTACAATTTTGCAAAAAAAAATCAGGAAAACCAAACATGGTCGGGGTCACGAGCTAGGTGATTGGCGTGGAATGTTCCATATGTACATTGTTTGGTTCCGAAGGAAATCCTCTATTCGCACGGTCAAGGGAAAAAAATGTCCTCAATTTTGAGTAAAAAGACATTAAAAAAGACGTTTGCAATGTTGACTTTTGAAATGTTGAACAATATTTGAAAGGGCAATAAACAATGGTTTTTACGCGTCTCCTCTGTTTAACAACCGTACCCCAAATTGTACACAACACGAAGTCACGCCTGAGATAATCTGCTTTATGGTTACGTTTCCACTGCTGTAAAAAAATGATATTACTGTAATCACGATTCTTTGGTAATGCTGAGGGTTAGCAATCTAGGGTGAAAAATGCTTAATAAAACCATTAATTACTGTTCCTATAGTGGTTCTAGGCACTCAATTGGAATCCCATATTTGTCCCTACTTCCTGACAGGGATCGGATGGGCCACCGCATTGGATTCCTATACTAAAACGTCATGCTCGTACATTGGATTCCAAACGGGATTCCCCATTGAAATTCAATGTACGAATCCAATTTCAATCTTAAAAGATTCCCACATTATCGAACAGAATACGATGAGATTCTTGATGAATCCCACTGCATTCTGTGCGTTGAGGTTTGAAAATAAAATATATAGATATACAAAACGAATAGATATGAAAAAAGTATAAACTTATCATGAGAAAGGACAAATCGCTTGAATAAGTACATCTTAAGAATCGATTTGAATTTTACCACTGAAAATCGACTGTAATTATCGTTTGTTATTTATTGCACTGCACCTTTCACAATCTTTCCATTCCCACGTGGTATTTCCCAAACGACGTTCATCGGGGAACAGGGCAGAATCCAATTGGACCTTAATGAGGACTACCTATAAACCATGCGCCTATTAAGTCCCTATGAAAATGTGGGTGCATGTTGGGGCTCCACAACAAATTTGTGCACGAGATCGCGAAAGAATATTTTTTCGGTGAGATCCAACAAATTCCGGTTGCGAATTTCAAATAGAAAACTCTCGAACAACTTCAATCGGGCAATACCGCAGAATCCAATTGGATTCCAATGTGGACTATACGTGCGGCTCCCCTGTCAAATCTCTATCTGAGAAAACAGTTCATTTATAGTAAAGAAATATATTTAGTTCATTTATAGTAAAGAAACTTATAGTAAAGAAACAGTTCATTTATAGTAAAGAAATATATTTTATATCTTATATAGTAAGAAATATATTATACACTTTTATTCAAATATTCATTAATTGTTACAAAATGTATTAGTCGTTAAGAAATATTGGTGTTCTCGTGACAAAATTTTATAGCCATAGTATTTCTTTGAAAAGAATGATTTATTTGATCACTTTTATTTCTCATAACCCAGTAGACGTTAAGATAGCCGATATTGAAAATATCGATTTATGACAAAATGGCGGACGTTTGAAAGTAAATAGTGATTTTTGGGCCAAAAATTAGTTATTATTTTGCCTCTAAAACGAAAACTAAGGCACGGAAAAAAAATCATATGACAAGTACTAGATAATGGTGTATAGAATAACCACAAAAAACCTCAAGGCAATCGGTTCATTGGTTTTCGAGAAATTTTGGGTACCGATTTTTTTACGACGCTCCAAGGATCATACAATATACTTGTATATTTTTTATATTTTTAAATAAAAAAAATTAAACATATTTTTGTATGTATATACTTTGAGATAATTAAAACCCCAATCCGAAGTTTCGAATAGTTTCGCTTGAAAAAATTCCCAAAAATGACCTTTGTTCCGGCTCCTAGGTGTATATCTGCCCTTAAACTAGCCATTTCTTAGCTGTCACCAAATCCTTATTTGTGACAATTCAGAGGCTCAAATGAATGATTGATTAACTATAAAAAGGTATTTATTTCGCCATATCCAACTTTACCATTTGTTAATAGTTAACAAACCTGGTACATAAAAATATATACTGTTTTCTCAGTCTAGGGATGTGATAGGATCTGCGGACTCCCCATCAAATTTCTGCCCGAGCTCTCTTACCTTGCTTATGATTTATTTCTAGTTTTTCTCTATAACCTTTAACGGATAGTATGCGCCATTTGCTTCTATCATCTTTGCTCATTCTCAATCTTCTCTCTTAGGCTCAGTCGAACATATTCAACATATTTCACGTAAATTCCATCACGTCGTTGAAATTACTGAATGAAGATTTCAAGAGTTTCATACAGCGATCCCCTGGATAGTAATGCACACATGCATTCGTACAGAGGCTGAAAGAGTTATGTAGAAATGGCTAGCGGCGATAAATCGTCCAGATTTCAGAGCATACCAGCGAACCAACAATTTGAATTTTTTAGCTCAGAAAAATGCAATTACGTAGGCAAAAAGAAAGTCTTAGATAATAAAACTAAGCTTATATATATATATATATATATATATGTACGTATGTGTATGTATACGAGTATTCATCAAGTTGGCGAAAAGGTAATAATCAATGTCGATCGCTTCCTACTCGTTTTCTGCACGGTTAACCCACGCGCACGGTACAGAATAACGCGCGGAGATCGGAAAGTTGTGGTAAAACCGCCAGCATTTTCCTATTAAAGGCAGCCAATACAGCGGCGATACAAACGTCTACGGTAATTGGCGTCAGAAGAGAAATGCAATAGTTATATATTTATTGGCACATGATAATCGCTGGTGGGTGGTGCATGTATATATATATATATATATATATGCACAAACACACAAGCACAGACGGGTGTGTATGCATGCGGCATTTATCGTATTGCAAGCGCGGGAAGCCCTGCGTGATGCATTTTCTATCGTGACTGTTGCAAAGTATAGAGGCCCCTAAGGATCGGGCCACGTACACTTCCGGCATGAAGCCTCGACTGTTCATGCTCGTCTGATCACTCGTGATCGTTCGAACGTCACTTTAAAAACCTCATTTTCGATCCATGTGAGATGGTCGCGAGATTTCTCATTTCCGGTTCGAAATCAACGCGTTGTAGAGGTGCCTCCCATCATTTGACACGAATAAAATTCTCGTCGTGGTCTAGACTTTCGTCAAATAGCATTCAAAGTTTAAACGTCGAAACGATCATGATAATAACAACGACGACGACGATGAGGATCGTCATGATGATAATGGTAGTACCAATAATTATGATAATAATAGTAGCAATAATGATGATAATGATTAGAGCGATAATGTTAATAGCGATAATGATGACAATAATAATGAAGTAATGTGGAGAAGACTATCCGGAAAGAGATGGAAAAATACTCGTAATTGGGGATGGATATGAAAGCACTTGTGGACTATGAACACGGTCAAAACGGTCCCAATCATCATGTCGCCAACTATAGTCGTGCCGATGCAGCTCCGCAACGCCCTGCAAATTGGCGTTCCTATTCAGACGCGTCAGCAGCTACAGAAAACTGTTGTCCTGAAAACCTGCCACGTCGTGACAAAGTTCCTGAGCAATGACGAGTCCGGGAATAGGGTGAACGGATCAGTGAATGGACGAAAGCTGATTCATATGCATAATCAGTAGAGTATATGAGTTATTGGTGAAGACTCAAATCGCTATGACTCACCAAAAAAATCACAGGTTTCGTGGAAACCAATTTTTCGGTTCAATATCGAACTTGACGTCACACGGAATTTTTCTCGTTTGTGGTACACGGAGAAAAATACGGCCTCAAATTCTAACACTCATTGCCAGAATTCTAATATTCAGTGCTAGAAAATATAGCAGTTTACTGCCAGTTCGGAAATTCTAAGACTTGTTATAGAAGTGTAAAAATGATTCTCACACCGTATAGTAAAAATGATGCGTGCATATTACATTTGAAACCATTCTCGCGAAGGCGCGAGTCCTATACGCTGTATAGTAAAAAAAAATGCGTACTTTGTAAAATACCAACCTTTATTACACGCTATATTGTCATATGGATTTTACTATACGTATAGCATGAATCTTCGTGTATGTATAGATTTTACTATACGCATAGCATTAATCTTCGGCGTATAGCGAAAAATATTACGAAGTTGATTAGTAAAATGTGACTCTTTATACCGTACTTTTTGTAGAATACTGGAAACTAATTGTTCCAATTACGTGGGCAAAATATTTTTTGAATACTACGAAAAATCGCAATATGCCGAATAAAATGTATTATTTGTATCAGTTTACGTGCCATATCGTAGGTTAAAATTTAAATTTCTTCATTATTACTATACCTTAATTACAATTTTTATCTTTTATTCAATACTTTTTGTTATTTAATGATATTTTTTTTTAGAAGCATAGTATTAATTATAAACTTCGAGCATCCTGTTTTCTCCGTGCACTTACACACCGCGCAACTTAGTTACACAATACGGCTGTGCATAATAGGGATTCTAAAGGGAAAAACAGTGGTTTTTATAAGTTTTAAGGGTAAGTATTACTTTTATACCTTAAGGTAGAACCAATCGTTGATATAACGTTAAAAAAAATCGTAACTGTAGGTCAAAAGTAGACCTATTTATTTACTGATGCTGTATCCTAGCCTCCAGTAAATGGACAAATGGGCTCTGTTCTGATAATTCTCAAAGCAGAGTAAAAAATTAACTCATCTGCTGAACATGGCAAAATGAGCTACTGTTAAGAGGCGACAATGCACGTTTCATCAAATATTCTCCTAAAATCATTTCATTCGTGTTTTAAATTTCGACAAAATTGAGTTTTCTATTTCTCTGTCGAAATAAACTTTGGTAGTTTTTTGGGAATGGCACGTCAAGACTTAACAAATGTTTGTGTATTTTCTACGAAATCGTTATAGCAAATATAATACTCGTATGCGCATAAGAATATTATAATTGTTGCGCAACACAGTATTTCCGAATCCAGCATTTAATAGAAATAAATAACAAATCGTTATGCTTTACAGCGTTCATGTACGCACACGTCCATTTACTCATAATTTCGTCCATTCACTGGCTACTCAGTCATACCGCTGGTTATTCATCAATTGCTTCGATCTCATTTGTTGCAATTACTTCAAATATTTTATTCTGCTATTAGAATATCTTTTGGTAGCTACAGCGATTGAAAAATTTATTTTAATAATATTTCCACTTTGAAGTCCATCTGAATCTACAGTGTCGTTATTCGTCCATTGACTGGTTGATTTACCCTAGCGTGGACGCCAACAACAGCGACGAAGTCGATTTAGTTTACACTGTAAGAGCCCCAATTTGGCATGTCTCCGTAGGATTTTCATAGGTGCCGGCTAGATGCCAAAGCTTGAATAAATAATAACGATAAAAATAATGCTAACGATAATTGGTATAAAGAACAATAGAAGTGGAACTATATCAAATGTCTATCGTATCATCAAGCAAACCAACGTGACGATCGTCTTTGTTTGGAGCTCCATAATACATCGTACCGAGTACGATTGAGGCCAGAGGCAATTATGTCGCAACAATTTTTGAGAAATATACAGCCTCGATTTGATGAGAGAACTACCCATGAAAGGGGAACCGGTACATTCCGTTTTTTTTTGTTTTTCCATTTAATGATTAGCTGGAAGTTCGGTCTCGTTTGTGGAGGCGTGCGCACGTGTGTGTGTGTCATTCCATTACACTATTACCGAAATAGATGGGAAATTTTCGTATGGTAGTGACTAACCACCACGTGCTACTACGCGAACAGAAACCGTCACTTTCGTTGGGAATAGAAAGGCTTCGAAATAAAATCGTATAGCGTCATAATATTATACTGCGTTCATTTTCAACTATGACAATTTTTTTAACATTCATTTAGAGTCGTAATGTAATTCGACGTTATTTGCAATGACAAATAAAAATTTTACGCAATTGTATTAGTGATGAGAATTAATTTAATATTTAGTACTTGATAAAAATATTGTATCATCTTTATCTATGGTTCTATCGATAATGACATGGCCTCAGGCGCATCAAAGACGTTTCCCTCTCAATTTTTGGCGCAATTGGGAGTTTTTACTTATATGCAATATGTATTAGGCTCTTTATGGAAACGTCAGCACCTCACGAATAATGGAAATAGTTTGGGGAAACGTCACGCGGTTCAATAATTTTCCCGAAGTGTGGAAGGGAAAACGATTACGAAACGACGGAGACTTCGAGAGAAGAAAAAACGAATAGCTTGAAGGAAGACTCAATTTATGAATCGTTGGCAAATCCATCGAGAGAGCTTCCGGTGGGAGAGCCCACAAATTCATGTAAGCTAAGCTGGATGCGGGGTTTCGTGGGCTAAAAAAAAACGAGCCCGGGACCAATCTTTATTGAAACATAGCTGCTCGTAAAGCCTTTCGAGAATAGATTCGGAGTTATTATGAGAACCAGAACAACGGTTTATACACTAGTGGAATTAATTCTGAACACTTTAAATAGAAATTCGTTTTTTTTTCTTATGCTTACGCAGAAAACGTATATTCCGCTACTTCATTTTTGCCTTATATTATCTTTTTTATATTTTCCACTTAAGGATGTTGAGTCCCTATGAAACATGTTAATGTTAATTGTTCAATAAATAGCTTCTTAATATTCATGAAATTTTTACACGACCTCCTGAATACTTCATGTAAAAACATACCAAATTTTCAGAATTCTATCATCATTACTTCAACCTCCTTAAGGGTTGAAATAAAAAATGATAAGAAAATTCTGAAAATTTGGTATGTTTTTGTATGAAGTATTTAAAAGGTCGTGTTAAAATTTCACGACGATTAGGAAGCTCGTTATTAAAAAATTAACATTTTGTTAAGAACAATTTTAAAAAGAAATAAAAAAGAATGTATCAATAAACTTCGTTTTGTTTCCGTTGCTTTCAGTATATTGTAGATATTATAAAATTGAGAGGTCAAAAAAAAATTATTGCAAAGTTACATCAGTTTCCATAAAACAACATTTAATTTGTGAATGTTAATTGTTCAATAACGAGCTTCCTAATTGTCGTGAAATTTTTACACGACCTCTGAAATACTTCGTACAAAAACATACCAAATTTTCTGAATTTTATCATCATTTGCGATTTGGGACTCAACATCCTTAATATTTGCTCGAATAAGCCTGCTTTGATAGGAATATAAAATAAAAGTGTTTATAACGCAAAAATGATCCATAAATGGGACATTTCAAAAAAACTAGGAGTGTCGATGTTTAACGCCACTAGTGTACACGCGATGTTTAAACGATAATATACAGGATGTCCCATTGATATAGGACATCTTAACTAAATGGAGAAGATAAAGTCAGTTCGGGAAAGACTGCCTACGAAAAATGTTCAGTTTAGAGGAAGACCAACGATGACAATATTAGTGCAACGTTAACATACTATGACGTTGAAGTTGGCATCGTTGAAATGCAACGATTTTTTGCTCATTTTCCATTTCTGTTTTATTATGCTTATCCAAATCCTTTTTTTTGTGTAAACTGAGGTTGCAAACCTCCAATAAGAATATGTAAAAATGTTTGCGTGACTTTGACAGCCAAACAAAATTTGGACATCGAAAAGGAATTATTTTTCGTTGCATTCCAACGATGCAAACTTCAACATCATAACCTATTTTTGTATCGGGGCAGTAACGAGATTTCGAAAACTCACTTTTCTCACAAAATGTTTGAACTGCCTGCCCTAGAATGACGTAAGGTGCACCATATGGAGGTCGCGAGCCCCGATTTCAGCCCCGCGTGTGGCTACATGTTTCCTGACACTTTTATAGCACAAGACACGAAAGAAATCCGCATTGCAACAAAAATTAATTCTGGACCATTCAATTTAGAAACGGGTGTGACAATTCTTCGTGAAAAGGAACAATCGAATGACAAAACCGACGAATGTGATACCCACGAGCTGGTCCTTTCTCACCGGCTGGTAATAAAAAACTGACAGGTGCACGCGAAATTGCTGTTCGTTACCTTTATTTATTAGATAACTGACTGTAAGCCTGAGTAAGATAGATTATTGCCAGAGTTGACCTCATAAGCGTTTTATTTCGTTGCAAAGAAGTATGGAATTCATACATTTCTAGATAACGTATTTTTATCTATGTACACAATTGAAAAGTCGTATAGTTAAACTAGCTATGTTATTCGTATCGCATACCTACATTCTCAAACACCGATAACTTCTTCGTTTGTCAAGCTGGAAAGGTGATCTTTTTCACGACGTTAAAGTGTATATCTTTAGAATGCAACGAATATTCTTCTTTACTTATCATTTCTTCATTTTTTTTAACATAAAAAATCTCCTCGTGCAAATTTAAGTTGTAGATTTCTAATGTGAATCCTAAAAAATGTTTTAGTGATTTAACCGCTCCAAATATGGCAAAATAAAATTGGACTATAAATTTGTTTATGCGTTCCAACGATGCCAGCTTCAATAGCCTTTCTTTTCGTTGGGTTGATTTCGGAAGCTGCATTTTTTAAAGCGGATAAAAACTATACGATTTTATTTAACGGGCTACATCTACCTGGGTGGTTAAAAAAAGTTGTATTATCCAAAAATATTTTTATTCGATAGTATCACGTTTTAGCTATTTCTCGAAAATTTCATTAAAACGTTCCTGAAATCGAATGAGCTACAGCTCCTAACAGTCGGCCAGGCGAGCAGTAGCAGCATCATACTTCAAACTTTAAACGTGTTTTTCTCAAAGAGTTGTTTTCAAAGCCGGTGGACATGATATCGCAAAAACGATGGATTGTTTCCAAATCTACAGGAGATACGATGAGAAACATATAAAGGTCGTTGACGATCTAACTTAAAAAAAATCGATCTTCATTTTTCAATAGGTACGTAAAAATGACTTTTTTCATAGATTTTGTATGCTCGAGTTTCGATTCGTCGCTACGTTCTTTAAAAAAAAGTATTAAAAAAATCGGCGATCGTCAACGACCTGTATTTATTGTTAACTCGAATAGCCCGCTTGGTTTTTAGATTTCGGATCGATCGTTAAGGGCGGGGTAAAGTTAATTCGGCGAAAAAAAGGCATGTTTTTAAGATTTTTTTTTGGCGTATCGAATAGTGTTCGTTTATTGAAAAATTTACATATAATAAAGTAACATTTGAACAACATTCTCCTAAATTTGCATTGCAAAATATTCAAAATTGAGCGAGTGAAAATTAAACGCCGGAGGCGCCTCGAAAAAAAGTTGGTTTGCGGTGTGCACCATAACTCGCAACAGAATCATCTGAAACAAAAAATCAAAATGCATTTGTTAAAGGAGATGTTTCTCGAGGTAATGACGGGAGGATTTTTTTTTCGATTTATCGATTTTTCGTAGCACTTGGGAGTCAAAAACCCGATTTTCGATAAAAAAAATCGGCTAATTTGTTGTTGAAAAATTAGTAATTATTAAAAAAAAACAAAAAAGCTCTCGACAATACCTGGTGAATTATGTGAAGAAGTACTGTGCAAAATTTCAAAGCGATTGGTCCAGTAGATTTTGAGTTATCGTGCACACGGACTTCAAATATGACAAGTCTCAGAAAAACGGTTTGAAAAACGCAGAAGAGTTTGGTCGCTTAGCGCTCCTTGCACATAAGTTTGAGAACACTTCTCGATTGCATAAAAATCTGAGAAAATTCATGCATATTAAAGGTACTCAAAAGATTAATTTTCCATAATAATAATTCCAAAATGTTATTAACAAAATGATGAAAAAAAAAAAATTAGTCAACAAATTTCCCCGCAACCCAATTTTTTTTCGTGATTCGTTCATTTTTCTGAATACGTATGAATTTTTTCAGATTTTTCAATTATCTTTGAATTTTTAGAAATTAAAAATAAAACTCGCTAATTTTCTTATACTCACTCAAAGTCGTCGATGCCAGGTCCGTAGAGCAAAAGGCTTCCATCAAGATGATCGAGAGCATCTTTTTGCGTTTGTCTACGCAAAAGTCTTTCTTCTTTACTGTCGTGCGCCGCTTGCTCCTCTGCTCTACTAATTCGCAAATCGTCAACTTGTCGGGCCCATTCGTGAGAACTTCGCCCTGTACTGATTTGCATCTCTTCCATAAAGGCCAACAAAGCGAAAGAACCTTCATTGCCGCCCAGGTATAAAACCCGGCATGGAGCAATAGACGCTTAAATACTCATAACTTCGTCAATTTTACTCCGATCGACTTGAAATTTTAACACAATATTCTTGATATATTATGCATTCATTTGAAAAATTAAAAAAAAATTAAAAAAAAATTTTTAATACTTCACCCCGCCCTTATAGCAGGAGAGTGTCCACCGGCAAACGTCTCGAAAAAAATTTCATCTGCTGACGCTCATGTTTTTGTTGTTTTTCTGTATTTTTTTGTTATTTCACACCAACCGTTGCGAAGAAAAAAATCGTAATTTGGCCACCTTTTCGGACCTCCAAGTAGACGTAGCCCCTTAAGAGAATCAAACTTTAGCGCGAAATCTTATAAGCGTTTCGACAAAATTATTTTCTATATGTCCATTCCCTGTCCTCGAAACCGCCAATCTTCTACAGAAAACGAAAGATTTTTCTAACCGTCTCATTTCGTGATTTATTTGGAGCGTGCAATTAAAATGAGAAGCTCTGTATATGCATATATGTGTTCAGAGGCATATACAAAAACCGTGCCTCAACACCATATAGTGAATCAAGATATGTTTACCTCGTCCACGTGGAATACCCATGGAAATAACTAACGGGAATGAAGAATCCGTTCCTATTTTATTTCCCACAGACACATCGAATCAATGAATTCTTGCTTTTTTTCAATGAAAATACATTAAATCTGATTTTTCAGAGTGTACATTCTTCTCCATCCATATTGAAACGTGTGGAATTAAAAAAATCTTGCATATTATTACAGATCGAATTAACCGTTTTCTACTGAAAAATAACACACAGCGCCCCGAGGCTCCGAATAATAAATCACGAAGTGATGAAACGAACGAAAACAGGCTACGTATTCATCGTATGCATACTAAAGCTGCGAGTAGACAGAAATTACCGATCGACGAATGACATCGCATTTTTTTCCATAAATTTAAACCTCGACAGATTTTTCTGCGCCAATAAGGCTTCACTGGCCAAAAAATCAAACTTGACGTGGATAAATTGATGCGAAAGAATGTACTAAATTCAAAATAAAACAATAAAACTTTTTTTCCCGAAAAAAGTCTCCCTAATCACTTTCCGCCGTGTTAAAAAATCTGCCTTTTGTTAAAAAATCTAGCAAAAAAAAATCCAACAATCGGGGACATCATCGAGAAATCACGTTAAATTTGTCGCTAAAGGTGGAGGCGCAAAGGTAACGATAAGGATGAAGTCGTCGTGGGCGTTGTATGCGCCAATCTATGTATATAGATGAGAAAGAAGATTATCTTTGGTTAAGGGGTTAGCCCCACTTGCGATTTTGAAAAAATCGATTTTTTTTATTGCATTTTTTTGAAGTATAAGTATCTGAGCATATGTCCTGAAAATTTCAAGTCGATCCGAACCAAATTGACTGAGATATGAGCGTTGAAAGAGAAGAATCCGTGAATTGAAGAGTTGAAATTGAAACTTTAAACGCGTTTTTCTCAAAATGGCATTTCTGAAGCCGGTGACCAAGATTACTCGAACACTAATGAACCGATCTTCTTGAAATTTTGCAGGCTCATTTAATACATAAAAATGTAGTCGTTAATCGTTCGATTTTTTTCGTTAAAATCGAACCATTAACTTTGACTATCCGCCATTTTGTGAAAAATGAATATTTTTTAAAAATCCTCCGATTAAAGACTAGTTTGTACTTATATTTGACTAAATCCATCCGCATTTTTTTTTTCGAATGATCCACTTCGCCGCAATGTTGGTCACCGCAAACCGTGTATATAAAAACATTATTTCATTGACGGCCATTTGCCACTAAACAATGTAATATTTTTCAATAAAAAAATTACTGAAAGTTCTTCAAGATGTGTTCTTTAAGATGGTATATTGATCGATTAAAAAAGTTTTGTAGTTTTCTTTAAAAAAATTCATGAAAAAGGCCTTTTTTGCACTACAAGTGGGGGTAACGCGTTAAAACAGCTGTTCTGATAGAATCGTCGGGCAAACACAGGAAACACGAGAACAAGGGAGGCGTGCGAGAGAGCGCATTAACCACAATGATGCACTACATAAGGTGCGCGTGTATATAGATCGGAGCCCAAATAACATCGTGAACGCGGGCTAACCTCCAAGTTCCCAACGTGCGGTTTCTTCAACGAAGCTTAACTGCAAGTTAAGTACCTTTACACTTTTTACATTGGCACACAGGTTATGTATATATATATATATGTGTGTGGGGGGGGGGGCCGATCCAGCACGGCGTCCGGTGTACGAAAAATTGAGAGGGATGCGTCCGAATATTTACGAAGACGTGAAGGAACGACTGAGAATAAAGCAAAATGAAGAATAAGAAAAATAAAAGTTGCAGTGGGGGCAACACCGTTACGCGTGGAGGAACCCTCACTGTGCTGCACCTGTTCTTTCTCTGTATAGTTGCACTACTGTGCGTGTGTGTGTGTGTGTGTGCGTGTTGGGTACTATAAACTATAAAACCCTTGACTCGGAAGCTATTACCTGTCGTAGTGACTCGGAACCGATCGAAAAGACTCGAAACTGCTAATACTACATATATATGTTTATACAGGGTGGTTCATTTTAATATCTTTCCGAATATATTCCAAACAATGCGTTGCTCGAAAAATATACTTCGAATGAACTCTATATTGTTTACAATATTTATTTTTTAGCTGCGTATGAGAAGAGTCTACGAATATATATATATATATTGCGAAAGAATTTAGGATTCAGAAAGATTTTGGAAGATCAACATGTTACAGGTTAATCAAGAAATCTCGGTACATATATACACTACCAGCCAAAAGTTCCCGGACACTTGAGATAATTGCACAACTTTCGATAGCTTTGGATAGTTGCAAAATTATATTAGAATAATATAATTCATTATACAGAGCTATACAACATTTTCGTAAAATCATAAATGAAATGAACCATATTATTTTAACATTATTCGGCAATTTTCCAGTGATCGAAAGTTTTCCATTTTTCTGAAGTGTCGCGAAGCGATGCAAACTTGAACCCCATGTAATCACATATCCCACGCGCAGAGTTGTACAAGTTTTTATGAAACACTTTTTTCGATGAAACGGCAAATGCGGAAGACATTTGCGGGAGGACAGATAAAAATGGCACACCCTGTATATTGAGGTGCATTTCCGAGAGAGCGTTATATTGAATATTGCATCGGTGCGCTGATGCGTACGTTCTTATGAGACTCGTACAACATGACTAACAGTCTACTGTGCCACATGGTTGAATCGGGCTTCCACAGTGGGCACAGTATAGTGGAAACTAAATTGGGCTAAAGACTGACTAATTGTTCAGTAAATGCGAGTGACTATGGAGTGTCATTCAATTTTGAATGAGAGAATAGAACAAACGCCTTTGGTTTGATATTTTCGTTTGGTAAATCACGAATCATAGCAAAGAATAATTTTTTGTCACGAAGAAGATATTGAAGTGGTTCGTATAGTTTGTGTGTGTGTGGGTGTGTGTGTGTTACGACTAGAATGTCATAAATCTGTAGAGAACTACGACAGGTATACCTGATCAGTGGTAGGTAGTGCAACATCTGTTGCCAAAGTGCATTATGGATAGGGTACGTCAGGTACCTGAGGTACATGGGAGGTACTTAGGATGACAAAATAATCATTGAATATTTGACGTCTACCTATGCAGTGAAATCATATCTGTCTGCATTGCAGGGTGAGTTTTCTGAAGCAAACCTTCCTGCTAAAAATCGAATATACGTATATACATTAGAAGAACATTTTTGCTGTATTCTTCGTTTTTTATGCACATTCAATAAATTTTGAGGACGCTATGGGCCCAGGTGGAAATGCTACCACCGAGCTGATGTTTTTTTCCCTGAAAGTATATAGTCCCTTTGCTAATCATTCTGTGCAGTTTGGATACGAACCACGGTACCGTTTCGTAGGGAAAGAATCGGCAACTCGACGTATTTCGTGGGCTCAATGTCACGATAATAACGTCTCAAAACAATGTAAGGGAGTTGTGCTCAAAATTAAATACATTTTCTTTGACGTTTAATATTTTAACGAATGATTTCGTATGAATTTTAAGCCAAGCGTACATTCATTATGGTTTATTATTATCATGAAGCAGAATCAGTTTCAAGACATTAGTTACTTAAATGAAGAGCAGAAAAATATTTTAAAAACTACATGTAGGTCGACGTGTGTAAGACGACATACTCCGGTCTAAGATGACATATGTACGTCATTTTACACGCGTCGACCCAATTATGCTCACACACATTAATTTCTGGGTTAACGGTTAGTTTATAGCAACCAATATTTACTGGAACATTATTATAGCGAAGATAAAGTGTTGCCTACGGCACGTTAAAATGTTTGAATGCTAAAAGCCAACTCATTCTATTCTCCTTTACGGTTTCAATGGCTTTGGTCATGTGCTCTTGTGATCAGATCTTACGTGTCGAGGTTCGTTCATAATTGCCAGGCATCCTATAACCATAACCCAAAAAATCTAATTTTATATCCGGTTTTATATACAGCAGGGTAAGATGTCAAGTGTGCCACCTTACACCGACGTCTGGTATGTCAACTTACCCATAAGTGAATGCAGATTTTGTTTATTCGTTGTGACAACAACTTTGGAGTTGGAATATCCATTGTGCAGTATTTGCGAAGTACAATGACCCTGTATTATGAAGAAATTAATGCGACTAGAAAAAATCTTGCCTGACGGGTTCTTTTAGCACCAGATGATAACGTGGTCACTTTTTTTTGCATATCACAATCAGAACAATATTTACTACGTAAAAGCTCGCGTCCACTGGCGGCTGTACTAGATTTCGCCATTAACGACTCTTATTAGTCGATTAGTCATCTTGAGCACAACCCTAATCGGAGTAATTTATTTTACGGGAGTGACAAACGAATTAAAAATGTTATCATCATTTTATGGGAAATGCGAAGAACTAGGAATGAAATCAATTCAAATGAATTTTTATCGATTATCTCAAGTTCAGTTTTAGTCAATTGAAAGGCAGTTTGGCAGATGGATTCGAATTATTCTCGGGATGTTTCGAACTCCTCGCGAAAAAGTACTTGAATCTCTGGAACGTCAAGTGGTTGGGGGGCACTTGAAAAAAAATTTTTTTAATCCTTTCGAATGAATGATATGACGTTTTATAACTGTCAGAAGAAATAAAAAGGACGTGGCGTACGGACGATTTAACACGCAATCTCGTGTAAGTTGAGTCTTTTTTGTGACGCACACGTCGCACATTTTCCCGCGGTGGGTTATAATCATAATAATTATATTATACACGCGCGCGCGCGCGTGTGTGGGGTGTGTGTGTGTGTGTGTGTGTGTGTGTGTGTGTGTGTGTGTGTGTGTGTGTGTGTGTGTGTGTGTGTGTGTGTGTGTGTGTGTGTGTGTGTGTGTGTGTGTGTGTGTGTGTGTGTGTGTGTGTGTGTGTGTGTGTGTGTGTGTGTGTGTGTGTGTGTGTGTGTGTGTGTGTGTGTGTACGCGTGTGCGTATGGAGCAACGCCCCAAAACGTAAAGCAGATGCCAAACGAGCGCGAGGCTCATCGTTGTCCGACTCGAATCTTTCGAACGCGTCGTGGGAATATGTGTACAGCTCTGAACGAAAAAAAAGCGAAAAATAATAATTACGGCAGTAAATTAAAGGCGCGCGACATTACGCGGCCAGCAACGATAACGCAGCGCGTAAAAAAAAGCTCGTAAAATTCTGGCGCCCATTTATGAAAGGGAACGAGAGCGCGAACTGCCCAAATTGGCAAAAGTTGCACCCAAGCCTAAAAAAAATAAGACTTTACCCCTTAAATCAGCAGGTATCGCTATTCCTATGAAATATCGTGCTATAAAAAATTCCCCGAATAAAAGAGACATCGTTATGTACAACATCCCTTCAAAAATCGTTCTATAAACAATTCCCTATACTATTGAAAAAGTTTATTTTATTTAACTAAGATCTATTTGAGTCGAATAATTGATCTCGTTGCATCACGGCCTACTACGATTCTATTTGGTTGAAAATACATTTTTTTCAGGCATTCCTTAATGTAGACGATTCAATTGATAAGTATTTCATCACAAAACATTTTTTTATTTAAACATATAAAGGATTAATTTAAGTTAAACAAATATCTCCACTTGCTTGCAGTAAATATGGCTTAAATTCAAATATATTCTTATTCCGAATTAATAAAAATTGTGTTTGAGATACTGGTACTTTTATTTGCAACCAGCAAAATTACCAAATGTTCTCGTGCACAGTACATGTTCATCCGAGTTGCTGACAATCTTCAATGCTGTAAAATTATAAAAAATACTTAGTATTGCCGTCATTTCGGTATACAGGGCGGACCATTCAACGTGACCACCCCAAATACCTCCGTTGCCTTTAGAGTAACGAAAACAAACTCAAACAAACTCAAACGAATCCAAATAAACTTGACAAACCGTACCAAACCCAAAAAAACCCAAAATATTTTGGTGAAAAAATAATTTCAAGGTCATGATATCATAGATCTTTGGATTCGTCTGAATATCAGCTACAACGTCTTAATTTCGAAACAACACGTTCCCATTAGAAAAACCATTGATGACCTTGAAAACGCAAAAACTATGACCTTGACAAAAAGAAATTTTTCACCACTGTATCAGCCCTTCGAAATCAATCAAATTACGTCCCGACATTTTTTTCGTCACTCCAAAGGCAACGGAGATATTTGGGGTGGTCGCGTTAAATGGTCCACCCTGTATACGAAGGGCTGATCCTCTTGCGCGGGTATCACAAGATATTTAATTGCCACATCGTTCGAAATACACTTGGCCAACCATGAGCGACAATGAGCAAAATTCGTGGTTGTCGACACGTTTCGCAGAGCTTGCGAGAGAAATTTCGGCCTTTGCGCCACCCTTCGGCCACTGGGCGTACCACTACGTCTACGAATTTTCTAGTTAATTCAAATAAAAAATGTACATAGTCCCATTTAATGTACACGGCTAAATATTTTTCTAAGTAAATAATAACCCAAGCGCAGCAATTATTAGAGGTATATTTCTTTTTTATTACCCATCGGTTTCAAATAGACCTTTATTTAAATTAATAAACATATTTGGAAGAAATCTCCAGAATGGTAGAATCAAATTAAAAAATATTGATTTTACGAAAATGTTAGTTAATTCAAATAAAACAAAAAGAGCATACAAACACATTTACTCGATTCCGATAAACCTTTTTTTATCAGTGATAAACAAAAAGTCATCCTTTTGTACCCCTTTACAGAATGGTTCTACAAATGTTTCTCTAAAAGAAAACTTCACAATTCGTTCTAAAGTATATATGCAAATATTCATTGAAAGCATGGAATATCCATCTGGCTTCCCTAATTCATTCAAATTGACCCCATCTGCTCAAATTACTACTCTTTATCTATAACCTTTTACACCCCACTTTTTATCGCTTTATTTCGTGAAGATTAAATTGCCGCTATGCTGTGACGTGATGGTATCAAAGTTACGTGTGGTGAATATGTGTCTAATCTCGAAGTTTTTTCATGCTTCAGAAATTCGAATGGTGGAATACTCTTTTTTTCGTCACCGTAATCTCTCCCACGGATAAGATGCGATGGGAGGATTGACCAGACAGCAAACGGCCTCGTATCTGTTTCGTTCTTTTTTCTCTCCTTTTTTGCCAGATACCAGGAGCAAATACCACAGTTGGAGATTTTTCTAAGCCGACGTTCAAACACGATTCTGGATCGACGGGCAAAAAAAAACATATATATACATACTTGTACGTAGCAAAGTATCCCTTCGGGTTTTTTTTTCACGTGACCGAGAGGAGTCCCAGGGATGAGAGAAGAGAGTCACGAGCTTATCGTTGCACAACGCTTTAAGTAATGAGAGAGCCACTTAGCGGACTATCTCACCGTCGTGTTCAAAGTCGTATATATGTATATACACCTAGTATATCTAAATACAGACATATCCATACACAAAACGTGCCTATATATTAGCTAATGCTCAGCTCTCAGACCTGCAGGGTTGTAAATCTTTTCGAACCCGACATTTTCCTTTTTTCTTTCACAACCCCTATACCCAAGAGAATGTTCACCTGTGTGATCCTACGAGTATCCTGATTCTTACGGTCTTACTTTCCCTTTTTCCGCATCCCGTTCGCTTCGGGATTTTGGACGATGTATCGAAAGGTCTTTTACATCTCAGCAGCAATAATTTCTCGCAGTTTTCACCCTCAAACGACAAACTAATTTATCGTATGAGAATATCCTAATAAGCCGATTAATCCTGTATCTCCACGTCAAATAAGTATCGCGTCATCCTGGCGAAGAGAGAGAAAGAAAAAAATCCGCACGTACGAAAAGACCTGTGGTTATGCCAGAAATAGCAGTACACTGACAGAAAAATTCTATTGATATTAACTAACCGCGTCTATTTAACTTGTCGTGAAATCAAATTTTTCCGATTGCATTCCATTGTTGGAATCATTTATCTTAATTATATTTATTTATTCAAATCAAGATATATTTATTATCGTCCAATATTTAAATATTTTATTTAATCCTAATAAATCTGTAATTCGGCTTTATCAATTCAAAAAATAATTTAGTTGAATCCACAGAATGTATCTATTTGATTAAAAAAAAAATGTATTCAATCAAATTTTGGTAGAGTCTACCATTTTTCTATTTGCTTGAACTAATGGTCTGTCTTTAATGCAGCACACATATCAAAGGGGAGTGGGGGTAGAGAGGGTGGAGAGAGAGAATTGTGTGTGTGTGTGTATGTGTGTGTGTGTGTGTGTGTGTGTGTGTGTGTGTGTGTGTGTGTGTGTGTGTGTGTGTGTGTGTGTGTTATGCGTGAAAAACCTATAGCATGTTATCCGCTAAAACTCTCTAACTATCAAAATGATATTGACTAATTGATATAGTTTATGTGATACGACAAATAATTATAGGAATTCATTGGTCTCTTATGACATATCTGCGACCAAGATGTTACAAGCACTCGGTAGCATAGGGGCAGCGTGCGTAGCTATGAGTAGGTAGTTTCCCGGTTTGAGTCCACATAGGTGAAATATTTTCTTCGATAAAAATCATTTCAGAAGGCCAAGGAATTTACGAATTACGATACAAAATCGTTGTGATAAAACTCTCAATCAAGTGTTTCATTTAATTTTGGATATTATGAAATGTTTTTAGCACGTAGTACACTTAGATTTACAGTGTACACTGTCAGCAAATAAAGATGTATTTGAATCGAATCTTTATTTCTTCAATATGAATATATCCAATGTATAAAAGGAATTGTTGAAACAAATAAAAATATATATTTGAAACGAATAAGACCGTAGTAGGCCGTGAGACAAGGAAAAACCCGATTTCGTTTAACGGACAACACCACCGTGACGGCTTCAAAAAATCGATTTTTTGAAAACCATCTAGAAAAATCTAAAATACATTTAAGATTAAGATGCCGTTGGAGCCAGGTCGAAAAAATAATTATTTTCGGAGATATTGAATATTTTGTGGAGCGGTGCAGCGCGGTAATATTTCTGAATATCGCCATAAGCCGCCTCTTCCTGAGGAAGTATTGGAGGCAATTACGCCAGTCTTCGAAAATTTGAGCAGAGACGATTTGCTGCAGCGTTCTTTGGGCGGCTTCACGCAAAACAACAACGAAAGCTACAACAAATCAGTTTGGGCACTAGCCCCCAAGTGTCAGTCCGGGAGCGAAAAAATCTTCGATATTGCAGCTGATATCGCGGTATTATTATTCAATGATGGCCTGAGAAGCCTCATGAAAGTTTTGGAGACGTTGGGGATAACTATCGGCCCAAATTGTTTCAATTTTTGCGTTGAAACCGACGCAGCGCGGATCGAGCTGGCGGAGCGCTCGCTCACAGACGCTGCAAAAGAGGCAAGAAGAGGCCTCTACAAGTTCGAGAAAAGATGCTAGGGACAATGATTTGCTTCTTGAAGGCCAGCTATATGGTGCCGGCATGGCTGATTAGAGGTAAAAAAAAATTTTTCCAATTTATCGCATAAATTAACAAACCTAAAACTTTGAACGCGTTTTTCTCAAAACCACTTTTTTGAGTGCGGCACGCAGCAGAACTCGAGCAATTTTTATCCGATCGACTTCAAATTTCGACTGCATCAATAAAACTAGATTATCTAAAGAAGTACATAGGATTTTTTCGATATCTCAATAATAAAAAAAGTTATAGCCTATTTTCGACGAGAAATTTTGCTCGAAAATCGTCCTTGTATTTCAAAAGCGTGCCTATTTTTTAAAAATCAATATTTTTTCAAATCCCTGTGTACTTCTCTTCAAAATATCATATTATTAACGAAAACACTCGATATTTTTTTTTCAGATCGACTTTGAAGAGATTTCTGCTGCGTGCAATTGCAAAAATTTGCAATTGTTTTTTTATGTATTTTCAATAAACAACGAACAAAACAAAAAAAAATTTCGAATATCTCTTTTTTGTCCCACAAAAAAAAATTCTTGAAAACTGGCAAAAAAACAGGGGGTCACAGTGGCGTCCGTTAAATAGATCCTATTTAAATGAAATATTTACGTTTGGCAGTGTAACGCACAGCGATCGGGAAAGTCTATTTGCTTGTGTTCTCTTGCATTCCCTCTTGCCCTCGGTCTCACACTCAAGGTACACTTGTTACCTGGTCGAAACGCGCGGAGAAGTAGTCGTCGACGGAGTTTTTCGCGAGGACCCGATGAAGCTTCACGTCTCTCGAGACGCAATTACTTCAAAGAGAGAAAGAGAGACGAGCCAAGAATGAAGAGAAAACGGGCGACAAAGAGTGAACGAAGAAAAGGAGAAAAAAGAAAGAGAGAGAAAAAAGCGGCAAAAGAAGAGTAAGGGTGGAAGGAAACGGCCAAAAAAGATGTCTGTATATACTTCGCGGCATGGTGTAGGCGAACGAGTGCAACACAATGCAGCTCAGCTCCGTATAACTGAACTGACCACCTTACGCTAGCATACAGCTATGTGGAAGGAAAAAATATACATATTCTCGGCCGTCTGCGACAGTCCGCACTGACAACTGAGACTTTCTTTTCTTTTTCACGTTTCTTTTTTGTCTGGTGTTGCTTCTTCTATTTCTTATTTTGTCGTGGAGCTGAAGTTAGGTATATAGACGAGACTCACGGCTCAAGTGAGTGCTCTGTGGCACGACCGAAAGGTAGCCCTCCTGGGGAGACGCCGCCTTCGCAATCGCACCCTCCGCACATAGAGCCTGAAAGAACGCATCGGAAGTCGAGGATGAATGAACACGGGTCGTACTTGTAGGAGTGCGACGCGACACCGGAAATGGACTCATTGAGATATGCCTTTCGGAAATAATTTCTCTCTGGTCGATGGAGCGCTCTTCCCGTACGTAGGTGAACGAGTGGGTACATAGATTCCTCTCGGGGCATTCCTCTCTTTCGTTACCGGACCTTAGGGAGGGGGGGGGGCCTTAAGGCGAGGAAAAAATTTGCTGACTTTCGTATTTTTTTTACAGGAAAGATTTCTTTGCCATTTTTTAGACTTCGGGTAGGTTACTACTTTTGGCTGTTGCGTTGTATTTTTTAAATTATAATTCTTAAAAAATAGAGGATGCATGGCACGGTCTTCTAAACTGCATTATCAAAACTGGCGTGACGTGTAGGTAAAAAACGAATCGACTGATTCTGATGTAATTTGGTACAAATCTTTCTAATTTTATTGTCTGAAACATGGTCCTCAATGTTTTTGAAAATAAAAAAAAACGTATTTTTGGTAAAAACGTAAACGTAACGTAAACGTAAAAATTGGATGAATGGAATGGAAGCACCCGTTCTAAAGACGCAAGGCTCGATGTCATTTATTGTTTCCTTAAAGATGGGTTTATTTATGATTTGTAAGAGGGCGACTCACATGAAGATTAAGAAGGGTCGTATGCGTTTTATAGATGAATGTTGACGAACACTGATTTTTTAACCTAGTTACGCCCAAACAAAAGTTCAACTTAGAAATTTCCAAAAACTTCTCTAAGATAAGGCATTTTCGAGAGAAGGTACGTACCTTGTGATAATTAGGCACAGATTATTATGAAAAATCGAGAAATAAGCTGAAATTTTATCGGCAATGAGCGCAGATAATGTCAACAAGTGAAATTAACCGCGACTAAATTTACGATGTTTCGTTTAAAAAACCATACAAAAATATATAGATTTGAATGTTTTTTTTTCTCTAAAAACGACCGTTAAGAATTTCTAGAAAACCTCGATTTTAAAGTTTAATTGCCCGTATCTGCGTTCAAAATAAATTCTTCGTCATTCATCAGTGAAATGCTGAACCGTCTCTAACCATGGGGAATTAATCGAAGAAAATAATTTCCCACGTCGAAGAATTGCCATGTTGATCGATTGATTGATAAATCCTATACAAGTATTTGAAATAACGTTTTGTTTTGGGATTACGGTTAAATAGGCATACTTGTGAAAGCGCAAAGTGAATTGGGAAGGCTTAGAGAATTTTTTTGGCTTTTTCGAGATTGAGGGTATTGTATTTACGTGTAAATTTGACACCTGTAGAAAAATTGTCAACGTTTTACTCCTTCTCTCTATCTCGCCCTCTCGTTGACTCTCTTTTTGAGATCATGCCCATACACTCTTTTATGCGAAATAAAAATGAATATTAACTATCGATATCGATGATAAAACGAGATGAAATACCATACCGAAAGGAAGTTAACGACCGTGTTATAAAATCTTCTTTTACAACCTCGACGATGTAAATGACAAAAAAAGGCCTTTAGCTACGGCGTCGGATGTGAATTTATTCGACTCTCAATCTCATTAAGTTTCCTCGTCTCGGAATGCCGCATCAACTTATTTTTTTTTCCCCCGACGGTTACACGCATTCCCCAGGAAACACTTGCTCCCCGCGCAGTCTCGTCGATTTCCCCTTGAGATCGTTATTAACGAAAAAAAAAACACATCATCGAGTGATCCGTTGCACGAAACTAATAAAAAAAAATTATAATTAAACAATTGAAGTAACCTTGAGACAGCTTACCGTTCATAACGATGGAAAATTCGTTTTTCTTTTGCATAACTTGGATCCTCAAAGTATTGAGGACACGTGGGTAAAAAAAAAAAATTTCGTATTTAAAGTATTGTAGAATTTATATATATTTTTGATATATTTATATATATTTATATGAATCGATAAATCGATTCATATGAAACTCTGCGCAATTGGAAGGAAATTCAATTTGCGGGGCCATCAGAATGCGATTTTGGTCAAAAAATGATTTAGAAAGGTTTTTCCGTCCATTGAATTAAAAAAAACGAGCACAAGTTTGTTTTTTTTTTCAAACGCCTGCCGTTTTGTTATCGAGTGGTTTTTCAGAAAACAAATAACGATCAGGCCCTCCAAATTTAGTCTAATAGTTTTTAGTTTAATAATGTTTAACCCGTTTTTATATCAAATGAACCGGCAAGGCCGTGGAGCGCCTCGCGCAGACCGAAACACGCGCCGTGCATGGCTTTGACGGAAGCTGAAGCTGCCATTTCTATTTTTTTAGAATAAATAAGCTTGGCGATTTCAGTCCACTGATAGAATAATTAAATACGTTGAGACCCATTTTCGAAATTATTTATTTTATATGAAAAAAAAAATCCCGAAGTTCATGCATTGCTTATGCCTCTGGACGATAACCTCTCCTTAAGGCGGGATACATTTAGACGGGAAACGGATACATTTAGACGGAAAAAAATGAAGCAATTTAAAGGCATTTTCAAAATGAATAAATGACTATT
This sequence comes from Ophion costatus, assembly GCA_951751655.1. Classification (NCBI taxonomy): domain Eukaryota; kingdom Metazoa; phylum Arthropoda; class Insecta; order Hymenoptera; family Ichneumonidae; genus Ophion; species Ophion costatus. The sequence continues at coordinate 3,976,452 of OX632363.1, forward strand.
TTACATTAGCCAAACTATGGGTACACTGTAATAGTATATTTATTCAAACATTTTTTCAGTCAGATTATGCATAGTTTCTGTTTGACAGGAATTGAAATGCAGAAAATGCAAATTTAAGAGACTAGCACGCTTTTACAAAAAAAAATCAACATTTCACGCAAAATTTTTGTAAAATTTGGATTAAAAGGTAATTTTTTTCTAATTTTTCAAAATCCTTTCTCGTCAAGTAGAAGGCGGCAATATTATCAATATTTTTAGCAAGTTTCAACTCGATCGGCTCAATAGTTTTCGAGTAATCCTGCACGCCAATCTCGAAAATGCAGTTTTCAGAAAAACGCGTTTGCAGTTTACATAGAATTTGAGTTAAATTGAATTACAGCAGTTATAGTAATGGTTAGTTATTAATTTAATTACTATTTGCCTATCTCTGCCTGTTTGAAGTTTTTTTAAATTTCCCTTTGAAACTTTGGAGAAATATTCTACATATATAGTTGTATCGTTTGAAGAAGAAAAAAAACATAGTTTTTTTATCGTTGTAAATACTTATCCCGCCTTAACATACTGTGTGCGATGATTGCGCTTTACCTATCTGGCCACGCAGATTTCCGCGGCGAATTCAAATGGAACCAACAGATTTTATCATCGATACACATTAGGGCGGCACAATTTTGAGCTCTATTTTTCCTCCTTTTTCCCACCATCCAATTAGCTTCTTTGAAAAAAAAAAAATTGTTGCGGAAGCTCCAAGCGGCCAAAAAATATTTAGAGGTCGCTCAAGCCTCCCAAAAATTCAAATTTTCATTAAAAAGACGATTTTTTGTTCACTTCTCGCCTATAAATTTTACGCCTTATACATTTAAAATTAACCTCGCGAAAGCTCTAAGCGGCCAATGGATATTCAGTGGTCGCCCAAGAGCTTCGAGATTTCCAATATTCGCCAATTTCTTTTACTCTCCTCACTCATAAATTAGACGCTTTCAGAAATTTCCAAAACAATCAATCCTTTTTTCTTTAGGAACAGATTTTTCAGATTTACCTCACACTGCTAACCCAAGAATTTCTAACAAAGAATCTTCGGTCTCATAAAATAATTCTTTAACGCTCTCGTCCGTAAACAAAATTATGGGTAGTTTTATTCGTAAAACTGAAATGGCAGGTGTATCCCGCGCATCGTAATGCGTCCCACGGTTGGTCTCGTTAGTCAAACTGCGGACCAATCGTAGCTGTACTCTGTGCCGAGAGACGCCATCCCGAGTCGAAATTTAGACCCTCCTTTGAATGCTCGAGAACCTATTTCCTTTGTAACGCACAGAACGCCGCCCTCCTTTGACTCCCCTTGAACCTATATGGAGAAATTTGCACCGTTGGCGACCCTCCTTTAGCCCTACTGAACCTTCTATTCAACCTCCTGAGCCTCCTTTAGGCCTATGGGCGGAGGGCAGCATATTGAAGTAGGCTTAAAGGAGGGTTAGTAGGGTCAGAAGAGGTTTAAAGGAGGGCTAGGAGGCTCTGCGAGCCACCGGTGAAAGGAGTCAAAGGAGAGTTAGTAGGGCGAAAGGAGGTTTAAAAGAGGGTCTGTAGGTTTGCGTAAGCATTAAATCAGGCTCACTAGGGTTTAAATGAGGTTCAGATGAACCTACTAAACCTCCTTTGAGTGAAAAAGTCCAATTTCTGCCACTTTTGGAGGTTCAGTAGGTTCTGATATACATGTTATTGAGATTTCCATTTGAACCTCTTGAACCTCCATTGAATGACAAATTGGGATCGAAAGGAGGTTTAAAGGAGGGTCTAAATTTCGACTCGGGATAATACAATAATAGATAACAATCCATAATAACACATATCGTCTAATTGGTGTTTGTTAAAAATTATAATAATAAATTATTCAGCAAATGTAACACTTCGCTGCTTATTTTGCTTTTATGCAAGGAATTATAGTGCATGCGAAATTTCTTTTTCGGCGGCAATTCTGAATTTCGAAAACCTCGAGCGACCACCCTATATTCATTGGCCGGCTGGAGCTTTCGCGAGGTTAATTTAAAAAGTATAAAGCGTAAAATTCATGGGTAAGAGGTAGACGAAAAAAAAATCGTTTGTTTAATGAAAAATCGAGTTTTTGGAAAGCTTGAGCGACCTCTAGATATTTTTTGACCACTCGCAGCTCCACAATTTTTTTTTGTAATAAAGAAGATAAATGTATGGTGAGAAAAAGGAAAAAAATGGAACTCAAAATTGTGCCACGCTCATGCACGTGCGTTATGCGTGGCCGAGAGCACCGCGGAGCAGGAAATCGAAGTATTTCGTTCTGCAGCATGTCCGTGACGTGGAAATTCGGGATTTTCGGGGCGCGGTGGGTTCGCAAGAAAGCCCGTGCGGTAGAATAAGGGGCACAGGACAAGATCTTTATAAGGAATCTTGCCAGATGGGAATAAATAACTTTTTACGGTCTTTGGGTGATGTGGAAGTCGCAGCATCGCGTCTCATTCGAGCAATTCGGTGGTACATCTGTATATATCGGTGCCCCTCTGCTTATAATGTAACGATTTACGCGCGCGCACGAACACACTTGCGCAAATGCATGTAGAAATGCACATATGTGCGTATACACCGATAATGTACCAGTTGTTAAATTGCTGTAAAACATTCAACACGAACGTGAGATTTCGAGAGGAGCAGAATAAAGGGGCGCGGGGGCAGGAGGGGGAGGGTGAGGGGGCGATATTTAAGAACAGTGGAATGTAAAGAGGAATGTTTTCTCCCTTTCTTCTTTCTCTTCCTCTCCCTCCCTCTCTCGTTTAGGATCGTGGTATCCAGCTTTACTCTGCCCGACGAAGAGTCAAGTCGGGGAACCGCATAGGACCGCGCACGAGAGAAGAGAAGATCGGAAGCAAAGAAAACCCGCTCGTATATATCGACTCGTACGTATACAGGGTGTCCCAGAACTGATGGTAGTCCTTGAAATGGGGGGTTGGGGGTGAAATTCTGAGTCGATTGATATAAGCATGTACGGGTCTCGGATCAACCCCTGAATTGTTATTTATTTTTAAAGGCGGGCCAATGAGGTGCGCTCGATGAGCCAGCGTATGTCGGTGAGCGTATGTAGCGGTGGCTGCCGGGAACACCCCACCCAGGGGGCTGACACCTCCTATCCTTCACCGTAAATAAAAATGCTACGCTTTTCGATCGCTTTATTTAGTTCTACCTCTCCCCGTGGCGCTAGTACGTTACTGACAATATTCTTCTTGCGCAGGCGCGCACTGCGTACTTAACAGGGAATGATACCTTATCGCGGTCGGTATGGTAGAACGATTATAGATTCCCACGAATCTCTGAAACGGCTCTTCAGATCTCGTCGAAACTTTGCCAAACGACGTCAAATAGATAGATGAATGGCTCTCTTCTTCTCAAATTTTCTGATTTTGAGAAAAAGAATGTAGATCGGCTTATGATAACACAATCAACATTTTTTTTCTCAAATTCGGAAAATTTCAGGAGAAGACAGCCGTTCGTCTATCTATTTGACGTCGTTTGGCAAAGTGTCGACGGGATCTGAAGAGCCGTTTCAGAGATTCGTGGGAATCTATAATCGTTCTACCATACCGACCGCGATAAGGTATCATTCCCTCTTAACGTACATAACAACGACAACGACGCATACGACTATTTTGACCCCTGATTTTGACGTTTGCAGTTTAAGTCGAGGTGCGTAATCCTAAAAAAGTGCATTTTTTCACCGTACCAAGCGAACCTAGCATTCAGGCAGGATTGTACTTTGAAACTTTGAAAAGGCTAAATTGGATGAAAACACCCACCTGGAACACGTCGAAGGCATATTATATGGCCCAGGCATCGCTGATTGAGGGTAAGATCATTTTTTCTACGATTTATCACTCACCAAAACTTTAAACGTGTTTTTCTCGAAACGACATTTTCATGTACCGTGGTCGTGATAGCTCAAAAAGTACTGAACCGATCCTTATGAAATTTGGAACACATATTCTATATGTGTGTACCAACCGACCTAATTACAATCAACTTAAAATTTTGATTAGAACTATTTTTTTATTGCAAAAAAGACCCAAAAAAACGCACTTTTTTTCGTATTTTAGCCGCCATTTTGTTAATTTTGCACGTATATAAAATATTCTAGTTAGGTCGGTTCCTGAAGACATACTGAACATGAAACTATTTGATTTTTTTGTTTCAGACCATCCGTCGGGAAGATTTCACAACTACGGCAACGGTACCTGCTTTTCGAGGCGTTGGCTTTAAACATATTTTACGTGTACAAAAAATGAATAAAATACATTAAAAAATTTTGTTTTATGTACTTAAAGAGTGTATTTATTGAACAGTTTAAACCCCATATCGATATCTTTAATAGTATTCGCAGAAAAAATTCACGAAAATAGCGTTTTTTTCATGGTTTCAAAGTAGATTCCTGCCTTCAACGACTGTGGAAATAGGCTATAAATAATAATAGAGTAAACGCTGGAAGAGTTGTGTGTGAAAAACATTTTAAGCAGGATGAAAGCAGGAGCTCTTCTTTTTCAGATTTAGTAATGACCTTTTGGGAAAATTGTAATTTGGTACCAAATAGTTCCGTTTCCATATTTATCTTCATGATTGTTTGTTGGCACGATCATTAGACTATAGATCTATAGTAATGGACAATTAATGAACAATAGATAAATTAATAAGATGACAATGGTAGTATAATAAATTGTGTGTGTGTGTGTGTGTGTGTGTGCAAAGAAATACATCATATTAAACCATCAGTCTGCATTGATATGGATATTACTCGATTTTATGTGAGCGTGTGTATATTTACATAGACCCTGCGCGCGCATCAGGATTGTTCGAGAACAACTAGCGCTGCGAGTGGTAGAGTAGGACACTACAATAAGCGAAAAAATCACGCAGCAAAAATTCCTAAAGATGCCAGCCCCCTGACCGCAGCTGTCGGAACCACTGCACGCGCATATCGCTCACCGACGTACGCTGGCTCATCGGGCGCACCTGATTGGCCCGCTTTTAAAAATTAATAATAATTCAGGGATTGATCTGAGATCCATGCATGCTTATATCAATGGGCTCAGAATTTCACCCTCAACCCCTCATTTCAGGAACTACCACCAGTTCAGGGACACCCTGTATACGTATATACATATATACATGGATACATACACCAAGGGAATATCAAGAAAGACGAAAAAAATGAGGAATTCCTTGTTTCATCGTCGTTCAAAGGCGGGAGAGACGCCCGCGACGTCATCAATTGAACGTCTGAAAAATTGTACGTGAATCGAGAGAAAACGAGAGAGAATTCCGTGCTTCGTTCGCATTCCCTTCGGATGGCCCATACATAAACGAGCAGTGATTTATTCTCGCATTACTCGTATATTTTATCGGAGGATATTGCCTTTATGATTTTTTTACATCTCTCAGCTGACCAAGTTCTCGAGCTCGCTGAAAGAAGCGCAGAAGAAAAAATAACGCGGATAAAACGATGAGAGAAAGAGGAAGTCAAAAGTTGGAACTATCGCGTCCCTCGGGGCCAGATAAGGGAGCACACACATACATAAAGTGAAATAATCTTCATCGTAAAGCCTCGCAGACGTTTTTTTCATGCCAAACGGTCCATCGTAAAGAATGAAATGGCGAAATTGGAGGTTTCGTAAGGAAATCCCTCCTGCCCCGATCTTCTCATCTTTTCTCTTCCTCCACCCCGAGAAATGTGAACAGCTTGAGCGTGACGGATCCGTGGGATTTATTCTCTCGAATTCGTTCTCTGCTCTTTCAGCGTTCGAAATTGCTCCACATAAGATTTATACATACACATATATGTTCGCGATTTTTTCATATATGTTGCACAAAATAAAATGATATATATATCG